>JAFBJR010000197.1:0-380797 GCA_016785285.1 Brachirus orientalis | reverse complement strand
TCTGAAGTGGACAGGATTATAATCCTCTCTGCTCACATTCAGACAAATGCTGCAAAACATTTCACTTCACAGATGGACAATGAGCCAAAACATGCTGCAAAGGAAACACAAGAGATTTTGAAGGTAATGAAATGGAATGTTCTTCAGTGACCAAGTCAGTTAGTGAAGACTAAACTGAAGGCAGAAAGACCTGCAAACAAGCAGCAACTGAAGGCTGAAGGCTGCAATAAAGGTCTGGCAAAGCATATCCAGGAAGGAAACTTTATTGATGTCCATGGGTTCCAGACTTCAGGCAGTCATTGACTGCCAAGGATTTTCAACCGGGTATTTAAACAAGCTTTTAATTTATCATGATTTGAGTTTGACCTATTATTTTTGAGCCCCTGAAACTGGATTTGATAGTTCAGGTTTTTTTTTAATGAGTTACTGTGATTATTCCTTAGTATATTTTAAAAAGGTAAAAAACAAATATTAACAAATAATAACAAAAATTTCTATCAGTGATTGCATTTATAAAAACAAATCTTTATTCTTCGTATTCTTTATTTTCTAATTTAGTTAGGTAGGACTTCATTTGTGTTTGCAGAAGTGATGCCATTTACGAGGCTTCTTGAATGCATCTTGGAGCTGTTCCTCTAAGCACAACATCCAGCAGAAATGATGGAATTTGTTATGGTCTTTGAATGCATCCCATGATCTGCTCCCATTAGCTCAATACTCTGTGAACCCGCATTTCTTTCACTAGCTCTCATGCACTGGAGTTTAAAAATATTCAAATGTTTGACAAATAACACTACTGAATATTCAAATACCATTTTTGCTAGAATTGTCAGCATTAACTTTATCACTGACATAGAGAAACATAAAAAACATAAAAACAACAATGCCACCAGCAGGAAAAACTGATTTACTTAGAATTACTTAAGTCTTCAATGTCTTAGAAATACTGTGTTTGCTGCTTTATCTCACTGTTAGACCTTTCTGACTGAAAAGTGAAGTTTGTAAACCACTCGCTCCCCAAACCAAAGTCTATAAGGCAAATTATAGAACACAATCAACACTGACCAGGTATTATGAAACCTGAACTATGACTTATCTCTGTCTGTCTTAATAAATCACCTTAAATTCATAATCACTTTATTATTGCAAATACATATTAAGTGTCATAAAGGTAAAGTACTGTACTCCACAGATCAGGCATCAGGTGTGTTTCCACTGCAGGAACCTTCACAAGAGCTCGTAAAATCTCCTCACATTAAGAATCCAACAGTTCACATGTATTAAATTGGTTTTACTGCTGGGGCTTTTCTCTTTAAAGCAGCATGGCGGGGATTCCCTTCAATTTTACTGTTGTTGTTGCGTGGTTGTGTGTTGTTTTAAACAATCTTTCCTGTTAGTGACTAAGACTATGGAGGCTTGACTTTGCTGTTAGTTAGCTCAGCTGACAGCTGTGCTGCTTCACTCATCAGCTGATTGTTGCTCCATTCTCTCTCTCTCTCTCCCTCTCTGTGTCTCTCTTTCTCCTGATCATGTGTCTAGACTCTTCAAATGATCCATACAGCTGTTTTTTTTATCAGTCATGACATAAACTGTATTTATTGCATATCATACTGTGTGAATGTGTGTTTACACAGTTGCTCCACCTTCTCCTCTCATAGCTATAGAGGGAAACATTTTATAGAAAGAATAAATGAATTCTGTGGCCACAGTACATTATGCCATCGTTGTGTTGTCGTTGATGTGTGTTGCTACCCAAGGGGCCGGATCACACTAATTTCCTTAATCATTTGTGGTCTTTTACCACAGTGACAACAGTGGTCTGCAGGGACCATTTTGTTGCTCGAAAAAGGTTCCTGTTACTTAAAGTGAATCTAACTACAGAGTGGAAAGACAGAAACAACAGCAGTTTAAAAATAAAAAAACATAGAGTAAGCAAAAGTTATGTGCTCATGAGGTAAATGCTGGGCAGAGGTGTGACCTTCTGTGGGAGAGGCGTCAGTACTCGTCAGTAGATTCTTCACACTTCTGATATTGTGATGAAATGTGTTGTGGGTATGAGCATATATTGAGTGAGTGAGTGAGTGAGTGAGTGAGTGAGTGAGTGAGTGAGTGAGTGAGTGAGTGAGTGAGTGAGTGGGGAGTGAGAAATTAACTTATTTGCAGTGACAAATGCCTACTGGTGTCAAGTCCATGGTTAACATACCATTCATTAGAATGTTGGAAAGGTATTGTGGGTATACCGGGGGGCTGGAAGTTAATAAATGCGTGCACAGCAGGAAGACGTGTGGATGTGTGTCATCATTAAAATTGATTAAATTCTGCAGGTGCCACTTAATGCAGAGCAAAGCAGCTACAGTTGTACTCATACATTTACATACTCTGGCAGAATTTTGGCCATTTTTCAGAGAATATGAATGATAATACCAAGACTTTTCTATCACTCATGGTTAGAGGTTGGGTGAAGCCATTTATCATCAAACAGTTGTGTTTGCTCGTTTTAAATCATTATGACAACAGAAACTACCCAAATGACCCTGATCAAAAGTTTACATACCCTTGAGGTTTTGGCCTGATAACAGTTAACACACAGGTTTAAATGGCTACTAAAGGTAACCATCCTCACCTGTGATCTGTAAAATCTATAAAAAGTCAGTGAATGTGTGGGCTCTGACAGACCCCTGCATGTTTCATCCAGTGCTGCACTGATTCCGGGCCATGGCTAATGCAAAAGAATTATCAAAAGACCTGTGGAAGAAGGTAGTTGAACTTTACAAAACAGGAAAAGGATATAGAAAGATAACAAAGGAATTGTGAATTTCAGGGTCTGGCTTCTTGCCTCTTATTTTGTTAATATGCAGCGCTTTTTGTTCTTTGTGTTGCAGGAGATTGGCTGGGCAGCCGGGTGTGGAGCCTCCACTCCTCGCACCTGCTGCACATTTCCTGATTATGCCTGCCTCTACTTAAACCCTGGTCTTCACTGCAGCAGTTGTCAGTGCGTCTCGTTTTGCCATGTGGTAACTCCGTCACAGTTTACTCTCCGTCTGCTCAAACTTTAACTTGTGTTTTTGCTTCATGCCTTTTTAATGACTCCACGTTTCCCTTTTTTTCCCCCCGGTTTTGTCAGAGGTCTACTGTCCAGCCAGCCGGTCTCCTCGCCCTCACTTTGGTTTTTCCCCCTTTGGCTCGTCTTTAGTTTCCTTTTTTTGTAAATAAACCTGATTTAAACCTTTTTTAGCGACTAGATTCCGCTTATTTTTGGGTCCTTTTAACAACCTCGATTCATATCATCACAGAGAATGCCAATCAGCAGTGGTCAAAATCTAATTAAGAAGTGGAAAATTATCATTATGACAAGTATAATTAAAATAATTATTTTCCCTTAAATCTATAGTGTAAGAGTATATAATGTACTCCTATATCAAATAATTTCCAGGTGATCGAGCTCAATGTACAGGTTTGACTTTCTATTTGCTTTCTATACACTAGGGATGCACCAATAACTGTATCAGCTGTATCAGATGCTGCCTCTTGTATTCATAAAACTACTCTTGTACTGCTGCACCCTATACCACCTTACATTTGGAAATACATTACGATAAGTGATGTCAACAGGAGGAGGAGGAGAAAAGAAGCTCCTTCAACACAAGTCATTCGATAAATCCACAGCAAAGGCTTTGCCACCAAATATTAAGTATTATTCATTTAAAGTTTTACTTCTTTTTTGGTTGTTGAATAAATTTGGATGTAAATACCTGCAAATAAAAGCTGAAATGCTGCTCTCTTGTCTTATATTCATCTTTTCATTTAAAACCCAAATGGTCTTGTATTGTTAAGTACTCGGTATCAGCAAATACTCAAATTAAAGTAATCATACTTGTACTCAGTCAGAAAACAGTGGTATTGGTGCAGCCCTAGAATCAACTATAAGTGAGAAGTTTTAGGTGTTTGTTATTCATTCTTTGTAGAACATTTCTATTATATGTCCTCCAGCTTCATTTTTGGATTATCTGATACAAGTGATACACTGATAACATCTCAGTGTTTTCTGTTTGTACAGAAAACTATGCTGGGACACTGAATACAGTAATAATGTTCAGACAAAAGCTTTTAGATGTTTGAAAAAGGCTTTGGGCCACTGAAAAACGGAGTGTAAAATGATATCTGCTTTACAGAAATCACAGCATCTGTTTATAGTTAAGAGTGAGGCCGGAGCAACGGCACATCACCTCGCAGAATTTTCTTGATTTTCTTGTTTTGATCCTGCGTGGAAGCCGATTCTAAGAGAAGGTAAAGGGTTGTGCAAACAGAAGCTTCATTTATTTGACTGTGAACTTTCACAGCACTAACTAACACATTTTTACCACTTACTTTCGAGGCTTCAAAAAAATTAAAAACAAAATATATTTAGCTGAAAATCACATAAAAGCATTGCCGCAGCTCACATCAAAACTTTGTGTAACTTTGCTAGGTGCAGCATCACTGCTTTGCTCCATGCTTTGCCCTCTGTGTTGCAAGTAACATGTCTGTGTGGTTGTGGACCATCATCTGTGGCGGCTAAAAGCTGCAGAGCAATAAACACACTCCTACACTACACAAACATGAACACACACACACACAGATGAGGAGGAGGAGAGTCTCTGTTCCAGCAGAGGCCTGCTTCACAAAACACTGAGGCGAGAAATGAAGGACCGCAGAGAAGGACACTGCAAAGACTGATTTTCTGGGAAATGAACGAAAAATTAAATCAGCCTGCTCCTGATTTGTGTGTTCCTTGCTGGTGTGAATCAAGGATGTTCAGAAAAGGAAAATTACATTACAATTATATTATAGTATTCTAGCCAAACAAAATATGCTTTAGAGAATTTAGTTGAATTTAAAGATATTGGGCCTTTTTCAAGTAGGGGTGATTTTACTGTTTAGTTGGATCTGTCCACCCATGCTCTATGATGCTTATAGGCCCCAAAACCACAAAATGAATTCATAAATAAATTAACAAGTAATCAGAATAAAAGCCTGATTTAAATAAAAACATGTCAATCCAAAAGCTCTCATCTGATAGAGCCCATTAGGAAACAAATTTCATTCTGAATGAGAGAGCTGGTTTATGCAGGTTGACATCCAGATCAGTGTTCATATAAACAGTTGATCCAATCATGACTTCCTAGTTTGGTGCCATGTGGCTGACCCGCGTAAACGTGAAGCGTTAAACAGGTGGTCTGCTTGAAGAACACAAAGTAGTCCTTTAAGACTCACCACTTGATGAACATGCACACACACCACAGTCTGATCATTTCATTTTGTGTCCACGTACACGATGGAATTGCAAATTCCAATCAGAACGAATCGTTTCAGAACGAAGACATTTTGCACATGGAAACACGGCTACTGTCAGACATGGATCATTTCAGTCAGACACGAAGCAGCTTTTATGGTCATGTATTCTCTGAATAACGAGTGTAACTGTGCAATGGAGTAACATGTGTTAGTGTGGCAGCCGTCATTTCTGATTCTTTTTCTGTTTAACCTCTGAATGATGATGTAGAACAGACAAGGGGGGTGATGACAGTGGCTCAGTGGCACAGACTGGTCGAATGGGTATAAAAGATGTATGAGGAAATGTGTGTGAACGGGAAAAAAACTGTAGCGTAAAGCAGCTTTGAGTGGTCATCACGACTAGAAAAGTGCTACATAAAGGCTGCAAAAACACACTCTATTAAATCAGCCTGCTCCTGATTTGTGTGTTCCTTGCTGGTGTGAATCAAGGATGTTCAGAAAAGGAAAATTACATTACAATTATATTATAGTATTCTAGCCAAACAAAATATGCTTTAGAGAATTTAGTTGAATTTAAAGATATTGGGCCTTTTTCAAGTAGCCGCCTACATAAGTTCAAGTTGCAGCCTACATAAAGGCTGCAAAAACACACTCTTGGATAAGTATGGCATTATTTTAGTGAACACGCACAAAGCAGCTTTGTTTGTCTAGCACATTTCATATAAGGGCAACTCAATGTGCTTCACGTAACATTTAAAATTTTGTAAACATTAAAATAAGAATTTGAGCAAAACCCAATGATAACATAAATAGAACAGCACAAATCAAATAAAGTTACACTAAAAAGGAGCATAAAATATGATAGTGCAGCATAAAACAATAATTAACCTTTAAAAGACTGTAAAGTGCAGAAGATTAAAATGGAAAAAGGAATTAAAAGAGTGCAATCATAAGCATATGAGAGAAGCAGTGTTTGTAAAAATACTCACATTTGGTGCTGATTTCAGTTCCACTGGCAGCTTGTTCCACTTGTGTGCAGCAGAACAACTAAAGGCTGTTTCACCATATTTGGTTTGAACTCTGGGCTTGACTGTTTGGCCTGAGTCTGTAGATGTTAAAAGTTATGATTGTATTCTGGACATAAACCTTTTTGTAGCAGAAGACTGTATTCTATAACTGACTGGTAGCCAGTGTCCAGACTTAAAAACTGGAGTGACATGCTCTGATCTTTTTTGTTCCGTTACCACTCGAACAGCAGCGTTCTGAATGAGTTGCAGGTGTTTAATGCTATTTTTGGGGAGTCCTGTCAGAAGACTGTTATAATAGTAGAGCCTACTGGAGATGAAAACATGAATGAGCTTCTCCTGGTCTGTTTAGGGCATAAAACCTTTGACTCTGGGTATATTTTAAAGCTGATAGAAGGCTGATTTGATTATTGATTTGATACAATAGATCTGAGTCTATGATAGATCTGAGTCTGTCAGCACACCAAGGTTATGGACGTGGTCTTCGGTTTGTAGAAACGATGATTGATTTAATTCCTTCCTCTAAACAATGACACAATGACTCTGGGATTTCAGTCATCTTTTGACATTGCCAAATATATCATCTGCATAATGTTATGATTTTGACGGAATTTGAAGCGAAGGCAGTATATATAAGCTAAGGGGGTCCAAGAATCAAACCCTGAGGGACTCCACATGTCAAAACCATTTGACCAGTTCTAAATGTTTAACTTGATGCTCGTCCAAGTAGGACCTGAACCATTCTAGGACTGTTCAGTTGAGTCCTGCCCATGTTTTCAACCTCTTGAACACTTAAATGTGATCCACACTGGCAGAACTGACACCTTGCTTGAGTCAGTGTTGTACCTTATATCATGAATCACTCTAATAAGAGCTGTTACTGTACTGTGATGAGGTCGGAAACCTGATTGGAATTTGTCAGAAAGTCCAGTGGAGTTGACTAAAAACCAGTTTCACAACAATCTTGGCTCTCTGTCCATATCTTGCAGGCTGCAGGATCCAGATCCAGTTTCAATGCTATTATTATCATCATATTAAAAGTTCATCAGTATAATTTCTTATCAATAATCTCTGCTGCTGCTATTGTATATTGTATTGTAAAGTTTTCGGCCTTACTGTGTACAGTGCTTTGAGATAATGTATGTTGTGATTTGGTGCCATACAAATAAAATTGAGCTGAATCTAATTAGAGATCGGTCTGTAGTTGGTTAACATGGAAGCATCCAGCGTTCTTTTTTTTGACTTGCTTAATTGGCAGCTGCTTTTAGGGAACTGTCCCTTATTGAAGTGAGTTATTGATTATTTGCTGCAGGTCAGTCTGAACAGACTTCACAACAGTCTTAAAAAGGTCAGATAACACTGTGTCATGACAGCAAGTTGACAATTTAAGCTGCAGAACTGTTTTCTCTATCTCTTTCTGATCAAGTGTATTAAATGTTGACATAGTGTAGGTTATCCTTGGGTGGTTTTAGGGAACGTGTTATTTTATTATTTTGCTTTGAGTTTTATTAATATTTAATCTTCTGGATTAGATTAGTTCATTAAGAAAGCAAGCAAATTGCAGGTTTGTGTATACTCAGGCAGTCAGTGACTGGCTAGAACTGTGTTAAGTGCAACAGTCTGACGGTAGATGACTTAAACTGAGTGAGAAGCATGAAGTATGTCTGTGCAAAAAAAGCAAAGTATGCAAGAAGTATCAGCACTGTGACACTAAAATAACCCCATAGATGAGAGGTGAAGCATCTTTACATTAACAAAAGCACATCCAGTTCTCCATATCTAAATGTAAAAGAGACACAGCTTATGTTTCCCTCAGTAAATCAGATGTGTGGCATGTCCATAGCCTTCTACATCAAACCCGGAGGCAGATGTCTGTTGGAGGAGACACAGTTGCATATTTTCCACCCTGACAATGACAGCAATGCATGTGTTAAATATTAACAGATAAGTCATCGGGATTACTTAACGCTGGCTGAAGCAGACTGCAGATGAACAGAATCAATCTCAGTAGCATCTGTTTTAAAACTGAGTATACTATAGGCTTAATTAAAACACTAAAATCCAAAACTGACCATTTTTCACAAAAAGGGGTTGATTATTAAGAGCCTGCTGCTCTTAATACAAAAAATGCACTTTTTAGGTGTGATGCTCATAATTTAACTGTACACCTCTAATTTATTTTAAGCCTATGTGGAAATTAATTTATTATTTATTAGTCATTTTCTACTGGTTTATCCTTCACATGAGGGTGGACAGAGGGCCTTTGTGTGGAATGTGTCTCGTACTGGTGACTTTCACCATGTGGTCCATATAAGGGAATGATTAGGTTAAAGCCATTGTAGTAAATGAAAGCACCTCTAAGCATTTTCTCACATTCAAGCTGAAAGACAGTAGTCAGGGGTCAAAGCATATTAACCAGGTTAGGCTTCTGCAGTCTCTCGCTGAATGCTGTTTTACAGGTGCACATTAGGATGTGATAGTCTCCACTACTCTAAGGGAAACAACACGTCCCTGACTGTGATGACAATGTTACCTGGTACTTCATCTTGTTTCCAAGCTATAATCCCTGTATGATTTCTGAGACTATGTGCTTTTGTAGTGGTAGTGAGCAGGTGAACACATGTCGTCAGTTTATTCACTTTGTGAATATTTTATCTAATATATCAATATAAATAGGAGAAAAAAATGTTTTTCAATATCTTCCAGGCATGTGACACACAGACTCCAAAATGTTAAATTGTAGTATGTGTAGATGAAAAGGACCCACTTTTATGTATCTGATTTTAGTCCTTTATTTTTGGTTTTAGTAGTTTTATATGAACATGACAAATAAAAGAACACCTATGTTTTTTCATTGTGCCTGCGTAATGCAATCCACTGACTTGAAGCTAAATGCTAAACTGTAGTAGCACCCCAGACATTTGTGTTTCATTTCATACAAACTTGATGACGTCACACATGGTAATGCAACAGAGGTCATAAATATATTTGTACCTTGTGCATTCATAGATGTGAAAATGCATGATTGTTATTTATCTTTAATCTGACTGTCTGACCGACTTATTTTTAGTGAGTGATTTTTTTTCAGGCGGGTCAAGTTGTATGTTGTACCAATTTTATTAGCTTTATTAGTTTTAAGTAGTTTTAAATTTTTGCCCCCGTGTAATTGAGTTTGACACCCTGGTTTAGAGATTGGCCTGATAGAAAAGCTGTATTAGTAATTCCCAGTGATTTGAACACAAAATGGTGATGGAAACAGGTGCACAGATATACTGTATCTCAGCAAACAGGAGGCCCATCTGGGGACATCTAGTGGACAAGCTGAGTATGACAAGAGCTCAGTAAACAGGACAAAGTGGTTTTAGAAAACATTTCTGGACGTGCTGCTGCACAGTACTGTGCCTGGCTTTGGTAAAAAAAAATTACATGTTTTGTCAGTTGTGTAAAAATATTTCCAGCTTTATTAACACATGTCTGATTCATGTTTCTGTTTTGTCTTGCTGTATTTCCATTCCAAAAAAAAAAAAAGAATAATAAACAGAAGTCACAGAAGAGGAGGAAAATGAGACGGATATCGGACAGAGAGGGGACAAGCAGACACGTGCAGTATTTGTTCACTACAGAAGCAAAAGTGAAGCTTCTTCTGAAGAAGAATTAGCAAACACTGTACATGTCAAAGTAGTCCATTCACACTGAGCGCCTGATGCATGTGTAAACTCTTTATTTAATCTGTATTCACAAAATTAGCGCCAGTGTGTTCGGCCAATCCTTGCGACATTACAGCAATACGAACTACGGTCTACACTTTACAATGAGAAGTGTGGAAGCTGTGTCAGTGGTGCTATCTGTGTATTTGCCACATACACACATACTGCAGATTCAAATCAGTAGATTAGACTGCACGTACGTAAACACACAGTGAGAGGGAATATTCTGCTCAGTGAGGACACTGTCAAGTCCTTTTTTTAATTCCCTTCGTTATTGTGACAAAACCCAAAGTTATTGTGCATGGAGGCAAAAGTTACTGTGAAGGAACGAAAAGTTACTGTGTGGGAACACTGAAGTTATTACACAAACGTATTTTAAGGAAATTGTGAAAGAGGCTTTGTGATTAAATGCAACAGAAGAAAATGGTTATGGCAAGGGAATGCAAAAGTTTGCTCCAAAAATGTTCCAACCCTGACCTTAATCGTGCTCCATAGAAAATGAAGTCAAAACACATATGATTTTTAATATAAAACAAGCAAGATAGTAATTTGGTAGCACTGTGGTAAACAAGAAATATTTCAACCCCCTGCTTTTATCTCTGAGGGCCAAAGGGAAAAGTGCTCTCTTGAATTCTATTAATTAATCAAACGCAACTTGAACGCCTGTGACTGTGAAGATCTCCCTTTAGGAGGAGTTTATGACTCCTGTGTCTCTCCCTGGACCTTCACTAAAAACCTGCACAGTGTGAGAGCTGAGAGCTGAGAGCTGAGCATGAACACCGTGCAAAGTTCCTTCTCCTGGCAGAAGTGAACTCTTCCTGGGAAATGAGCCAAACTCACCGACACTTATCTGGTGGCAGGATTTGGACACAGCGGGAAAAAACACAGGCAGGCGACGCTGCCAGCATGTCACAAAAAAGTGAAGAAAGTCGACTTTATTTCTCCCAAAACTCCTCAGGAAGAGACGCTGGCAAAGACGCCAACAATGCAGACGCAAACGTTTACGGGTCCGGGCTCCTGAATCCACATGAAGCGTGTGCCATGGAAAAACACTGGCGTCACACAGCTGCTGCTCCTCAGGAGCTGTTCGGCGCTGGATGTGCCGTGGGCGACAGCGCTTCTTTTTCCGCCTGCGCCACAATCTCGGAAACAGCCAGGGAGCTGTGCAGAGCTGTGTCCGTGTCCCTGGGTCTCACCGGCGAGTCCGGCGACGCCAACAGCGACATGGACGCTACTCTTCCCCCGTGCGCTGCTGGCGAACATGCCCGCGGAGAAGATGTGTTCAGAGCCGGGGCTGTGTCTCTGAGCTGCCCCGGACCTCCGGCTGCTGTCGCCGGGTACAGGTTCACAGACAGGGAGGAGCGGCCCGTTAAACAACTGCTCGAAGTGTTCAAAAGTTCCGACACTGCCGCGCCTATGCACCACTGCACGTCCACTCGGACATCCGTGGATGAGCAAAACTTCCCGCTGTGCGCGGTTGATGATGACATAACTCCAGCGCGCGCTGCCTCCTGCACTTATGTCCCGTCCGCAGCGGGCAGCCTGTCCCACTTTGACCACACAGCTGCGGAGAGGCCGAGCGCAGGAGGCGGACAAGCGCCGGAAGCCATGGAGAACAAGTTCACTGTGTATCAGCCTGAACACTTCAGCGTCCAGGTCAAGTCTGAGGACTGTGGAGGAGCCGCCGCCGCCGCCTCGGTGCTGTGGTCCACTGACTACACTTTTAACGACAAGCACAACTCCCAGTTTTGGGGCTCGCGGCACTGTATGAATGCACGCGGCACAGGAGCCAGCACCGCGTTTATCTGTAATCCGTATGAGCGCAGCTGCGCGCGCTCGGAACGCTGGTGCCCGACCGGGACGCTGAGGCCGAGTTATGCCAACAGCAGCTACATGAAGACTGAGATGGACGAGTGGCTGGATGTCACGTACAACGACACCAGGTAAGCAAACATGATGATGATTGGAATAATAATTAATCATTATTTTGATAATCGAGTTTTTTTTTAATAATTATCAGAAGCTCTCAGCTCCTTAAATGTGAATATGTTCTGGTTCATTTGCTTCATTTAACAAAGGAACCATTAAAACTGATTAAATATGAAAAAATAAAAACAGGGCATTTGGGAAAATCATCCTTTTGAGGTTTAGGGAGCATTTTATGGACCAAACAATGGAACAAATAATAACCTTAACCATAACCAACCAACAGTTTTCTCCTCAATAATGCGACTTTTTTAATTTTTTTTAAAGAAGCAGCATAATGTATTACATATAAAATATATCCCAGCAAAAATAACTCTAAATATGTCCAACCTGACCACAGTTGACCTCAAGGTGACCACAAGCACGAGTGATGGGAGTGTCCCCTCTCATTAAAAGAATACTTTTGGTCAAGTGTGGTCACCTTAATGTAACATAATATGCCAAACATCATCATAAAAATGATTAATTTAAAGGGTATTATTTTAAAAATGTATTTCTTAAAGGGAAGAAATACTGAAACATACTGTGGGTTGTTTTTTTTTATAACTCCATCTGTCAAAGTCCATTTAACTATTACATTCATTTTAAAAGTCACATGGAAACATAGATACTGTATGACACTAGGTCGCTATATAGTGTAGTGGAGGTCGTTATTTTACATTTCTAGTTACATTAAATTTGAGAGATTTTTCCTGAATGTAAAGATTGTTGACTGGACCAAAAAATACAAATGAGATTTGCCTGATATAAAGTTCAAAGACATTTTTGGGTCCCACTATAACAAACCGTCTTTCTTGTCCTGTTTCCTCCATCAAAGCGTGAATAATGTTTTGTCCGGGACACCTGCTGTCTCTGTCCAACAATGGAAAAAGGATGTTTCTAATCTTCAATGGCTTCATTCTAAACGCTAAGTGCAGTGGAAAAAAAAAAAAAAAAAACAGCCTGTCCCTTTATGTCCCTTCCTAATATTATCAATAAATATGTTGGCTCCAGTTAAAGACTTGGTCTCATATGACCACACGTGAATTCAAATACAGCAGTGAGAAGTGACAGTGACAGTTAGGGCTGGACAATATATGGATATTGTATTATATTTATATGGTGACGTTGCAAAAGATATGGTCTTAGATTTTGGATCTCATCATATTGTAATAAGGTATCTGTGATGACGTTTCCTGGTTTTAAAGGCTGTTGCATTGATAATCATCATATTTATTATATCGATTAAATTAGTGAAATGCACTTAATATTATAATATTATACGTTGGAAAAATAAGACACTTTTATGATTTTATGAATTGTTTGAAATGTTTCCATGAGCATTTTTTTTTTTTTTTACTTATTCTTTTTACTGCTCATAAAGTTACATTTGCATGAGCTTGAGTAGAAAATGTTGAGTGGTCACTGACGACCAGGTAGCACATATGCATCAGTCCGCTGCATGTCTGCTAACATGGCCTTCCTCCAAGCCTCTGCACTTTCTCTGCACTGGTGAATGATTTAGAGCACTGTCTGACAGCAGCGTTAGAGCAGAGTACACTAAGACCCCGCATGATGTGACTCTGTATGTACACTGATGGAGTACGCTGACTCATTAACCCAGGTACAGGACTGAAAAATGTTAATTTTCCGTCCATGCTGATTCGAGGTATGAACTAGGGCTGGGCAATGTGGGAAAAAAAATCTTTCCATAAATCATCCCATATCAATACTTATCACAATATAAATCAAGTCAGCATTTCCATAGGGCTTATAAATAATATCTGGATAGTATTATATATGAGATATATGAGGATATAAAGCTGGAAAGGTTTTCTTTTTCATTCTAAAATAAAGTATCTGCTGTTTATGATCTGTATTACATGATCTTAAAATACACTTATTACCTTTTATTGTAGATAATACCTGGTTTATTTCTTTGCCCTTTTATTGTTGAATGAAGGAAATTTATGTGTGTTGGAAACAATGAAACTGACTGTCAAGTTCCACTATAACACTAATAATTAGGCTTAAAATTGAATGTTTTATTAAGTGGCATATATAATGTATAATATTAAATGTATTTCACAAATGTATTCAGTATAATAAATATGATGATTATCAATGCAACAGCCTTTAAAACCATCCAAAACCTTTGCCCAGCCTTTAAACAAACCTTTAGGTAAACTTCATGTTTACATAAAACTTTCTGTGTCATCATCGCCTTCAACCTTACAGCCCAGTTTGGTTTCCACGGTGACGTTCATTTAGCCCCACTAAAGCAAATCATAAAACTGAGCAGCATTTGCACTGGAACAGGAACAGCTAACCAGTACTCTTAAATTGTTAAACAGAAGAACCACAATAAAAGGAATGTAGACACACGCACACACGCACACACTGCACAGCCAACACAGTTACTCACCCTCAGGCAGGAGTTAGAGCTCCAGAGCCATGTCAGGCTTTCTGCCAACATCCATCACACTCATTAATGACTCACATACGGCACAACTTACTTACTTATTATTTTATCAGAATTCCTACAACGTGTTTTTTTTTGTTTTTGTCTTGGCTTATAATTTTCTTTTTTCCACTATCTGATAAAACGTCACAATTAAATAATAATAAAAAATGATGCACGAAACACATCTATTGATCAATACTACGGCTGCAAGGATAATTAATTGTCAACTAATCTAACAATTGATTAATCGGTTTGAGCGTTTTTTTGTTTTTTTTTTTAAATACAAAGTTATCTGATTTTGATCTGAATATTTTCTGGTTTCTTTGCTCCACATTACAAAGGGATCCTTAAAACTGAATCTTTTTGGTTTGTGGACAAAACAGGGCATTTGAGAACATCATCATTTTCAGGTTTAACAAACATGTGACCAACATTTTCTGACATTTTATGGAATAAAATATTGACTATCAAAATCATACTTGGGCGTTTTCTGTTATGTGATGATAACATTCTTTTTTTCCTCCATCTGATAAAACATTACAATGAAATAATAATTACAAATAACGTGCTTATCTTAAACAAATTTTTATTGATCGCAACAATTTTTTTCAGATTATATACAGTATTTTAAATTTAAAAAAAAGAGATCTAATAGAAAAAAGGAAAGTTTGAACGACTTAGGAGCATTAATCGTGTCGGAGGACGAACATGCCAACTTACATGTAGTAATAACCAGCTGATTTAATCATTTCATACCTTTGTGGGGACACGAGCGTGCACTGTGAGGAGTGTATGTTGATGTGATGCTATGCAGCATTTAGAATCGCTGATGACGACTGGAATCGAGCTGAGCCGCCTGCGATGCTCAGCAGCAGGTCTGACTGCAGGCACACAAATACAAGGACCTTGAGGTCCTGTGAGATCCCGCTCTGCTGCGTCTTATCACCTTGAGGCAGGTTTGCTGATTTATCTGGACAACATCACAATCAGGTCTTTGAAGCGGCCTTGCTCCACATTTGAGTTTTAGTCAAGAAAGTTTAGCTTGTCCTCTTCGTTACCGCGTATTCAGCTGAACAGCTGCTTTGACTTTGTTCCGCTTCTTTTTTAAGCAGCTTCGCCTCATGGCTCCATGGTTACTGACAGTCCTGTCTCTATGCTGCAACCAGGTCAGAGTGAGACGTTGAAGGGGTTGAATGGGACAGTAGCACTTGACGTGTAAAACCATGAACCTAAATGTCGCTGTAATAGGGCTGTACCTGTTTCACTCCGCAGTCCAGTCTGAGGAACGATGAAGCAAAAATGATGCACAGTGAAGTTGGCACCAATTCAGGGTAGGACCAAATACACTCAGGAGTAGGGTTTGGATCAAATTATATTGGTGCTTACACATTGTGGGATCAGTTAACGTTTCCATACCTGAGCCAAAAATAGCCAGCCTTCTTAGCCTTCTGTAATACTGCTGACCAACAGAGACTGTGTGCCATTATCTCACAAATGAGTGAAAGCAGATGTTTGTGAAACAGTTTGGTTCTTTCAAACAGCATCATAAACAGCTTGCTTTACATGCTCACGTGCTGCTGCCGTTTATTTATTTGTGCTATATATATTTTTATAGGAATCTTGTCGCCACTGATGTAGAGTGAACTGAGGCAATAATACCGTAGTAACAAAAACAAAAACTTGCTTATGGAAATGTTGACAGTCGTAAAAAGGACCAAGAGTTCAGCAACAGTATTATTCTAATGGAAGACAATTTTCTGTATCGAGTCACTGAATAAAATCATTGCCATTTTTGCTTTAAATTGTTTTTATATTGTTCCATTATTTTATTTATTTAATGTCTGTTCCTGACATATATAATATATAGATATAGAAGTTTATGTCATGATCAGGTATTACTGCAGTTGTAAAAAAAAAAACCTTTATAGGAGGTAGTTTTTATTTAGATTTGTAAATGGAAACAGGCAGAACCTTCTCTCTCTACCATTACTCAGTTTGTATCCATTAACTTTAAGAAGAGGTGCAGAAATCCAGCTTGGTTACATTTTGTCAAAGTGTAGTTTTTGCTGCTGCTCATGAAGCGATGTAAAAATGTCATGATTGTCGTGATAGTTGTTAAAAAGCTGCTTTTAAATACATATTTTTTTTGGGGGGGGGGGGGGGGGGAGGGGGGGTAGTGAGAGGCAAACATTTTAAAATAAGACAGTTGTTAATTTAAACAAGTCATGACTGTGGAAATGATTTACTATTGTTATCATTTTCCCCATTCACAGATTTACCACATTCCACATATTGATAGTGCATTTAATGGTGATACGAGCTAAAACTGTGCATGGTCTCATCCCTAGTGATGACAGTTTCCTGCTAAATGATTTCAACACACTTCATAGAGTAGAAGAGGACTAAGTGCTGAATAGTCTCTAAAGTTAACGTACATATTCTCAGACCATGGAGACAATGAAAGATTGTATTCAAAGGCTACACAAAACGATCTTTCTCTTTTTCTTACACAAACAGTTATATATTCTTAGCCCCCTACCTTTACCTTAACCATCACAACTAATTACCTAACCCTTACCCTTAACCTATTCTAACCATAACCCTAACTCTAAAACCAGGTCTAAACCCACAAAACCCCTTAATTGTTTTTGGTCCTATCAAAGATACACATAGAATACACACACACACACACACACACAGTATGTTAAGCTCTTTTATTAATAAGTCAATAAGCCCACAGCAATGAAGGTTGTTGCTTTAAAGTGAATAACATCCAGGTTTGGTTAGTTTAACATTCTTTACACAAACTAACACACTTGCCAAGCTGCTCTGTTGAATTATTAACAAATAAAATGCGTGTGAAGTTGGAATTTCCTTCTTTAGTTTGATTTTGTTCTGTTGTTTTCTTTTAAAAAAGGTGACTCTCATAATTATATATATATATATATATATATATTATATTTTATGTTTTATATACTTGACATGCACCGAAAAAAGAAAATGGTTGACAAATAATCTATCGTTTCCAAAAAATAATGGGCCATTGGTGGAACAGTGGTAGAGCGTTCAACGTTCAACTGGTAGGGTGTGTGTTTGATTCCCAGCTCTGTTAGTCACCTTCAGTGATACATTTTTAAGGACTTCCTTTTTGCTATATTCATGTTAATGTGAATTAAAAGAATAAAGTGTCGGTAAATGTTTGTCTTAATAAATATAGTGTAGTGTGGTCACTGTAGTGGTCATCAAGACCATCCATTTACCATCAATTTATTATGTAAAGGTCAACACACGGTTAACTACAAAATAAAGTTGAAATCAAATAAATATATTTTAGTAGCAGTGGACCCATGACACTCCCCTCAGTCCTGCTGAGAAGCTGGTTAAGTTAGCAGTTGGGATTTAAACAATAATGGGAAGCAACTTTTTATTTATTTTTTTTTTTTTTTGCTGGGTTATTTTAAAAACAGTGGATCTCTTCATCATGCAAATATAACAGAATCCAGATCGCATCATGTTTTGAGGATCATTAGTTATTATTAGCAGCTGTGGAGTGAGAGAACTGAGAGAACACGTAGAGTTATACTGTACCACACTAGTGACGGATTCCAGACCACATAATCATTCTCTGTCACTGTTCATCGCCTAAAACTGTCATATGACTTTAATCACAGCCTTGACTGCACTTCAGTCCAAGGTCGAAAATCGGAATAATTACAGGTTTTGTTGCTTATTAGTGTTGAAATGAAATAAACCTGAAACTATGAACTAGAGAGGCTTTACAATAAGAGTGTACACGCTTTTATCCACAATCAGAGCTTCCTCTTCCTTGTCACTTGTACACGTCGAGCCTTGATATCTGTGCGTTGCATATCGCTGAGGCAACGTTGTGTCTGAGCCTTTTCCAGTCTTAGCTCTGTGTTCAAGGCTGAAGCCTGGGTCCCTCCCCCCCCCCCCCCCCCCCCCCCCCCCCCCCCCACCAACACCACCACCGCCGCCGCCACCTCCTGCTCAGTTGTGGTGTTTTTGTGCTCAAACCTTTCCCACACCATCCTCAATCATCACACTCCCTGCCCTCCTTAAATCGCAGTGAGAGGTTGAAGTGTGACTCTGGGGAATGAACATTAACTGTGCTGCGGTTACAGTTTGGAAGCAGTTTAACAAGTAAAACAACTATTATATGCTGGCTGTGGTCTATGAGTTCAAGGTTAGGCTTTAGTTATCCCGAATGTGCTATTAGTTTCAGATGATACTGACGTGACTGCGAGTCAAATGTCAGTCATCATTTGAAGTGCTGTGTTTTTATCACTCAGTGTTTCCATGATCACAGCTGTTAATGGCCTATAAAAGTCCGCTTTATATGTTTGACTGCAGGTTTGAGGCTGGCAGAGAGCACATGTTCCCCATGGAGTTCTTCTTTCCACCACAGAGGATGTGCCTGATCTGTTCAGACGAAGCGTCTGGGTGCCATTACGGTGCACTCACCTGTGGCAGCTGCAAGGTTTTCTTCAAAAGAGCTGCAGAGGGTGAGTTGGAGCCTCCTTCTCCTATTGAGCTCAAACATACTGGCTGATTAGGGCTGCAACGATGAATCCATCATTAATGGAAACAAGATCTCAGTTTGTTTGTTTTTTCAGCCTTTTAAAAATGAATATGTTCTGGTTTCTTTGCTTCGTATAATAAACAAAACATTAAGACAGAATGATTTTGGGCTGTAGACAAAACAAGACATTTGCATTATTCTGAGGTGTGAAATAAACACTGGTCAACATTTTGTCGTCGGCGTTTTGTTAATGTAATGCCAGTATTTCTTTCATTTTCTTTAGATATGACATGCAGTGTTTCCTTACATGTGGTTTCTCCCTCCATGCAGGCAAACAGAAATACTTGTGTGCGAGCAAAAACGACTGCACCATTGATAAGCTAAGAAGAAAAAATTGTCCCTCTTGTCGGCTGAAGAAGTGTTTTGAGGCTGGAATGACTCTGGGAGGTAGGATGCATTTGTGTACTAAAATATGCTCTTCTAAATCGTAGTATATTATCATGAATATATTACAATGAGTTGATTTTCATTTCTTATATTTCTACTTTTGCAGTAAGAACATAGAGTTTTGGAAGTCTGGTTGAAGGATTTACAGACTCAGACACTGGCCTGAAAACATGGTTGTCAGTGGGAAAAACAAAAAGAAAACAGTTTTAGCAACTTAGCAAAAAAAGCCAGATCTAATAAAATTTCGACCAAAAAAAATTTGTCTACTCGTGCCGCCATTAGACAGCCCTTCCTGACTGGCTCTTCTGTACCAAAGACCATTGACAAAATCTGCATTTATATCCTCCAGGAACACAGGAGCTTGCTCCTGTGTTGCTTACTTTGTTACTTGCTTTGTTTTGCAAGTCTGTGTCACTGACATAATCCAAACCAGGGATTTCAAACACTTAAGTTACAATATTGCACATTTGAACCTACTTATGAAGGCAGTAGTTGCTCAACATCTTATGTTTGCTGGAGTTTAAAAGTACTGATTTTCAGAAAAGGCTGTTGTTACTAGTGCGAAGCACAGCTCGACTCTACTCGGTTTGGTATCAGGCACATCGCTTTGCACGTGGGCAGGGTCGTCACAGCACGGCTGCACAAAACTGCCGTGATGTTCTTTTATACACAGCACAAACACACAAACTGTTGATGAGCAAAGGGTTATTTTCTTTGTGCTGAATCGTTAGAATCAGTCCATTAAAAAGATTTGTTCAGTACTTCCTGCATGACCGGAGCCCAAATATGGTGGAAGGGGTTGTGATTTGGCTCATGATCGCGGCTCACTTTCATCAGTGCTGTCGCTAAATACACCAGACTCCTCTGTTAAATATTGATTTTAGAAATTTCCTTGTTAAATTTTGGGGATTAACGCATGTTTTCAGGATTTTTAAATCTTTATCACTGATCTACAGTTTGGCATTATTCGGTTTGATTCCTGTGTCGGTCATCATGCTCATGACTCTTCCTGTGATGAAACTCACTGCCAATCCGTGGCCGAGACGTCACATTTAGTATCGGCTCAGTTCGCTGGGAACCTCACCAGAGCAGGTATGAAAAAGTACCAGGAACCAGGTACTATCGCTAAAGCAAAAGAAGTGTCAATAGACCTCCGACATAAACGCACTAATAAGGAAAACATCTTCCTGAAAATCTGGAAACCACTTCAAATGGTCAACAGTCCACCAGAAATAAGCAGAGATAACAGGAATCACTGCTATGTCTGTTTATTGCTTTGGACCAGTGTAGTGCCTTGCAGCAAAAAAGACTCCGGATCATGACCCGGTCAGAACAAGGGCCTTTCTCTGTGGAGTTTGTATGTTTTCCCTGTGTGTGTGTGTGTGTGTTTGTGTGGGTTTTCTCCAGGTTCTCCAGTTTCCTCCCACAGTTAATTAGACACTAAGCTGACTGTAGGTGTGAGTGTGAGAATGAACGCTTGTGTGTCTGTGTGTTTGCTCTATGATGGACTGGTGACCTGTCCAGGGTGTACCCCGCCTCTCGCCCTGTGTCAGCTCGGACTGGGTCCAGCGACCCGCGCCCCTCGTGTGGAGGATAAAGTGGTAGATTATGGATGAATAAATGTTCTCGTTTGATGTTGGCTTCTTTTTTTTCCCCTTGATGCAATTATATCATTTGGACATTATTTTCATGCTTCTGTATTCTTTGAAGGGCTAAAACTCTGTTGTTACAATGTAAACACTTTCCGTCCTTCTACTAAATAAATTTTTAAAAACGATATCAGACTTAAGTGGGTGTGACTTTTATTATGTAAGTCCATATTGCCATATTGCAGGCAGGCTTTTGAGGCAGGGGGCGCTAAGTCACCACTAATTATTTGTCATTCCAACCTGTTCTCATCTTGAGAGTCAAATAAAAGTCAGAGTGTGAGGTTAAGGTTAAGGTTAAGGTTAAGGCCAAAGAGTGAGGTAAAGGGTTAGGTAGTGGATATTCTCTGGTGGCTCCAGCTCAGACAGGCCTTTATTTTTTACAAATGTCATCAATATGACCAATAATAAATCAGAAACAATCATAAATGAAAGAGTATACTGCATATATTTCCATGTCTGTGACTGCTTGGTACCAAACTGATGCTCTCAGTGATGTTAAACTGTGCATGGACCCTCGGGTGTCTCTTTCAGACGTGGAAGGATACGCTGCGCATCTGTAAGGTGCCGCCGAGGGAAGTGACAGAGCGGCAGTGCATGATGAATGAGAACAGGCCGTCAGTTCCTCATACAGCTGCACTAAAAAAAACCGAGCTATCCCTTTCAGATGTATACATATATGCAGAATACTAAACAAAGCATACGTCATACTGTGTGAACAAAGCAAACAACAGAGAAAGTGAAGTCCCTAAAAGTGAAACTATTACTGCTTTCCACAAGACCAAGTACTTTATTCTGTACGTGGCACATCCGAGCTAACTCTCTTCAATTGGAGCATCATCACAATAGGGGATGTTACTGATAATCAAGCCCCCTGACTGAGCTACCGTGCAATTTAGACCCCTTCCATTCACTTCTCCTTACTGTCACCCAGACCTGTTCGTCATAGAGATTGGCATGTAGTGGACTAATTTCAGTCTTGTGTTCAATTTTCACTCTCTTCCATTTTCTCATTCTGATAACGGTGAAAATTGTACCGGAGGCACAAAGCTGGCATGAGACATGTGAATGAAAGCGGCAGACATGCTGGTAATTTTGCCACCAGTCACTGACAAACCCATGGAGGGAAAATGTGATCTAATGCTGTGATTGTCAGTAAAAAGGCACACCTTTTCTGCTCGTGGCTAAAGAGATCCTTTCACTTAGGTTCTCATCATGGACATGTAATTCACTCGGGGGGTATTTCACAGGAAAATTTCTGACTATAATTTGTTGCAATGGAGGCAGAAAAATTATCTATTTAATCCCTTTATCCTCAAGGTTTTTTTAAACTACTTCAAAATCCAGTTATTAAATATATATTAGAGTGGCTTTCTAATTTGCCCAATAGGATTTTATTTAGTTTATTGCAAAGCTATTAGTAAGGGGTTATTACTTTGTGTTATTAAATCACTGTTATTTGTTTTTCTCCATTTAGTTTGGAAAGAATGTTGCTGTAGTTGGGTCTCTCATCTGTTCAAGATTGAGAAGACTAGCCATAAGAGATTTCATTTTTCATCATTTGAATTCCATATTATCTCTGGCATTTTGATTATGTCCTCAAATAGAGTCTGCACAGGATGGCTATCCATCCAAATATGGTAGTAGTTTCATTAAGCAGCTATGTGAGGAAAGCTCACTGTACATGTGGAAAAACAACACATGTTGTAAAAGAGCCTGTATAATAGGGCTAGGGCTATAATAGGGATGTATATTACCTCCTTTATATCATTCAATATAGGCTGGGTGATATGGCTTATAAAAGATAAATATCCAAATATGGCTTATATCTGGATATTTTTAGTTTTGAATATAAAAATATATATAAGAACAATATAAATATGGTCAAATTCAGCTATAACTCAAATAATGAGGCGTAGGAAAATTTAAAAAGTGTTATTAAGTGACTGTTTTTTTAAATATAATTTATGTGTATTTTTTAATCAATATATATAATATTTACTTTATAATATTTAGCGTATTTCACAAATACACTATTACACAATACACAATTCGATTTTAAAGGAGACATAGAATGGTCTTTTTGAACCAAAAATCCAGATTACTGATGTCTACTTAGATAAACAAAATAATATTTATGGTCAAAAAACCTCATAGTCTCTTCAGATTAAGCCAGTCAATTGCTCATTTCTGACAGCATTTGAACAGGCGCTCTATTTCGGATCTAATGCCCGCCCCCTAGCACTGAGTCTCTTGCGATTGGCCAGCTACCAAGCGCAAAGTATAACTATTCACTTCAAAGTGACTGCTACAAACAAACAGCATTTCAGGAAGCTTAGCAGGGATATTACTATCAAAAATGAAAGATATCCACTCTGCTCTTTGTTCCTCATTAGAAGGGAGTCTATGAAGCATCTGGTGTTGTTTTTGACAACCAGCAACAGAGCAACAATGAACTGAACCTTTCTTCTGAGACATGTTGCTCTCAACAGATACAACAGTTGTAATGGTGGAAGCAATTCAGCTTCTTCTTCTTCAGGTTGAATGTTTACGCCCATGACCAGGAGTAGCTGTTGGAGGAGGGTTAGTTGCACGTCAAATGCGCTAGTTACGTAACTAAACTCGACTTTTCAAAACAGCTTGCTTGAGCACAGATAAACAGAGAAGCCCTTTTTTTCTCAGAAGTGGCTGAAGACACTTTAGTGATGTTTAGATATGGGAGGGACACAGGAACACACCAAAAAACATCAGACATTTGATTTTCCAGTGAATGTCCCCTTTAATAAATATGGTGATTATCAATGCAAAACCCTTCAAAACAGGAAAATTTTTCACAGATGCCTCATCATAATATGACAATATCCAAAATTTAAGACCATATCTTGGCTCATGTCACTTTGACACAGGTGACGTGTACCAAAAACACATCGGCTTCTATTTTGCCGTCAGCAAGGGACAGTTTCTCAAGTTGATGATTTACAAAAGCCGCCTTTATATTTTAACACTCTCACACCTTTCTCTGGAGCTCTAACAAGAAGAAACCATCAGATTATTTCCAGAGTTTCATTGGGACAATGAAGGAAGCCAGGTTTCACTAAAGAGTCATACCTTTAATCACTGTACCCTGATTTCAGGAATATCAAGAACCAATCAGTAGTAGCAATTTTGTCCCCATTGTCTTAGTAATGGCTGCTTTACAATGATGTAATAGAAAAAAGTATATATATTTAGTGGTATTATTCCTTGCATATCCATATATTCTAAACTCCAGCGCATGAAGCTAGTGAAAGTAATTCAGTATTCACTGCTTGTCAAAAGCAGCTGGCAAAATGCATTACCATCTTACCAAACTGTGGCAAGCTTTAAGACGCATTCAAGAAACCCTGTAAATTCCATCACTTCTGCAAACTTATTTTAAGACCACTAACTAAATACTTGCTGCTGCTGCTGCTGCTGCTGCCACCTTGTGTTCATATATCCACTAGAAAGATTTGTTTTATAAATACAATCACTGACAATTGTCTTGTATCTTGTTAATATACTTTACAAATAGTCATAGTAACTAATCAATTATTATAATTAACAAGAATAGTGGAATAATCATGCCCATCCCTAGCAGTAATACTTAAATCTGTGTAAGTGTTTTGGGGAGCATTTCTAACAACTTAAAAGTGAACACCATATTTTACTCCAGATAATTTATTTAGCTTTGTACTTGAAATGGTAAGTGTGCACAATATGTACAACTATGACCATTCCAAATTAAAACAAATAATCCCAGTTCAAAACACTGCAGCCTGAGTGTAGGCTGCCACACACTGAATGTTACTGAACCACGGAAACAAGGAGATGCACTTATAACCTGTTACTGTGTTCACACTCATGCACATAGTGTACATAACTGTTCCACTGTCTGTTTCATTTTCATGAACATGCACCCAGTTTAGTTCAGTTTTGATTGAAAGTGGAAGCGGGTCTTCCCTGAGCTGCATAGGAGAATTATCACATGATAAGAGGAGGCGACAAGGTGGCAATGACATTATATACATTAAATATTCACCAACAATGTGCATTAAAGACAGAGACAGTGTGTGTGTGTGTGTGTGTGTGTGTGTGTTAGCTTACTTTGGCTGAAGCTTTGTGTATTGTACAGAAAGCTTACAAAGTGTACACACCAGAGTCTATCGTCACCTTTCTCTCCGCCTTCAGTCCTTTATGTTAATGCATTTCCATTGCAGACCCTCATTTTTGAGAGTAGTGGTATGACTTCTTATTTCTGACCCATAGTTGCAATTCACTGTTTTAAGTGATTCTGCTGGCAACCCCAGTGTTGAAGTGCAATGAACTGTGTTATTGAGTTCAGACGTGTTGAATACTGCAATGCTGAATCAGAAGCAGAATACAAATGGTTCACTTATTGGGGATCTTAACATGTAAATGCAAACAGGCATCACTTCAGGTTACATTTCCACAAAAGCCCGGGTAGATGAGATGTGAAGCTGAACATGCCTCTCCCTGTGTCACTGGCATGTGAAAGACTATTTAACATCACAGGACTTGTCTTCAGCCCAAGCAGAGTGAGACTAAACTCCTGCCAAATCACAACATGCAGTATCTCAAGGCAGTTTCTATAAAAAATAAAAAGGTTGTTACGTTACAATATTATACAGAGAAAGGACACCTAACAGTTCACACTGTAAACACGCACTTGGCTTTAGTTGAGAGGAAAAAAAAAAAAAAAGATGAAGAAATCTCTGGCAGGACCAGACTCAGAGTTGGCAGAGTTGGGCTTCATGCTTATAAAGAGTACAACAGATGTGAGTTTTGCTTTTTGCTTTGTCTCTGTGGAGCTAGAGAAAGCTTATGATTGGGTGCAAAGAGGAAACGTGGTATTTTATGAGAAATTCCGGAGTGGCAGAGAAGTATGTGAGGGTGGTGCAGGACATGTATGAGGACAGTGAGAGAGTGGTGAGGTGTGCAGATGGGATTACATCAGGGATCAGTTCTGAGCCCCTTCTTGTCTACAATGGTAATGGACAGGTGGTCAGCGCTGATGTGTGACAGAAGGATAGCAGAAAAAAAGGCAAAGGGAAGGTCTACAAGATGGTAGTAAGACCCGGATAGTGATTGTATTTGACGAATGATGTTGAAGACGGAGCTGCTGGGCAGGAGGAAAAGAGAAAGACCTCAGAGAAGGTCCGTGGATGTTGTGAAGGAGGAGAACATGAGGACAGATGGTGTAACAGAAGAGGACACAAGGGAGAAGACAAGATGGAGACAGATGATCCACTGTGGCAACCCTAAAGAGAGAATATTATTTAATTTTCAAGTAATGAGGGGAGCAGAGGTAGAGAGGTTGGGAGCAGTGAGTTGGAGGGAGTTAAGGGATGGACAAGTAACAAAAAACTTCCTTCAACTTCCTCCTAAATGTGGCTGCGTGTTTAGCAAGAATCTGGCGATAAAATAAAAAATCCTAATACTTTAAACAATACTGGCAGTCGACTAACAATGGTTGAGGATTTAAATACAACACAAAACCACTGTCAGAAAACACAGTCAAGATTATTAACATATCCATACAGCACTTAATCACACCATGAATTCATGCTATATTTTAGTGTATTGATATTTTCTTACTATATTTCTATATTTTCTTTCTCCATAATCATGAAGGCTTTAAAGACATTGTCTACAGTATATTTGATGTTTATGATCCATGTTTAATCTGGTAGATTTGATAATTCTCACATGAACTGGTATGTTGAATTTATTTGCAGAAATGCCAGCCAGTGACCATTTTTAATTTGGAAATTAAAAAGGGTTTGGAGTCAGTCTTGACATCTTGGAAAAAGTCTCCTTGATTTTTCATATCTCTGTTTGGCATGGACAGCCCTCTTAATCTGAATTAAAGGAAACCAGCTGACAAGGATTGTGAAGAGCGCAGGAAGGATAACAGGTCGCCAACAGAAGCAAACAGATGATCTTTTTCACATTCACAGAAACCTCCTTTCCTGAATTTAAACTGCTCCCATCAGGGTGTATTTATTGAATTTATTTAGCAAAAGAAAAGGTTTATGAAGGTTCTTTTATGAGAGTGTAGGCTGAAAGCTGTACAATATTGTTGATTATTATGGGCATGATGGCTATATATATATAATGGTTTTCCAGTGATTCCCAAAGACTGGGTCAGGAGATTTCTTTTGGGGTCCCTAAATCCCTAAATTTGCAGACATTTCCCAACATTTTAGTTAAGCTTTACAGTATGTGTATATGTTTTACATAACATGCATAAAATAATCTCTTGGAAATGATTTATTTGCCAAATTAATATCACTGTGTATTAGGTTTTACATTTATGTCTGTAAATGAGTCACTCCATTATGCACAAATTTGCTTTTGTCACACTTTATATTGTGATTTGGGTCACATTAGTTTGCCATCTTTAATCTATTTGAATCTCTATTTGCTTTTAATTCTTCAATACATTTCATAATAAATTAATGTTCATGCTCTAGTGCAAATTTATTTTCTGGTGTGGAACTTGAACCTCTAGCCCAGCGTAGTTTTCAGACATTCACCACCCCTGTGTTGTAAAATCCTACAACACCTAATGTTTTGGCAGTTAACTTGGCAAAACATCCGAGCAGCAGTTTCTGCCTGTAGCCGTGCTTGTTCCTGCCACTTGCATGCAGTTCTCAGCAGGTAGAAAAGTGGACAAACATCTGAGCTCAGAGGAGTAGAGCTGTTAACAGAAACAAACCGCACTCCCTGATGATGTCATAGTAACTGTTTGTGCCATGTTATGGCCCAGTCACACGAATGAAATGTGCATCTATGTGCAGTGTCTTTTCTGTCACAATAAAATAACAAAAAACAGTTGTTTTCTACATAAAAGATGTTCCTGTGTTTCTAAATTCTGGGTATAGCCACATTCCTTCATCTTCTTCTGTCTTCTCTCCAGCCATTGTGTCCTAGCCTCGTAGAGTTGATTATATGTTAAAAAAAATAACGTAATTAATCCTACAACTCTCTAAAGCAGTTGTTCTCCAAATGGGGTCCAGGAACTAATTTAACATTTATCTTACACCCATTCACACAGTGCTTTTACTTTTTCCTATCCATTCACACCCTGAGGGCACAGTCGTCAGGAGTGTCTTAGGTGTCTTGCCCAGAGACACTTCATGTAGACTAGTGTAACCAGGAATCGTACCCACAACCTAGCCTTTGTGTCAACGGACGACTTGCTCTACCACTGAGCTACCACGGTCCCTGCCCACATCACATAGCGATGGGGTCCACAGGACAATCAGCAGTGAAGGATAGAATGATGCTTTATCAGGCAGGAGGTTCAGACTTCTGGATGCTTTGTGAACTGAAGAGACACTGAGCTGCAGTGATTACATGCTGCAAGAGAGGAGTTGCTGTCCAGGAAAAGTCTATCACCGTGCGTATACTGGAGCTGCATCAGCAGACGTGTACGTCTAAAGACATGGAAGCAGATCACCGCACAGCTGTGGCTGCAGTTCATCTAGTGAAGTAGAAGACACGGTCGTCATGTATGTTAAGCCAGCGGCTGTATCACTGTGAAGGCTCTCTTTCAGTCAAGGGTTGCAGTGAATGTTTAAGCTGGAGATGGCTTGATACCACTTTTTGTCAGATAGCATACCAATATCACAACCTTGAACTTCTACCAACTATTCGGTCCGTATTTTGTATTTGCAAAGCGTCTAGTTACTTTATAAACTGCCTTGATGACCACTCAAAGCTGCTTTACACTACTGTTTTGCCATTCACCTATTCACTCACACTTTCATACATTGCATCTACAACCCCAGTTCCGAGACGGACAGACAGCAACTGGACAAGCTCGTGCTGACAGAATTGACCAATTGCAACGTTTTGATGAAATTCATTTTTGGGATTGTTTTCAAATGCATAAAGTAAATGCTTTGGAGATTATTACATTTTTGTTCAAACAAACAAACTGGATGGCCAGTACCAGTTTATCTGCAGTCACTCATAACTCTTTTCACAGAGAAACTGTGGAGTATACTAACTACAAGGTACAGTATGGCAGCATATGACTCCTGGGAAGTGCCCATATGCCTATAAATAGATCTATATCTATTAAAAAGTATGTCCATGGATATAGATATATTTTTATTAATATATAATATTATAATATTATATATATTTGCTGTAAAAAAAAAAGAAGACGAATCTCGCTTGTGAGGAAGCAGCTACAGGTGAAAATTCCATAACAACAGCTTTTCATTTGTGTTGGTTCATAATAAAATACAAGTTAAACTGTGCAGGTAAAAGAAATACAAGACTCTGTGACTTCTGCATGAACGCCAGTGTCCGGTACCGGACTTTTTTTTTTAGACACCGAGTTCCCTTGACTCAATCATCATCATTTCCTTTTTCTCTGGCCTTCAAAATAAGAGCCCCTGGCAGCAGCCACAATATCTTCCTGTTTAAAGACTTTGTCCTTCTAAATAAAAGTAGCTTACACTTGTAAATTGTTTCTTAAATTAACAACACTCATCATCATCATCAGGCAATTGATTAAAGTTGAATTGTAATCATTCAACAAGTGTATTTTGTCCAGGTAATTATGACATTTAATCATAATTTCAGTCGGTGAAACACTTAATTGACTGAAATGTAATCAGAAAAAAATTTAATATTGTCATCATAAAATAAAAGTAGAATGTTTTGACTAAAACATTAATATCAAGATTTTATTCTGGAAATAAAGACAATTATAAATTTGCAGTTGAGCTTAGGGCACCCAAATGGAGCCTGGTTCTGGGCAGAAACCTTTACAATATTACAGAGAGGAGAAACCCAACGGGTCACATGAGCAAAGGCACTACAACCAGACTCACATGCTCACTAGGTCTCTAGTAGAGTCCATGTTTGGCAGTTGGAAGAGTCACTTTCAGTACCTTCAGAAAACATGAAGACACTGTCCTGTCACCACTGGAACAGCTGTTCTTCACAACTAACTGAAACAGTGTAGATACAAGATGCAAGAGGATGACAGTGCAGATGTACCACCATTTACAAGAGACCACAGAGAAGGACTTGCATACAGAGTTGCTTTTGCATTGTGCCAAGTTAAGTAGTTATTTATTATTTACCTTTTCACAGTTCTGCCGGAATTAGATGCAATGAACAAATTGAATTAAGTGTGTATGTTTTAATAAAAATATATTTCAGATTCATGTTTCGGTGTGAGATGTGAGACAGTTGCATCTCTATTTCCTTCGTTCAACTTGGAATATCTTCATTTTCATGTCATGCTCCACCTTAAGATACTTTCATTTGTATTCATGAAATTCAGTAGTCAGTCTTCAGTCAATCATGCGATCTTGGAAACCTGACTTTCTCCTTGAAAGAAAAACATACACTATATGATCAAATAAATTCACATTAAGAAAATTTCACATCACATGTCACAAACAAATAGTGTGAAGGGAGAAAAGGCAAAATGAAATGGACTAATAGATGGATTTTTCCATGCGGTCCCTCTCATGACTCCACAGCAGATGCTGTGTGCTGTGTATCTTCATTTATTGGGTCTCTTGAGACTATTGTCTTCAAAAGTTTTTTTATGCTGTGAAAAGTGTTCTGATCACTGTCTCTTCTCTGCTGCCATTGTTTTTGTTGGATTGGCCTCTCTAACTCCATACAATTTTAGGTGTTGCTGGATCCATTTCATGTTTTATAGGCAACCTCAGTCCCGCTAATTCAGACCTTCATAGGTGGTTTTAAACTAATCCCATTGCTTTAATTCAAGATTCCATAGTCCAGGTGTTAGTAATCTCTAATTAGTCTGTGTTTCAGAAAGTAGTATATTAAGCCAGGGTTACCCATTCCAGATTAATGCCTACTCTTGGCCTAAGTTAAAAAAACTGTTGGGAAACTGCCCACAAGTGTGTGTAACAAAGATTTAAATCCATCTTCCTTCAGTTCAAGCATGCAGATCTTAAGGTTAGCTCAACCCGACCTATTTACACTGATCTCTCCAAACAGTAAATGTCTGCCTGCGTGACAGTAGGGGAATTTTTAATCAACCATTTTATATTTCCAGTGTTTGTTATTGGATCAGAAATGGAAATGTGAAGACTTGTTGTGTGATCTCTCCTTCAGAGAGAGACTTAGGTTGTATCTGTGACTGGTAATTTAAAAAAAAAAGTGGAAAGTCAGACTGTAGTTTCTCCACAGACTGTAGCAGGACAATTAACACGTCTTCCAATCAACAATAATAAAACAGAAATAATATAGTTTGCTCATATTTTGATTCTTAGTGGTTTTTTACTGCCTAAAGGTACAGTCGATGTTATTGTTAAAGAACTAAATCATAAAAAAAGTTGTCTTGTCTTCTTTTGAGCATCCCACTTGAAGAAGAAAAATGCCTTCAGTGTTCTTCACTGCACTTTCAGTGTAGTCATCATCTGTCACTCACATTCCAGCACTTCTGCCACTCTGAAATAACAGGCTGAGCTGCTGCAGAACTGTTCACAGCTCCGTTACACAAAACAGTCAGTAGTTCATGATTAGCAGCAGTATTAAAGTTAAACTGTTACAGAAGGAAATGTATCTCGTGGCTGTTTAGCAGACTATAATTCGTCTAATTGGACTGTATCTTGAGAAGCCGAAGAGCCTCCTCCAATTTACTGTAGTTTTGTAAGTGCAGGTTGTCATAAGAAGCAGTTGCCTCACAAGTTTCAGCTTTGCAAGGAAAGAAATTGTAGCTTTGTCGATGCTTTGAGCAAAGATAGATTCAGATATTTACAAGGTTTGGCATTTTGAAATGATTTACTGCCTTTATGGTTTAGGGAAGAAACGGAGTCATATATATTGACAAACCAATCATTTGCAGATCTGTCCACCAGCAGAAATGAATGGTAAATAGAAAAGCAATAATAGCAAGAATTACATCCACACACGTGACAACAGGCTCTGCCACCAGCTGAGGCTCATCTGCTCTGACAGATTTCATCCAAATGAAATTTGATTCAATATGCTTAAAGCTATTAGCAGATCAGTATTGAGTATTGTTGGATAAAATAGATTTTTCACAAAGATTAAAAAAAAACAAAACACACAACAAAGAAAAAAAACAAACAAAGGAGCAAACCAAAAACCTGAAAGTAAACGTTTTTTTTACATTCAGCAATGGTGATATTAGATGTTTTAAGTAGCAGTTTTCTTATCACGTTTGAGCATTTTATTGTCTACACACTACATTTAACTCTAATAGTAAATGGTCTGTATTTGTCTAGTCTTGAATTCAAAGCTGCTTTACACTACAGTTTTTGCCATTCACCCATTCATACGAATTCACCCACATATTCCTAAAGTGCATTTTTGTGCAGCGCATTTTTCAGTCGCACATGTTTCATGCCCAAGTTCTGGCACAGCGGACTAGAGAAAGGTGAGGTCAGTGTCCAATGTCTGATATGAATTAAGGAGTACAAAAAATGCACATAGGAATAAAAAAAAAATTCACTTTTATTTCCTTTAATTGAAAGGATTTGAAAACGTGGGTGATTTGTAACTAAGCTTTTGAAAATAATAGCATGCGTAAAACGTCAGCGGTGAAGCTGACATGTTTATGATTCTTGTCTTGAAGCACGAAAGCTAAAGAAGATTGGACAACAGAAAAACCCCGAAGAGGATCACCCTGTGCAGGACTCTGCGGAGGTCATCCAGAACATCTCTCCTAAACCGAGCCTGAACTTTAACTCCCAGGTAGTCTTCCTCAACATCCTGGAGTCCATTGAGCCTGAGGTGGTGAACGCGGGACACGATTATCGGCAGCCAGACTCTGCTGCTACGCTGCTCACCAGCCTCAATGAGCTGGGAGAGAGACAGCTGGTCAAAGTGGTCAAATGGGCAAAAGGACTGCCAGGTAAGACACGTGTTTACTAGCACCAGTGATAAACTACCTTTCTAATAAATCCACATTATCCTTGCAATTTTCGATATCAGCTCTGCATCTCACACTTGCATTGCTCTGGGTTTTCTCGGCGGGGTTCAGCCATGATTTATAAAAACACTCACATTCTGTAATTATCATTTTCAACTATGCTGTTAGGGTGCAAGATTGTTGGCATTTTGTCGGCAACAAATTATAGCATCAACACTGACCAGTCTTTGCACTCCGCCTGTTTGACACTGGATACAGTATGACTTCTGAGTCTAGTTGTTTCTCTATACATACTGTATTCAAACTCATTTTAGACTTTGTGATCTGCCTGGTGTACACACCAGTCCGTTTTCACTCTAGTAGGTGTTCTTTGTGTTGTCCACCTTATTTATCCTCCATATGAAGGTCGCGGGGAGCAAGAGCCAATCCAACCTGACATAAGAGAGGGCCACTACATACAGACAAACCACCATTAGGCATTTTAGCCCAGCCAATGGGTAGAGTATAAATAAAAAGAAGTGGGCCTAAAGTTGATCCCTGAGTAACACCACAAGGTTTTTTTGTAATTAGTTTGATCAACTTGGTACCAACGAACAATCAGCAAGAGAAATTCAGTCAGAGGGTTAAATAAAAAATGAATAAAACCCAAATATCTCTTGTCTCGGACACAATACGTGGTTTTGTGTCGGCCTCAGTCATGGAGGACTCAGGATTTTAGATCAACATGTAGTAAGAATGTTTTTTGTGTGTGATGTTGGCTGATACAAATGTATTTGGTTTTACAAAAACCATGAAAGATACAGTGATTCACAATGCCTCCGTTTTCAGTTTGCCATTTAGTCCACTGCTGTTACTTGTAGTAAGTAAAAGATTAATGCTGTTCAGTAAAGTAGAGCCTGACCAATATGCCGTTTTTACATCTAAATATTCTGGTGAAATGTGCATGGTATTGTAGTGTTTTTACAAAAAAGTAGCCCGTTGTGTGAGACTTTTTGTGCTTCGGATTCTTTGTCCTCAGGATTTAGAAATCTCCATGTGGACGACCAAATGACTGTCATTCAGCAATCATGGATGGGAGTGATGGTGTTTGCTCTGGGATGGAGGTCCTATAAGAACGTCAATGGAAGGATGCTTTACTTTGCCCCAGATCTTGTGTTCAATGAGTAAGCACTGCTCTGAATTCTTCTTTTAAATGATCATCTCCAAAAGGATTTTGATCAGAGGTGAATGGTTTGCACTTATATAGCACTTTTCTGGTCTTGATGACCTCTCAAAGCTGCTTTACACTACAGTTTCACCCATTCACTCACACACAGCATGCCTCAATGTGGAGCTAAGTGTCTTGCCCAAGGACACATCGACATAGCAGCAGTAGTAGACTAGCAGAGCCAGGACTCAAACCCACAACCTTCAATTTCAAAGGCAACTCACTCTACCACTGAGCCACTGTCATGTGCTCCTCATCATACATACAGTATCACCCCAGTGAGTAGGCTGGTGTTACAATACACAATATACACACTAGTCTTCATCTCTCTCTCTCTCCTCCACACTTTTATAACAGTAAAGCAGAAATAGTCTAACAGGGTTTTTAGGACCACGGTCGTCTAATTTGCTCCTTAGATGCTCTTTTATTACCGTGAGATTAAAATGAGTAACATTAGTTTTCACAATTCAAACTCTCATGGCCCTGGTGAGTGGAGCAGATAGAAGAAATGATTTGAATATTAACGACAACAGAGGAGAAATCTGTCTAATTAAGATGGGGAAATACTAATGGTTATAAAACCTAAATGTTTATTACCTTTCTCAAGTAGATATTGTAAGTCCTAATTTACTTCAATTCTGTAAACCCAATACAGTGGAAATGATCACAGCAAATAAATCCAAGACTTTGAAGTACATTTTTAAGAATTGAAATACTATATTAATATGACATGGACCCCTGGAGCCAATCCCAGATGACACAGAGTTAAAGGCGAGGTGTACACTGGACAGGTCACCAGTCTGTCACAGGGCCAACATCAGATGAACAACCATTCACTGTCAAATTCACACCTACGCTCAATTTAGTGTTCATTTTAAGCTCTGCATGTTTTTGGACAGTGGGAGGAAACCAGAGAACCTGCACACTCAAACTCCACACAGGAAGGCCCTGCGGACAAAAGTGCTAGCCACTGCAAAATTTACATATTGAATTTATTTTTCTTTAACGTATGGACATGTTTTTCTCTACTTGAAATGTGGTATTACTGCACGCTGTACTATATCACATTCGGTTGTAATGACTTTAATGGTGCAGAAATAAAGCTATTTTTATAAGGAAAAAAAAATCCATCATAATTCATAATAGATTAACACTCCAGATGTAAGCCTCAGGTGTCAAATAAAAATAAAAAAGCATCATAATCTAGTTAGAGTGCCACACTGACAGCTGCTCCATCCTCTGTCTATCGAGCGTTCGATATGATTTATGCTGAGTTAATGTGAGCAGCAACACTGTCAGCACTCACTGAATAAAACTCACCTTACTTTCGGCTATAATATCTAAAGAACATGGTGGCTGTTTTATCGTGCTGTTAAATAGCAGTTTCTGACTGGAAACTGAAGTTTGTAAACTGCTTACTCTTCTACACCAATGTCCATAGAAAAAATCTGCGTTTTTAGTTTGTGGGGACAAAGGAGGTGCTGGTATACTGCTGCCTCATTTGGTAAGTTTGTGTCACTGAGGCACATTTGAATGAGAGATTTGAAGCACCACAGTCACAAATGTACACCTTTTAACTTACTAATGCAGGAAGCAGAGGATCAACTCCTGTGTGCTGTGAGGAAAAAAAATCCCTGATTTTCTTAATGGAGTTTGGTGGAGGTGGAAATGGCTGTCTAATAGTGAGGTTAAGTGATGAACATTTTCATAGATTTTATTAGGCGAGGCTTCTGTTAAGTGGCCCAATATCATTTGAGAATCTGTGCACTGTGAAGCTGTGCTGAATAAATACAGCTTTAAAAAACGTAGTTATTCAACCTATCCAAATGTCAGGAAATATGAGAATTAAATAAGGAATAGAATAGTGAATAGTAGCCCATGTTGACATAAGTGGATACTTTAAATAAGAGAGGACCATTAGTGTGTTGTTTTCTTTTTCCTCTGCTGTTTTTAGTGTCCTTGAATGTGATGCCACAATCATTATGCAAAATAGCAGCAAAGTTTTTGACAAAGCAAAAAAAAAAAAATGTGAGGATGTGTGGCCTGGCAGGTAGCATCACATTTAATTCAGCACCAAGAAACAAACACATTTACTGAGGTTAATTCTTGCAACAATCATGGCAACAACCAGCAGTCTGTGTTTGTGTGAAGTATGAAGCCAGGGGAGTTTACACAAAACTTCAACATCTCATTTTTATTTGTCTTTTATTGGTTTATTGTCATCTCAAAATTTGTGAGGGTAAAATAATTAATCGCCTTGATTTGTAATTAACAAAGAAATGAAAGCACTTTGTACCAAAATGGAACTGAAGTGCACGTATTAAACCAGAGGGATCAACTGGCGGCCACATGTGGCCACATGTGGCCCACCATTTAATATCATGTTATAATGAACCTCCTCTTCCTTTAAACACAGCACAAATATGTTTGCTAGCAATAGTTTTACAATCGAAATAGTAATAATAAGCCATAAGCTTGTTACACCCCAATTCCAAAAGACAGAATGCAGTATCTCATAAACCCATATTTTATTCCCAGTAGAACATAAACATCATATCAGATGTTGAAACTGAGACATTTTACCATTGTGTGACAGCTTGTGTAATGTTGTTAGCAAAAAGTCATAATACTACAACTGTTTGCTCTATTATTGGCATATTCAGTCTTCTTATTGAATTAGCTGCCACATCATGTGGATGGAGGTATGCACCACTAAAAAAAGTGAAAAAGAAATTTTCGGAAAAATGTCATAAAATAACAAGAATCCACTCCTTAAAGAGGACATTCAGTGGAAAATCAAATGTCTGATGTTTTTTGGTGTGTCCCCGTGTCCTTCCAGTATCTAAACGTCACTAAAGTGTCTCAATAATCACTTCAGCCACTTCTGAGAAAAAAAGGGCTTCTCTGTTTATCTGAGCTCGAGCAAGCGCTTTTGAAAAGTCGAGTTTAGTTACGTAACTAACACATTTGACGTGCAACAAACCCTCCCCCGACAGCTACTCCTGGTCATGGGCGTGAACATTCAACCTGAAGAAGAAGCACCGCGGAGCAGTCAGTCAGCTGGTAGCTGGCCAATCACGAGAGACTCGAGGGGCGGGCATTAGCTCCGAAACAGAGTGCCTGTTCAGAGGCTGGCAGAGAGCAGCAATAATCTGTCTTAATCTGAAGAGACTATGGGGTTTTTGACCATAAACATTATTTCTTTTATCTAAGTAGACATCAGTAATCTGGATTTTTGGTTCAAAATGACCATTCTATGTGACCTTTAATTATCAATCTAATTACATTCTAATTACATTCTACTTACATTCTACTGAAAGTATTAAAGCTCTTTGAACAGTACACAGCTGTAACCTGGAACTGCTACAAAGTCACTCCCAAGTTTGTAAATCAAACCAATGACACCCCTACCATTGTCCTGCTTATCCAGAACTTAATAAAATATAATTGATAATAATTTCATTGTACACTGGCTTGTGCAGTTTTCAAACGCACACCTTAAGCGCAGCATGCGCTTCCATTCTGCTCTAGCTCTTTTTCTTTTCATTTCTGGGGTGTTAGACGAGTTCTGTGAAAATACCTCACTGAACCTGTATCTCCAGATTTTGTAAAAACAGTCTTTTCCTGATCCAAAAACCAAGGCCAAATGATTTCACTATGAAAAAGATGATAACCATGAAATATCCAATTACCTTCTGTGATGGATTTCAAACCAGTGAGAAATGACAATGATTTGGGCGATGTGTGCTTTTCACATCCTGCTGCAGGTGTCACAGGTCACACAGCAGAAATCAGTATTGTTAGAAAGACAGTTCACTGTCACCATTACAGTCTGAACGTAAAATAGATCTAACCTCTGACATTCTCTCCTCCTCTGTAGTCATCCATTACAGACTAATGTGGAGGGTAATTTGTCCTTTGAACATTTTACATTCATCCACATCACCAACCCTGAGCTTTTTACACCTGCAGACACCGAATGCACATTTCCTCCATGTACGAGCACTGCATCAGGATGAGACATCTGTCCCAGGAGTTTGTGCTGCTGCAGATCACTCAGGAGGAGTTTCTCTGCATGAAGGCCCTGCTCCTCTTCAGCATCAGTAAGTCACTGACCTCGGCATGGAAACAAAAGTCACCTGTAGAACTTGAAGTGAAAAGCTGTCTCTCTGTTTTCCCTCAGTCCCCGTTGAGGGTCTGAAGAGTCAGAAGTACTTTGATGAGCTGCGTCTCACCTACATCAACGAGCTGGATCGGATTGTTAACTACCGAATGGCGACCAATTGTTCTCAGAGGTTCTACCAACTCACCCGACTCCTGGACTCTCTCCAGATGGTGAGATACACGGCTTCTTATCATTTTACCTTTATTGTTGTCACATCTACACAAGTATTTTTCTCCCTGTGTCTCAACATGTGGCTGCAGTTTACCAAAGAACACAGTCAGGGAAAAGGAATCAATTAAAACCTGATTTCCCTCAATAATGTCCTGGTGATGCATGTAATTCTATATAATTAAATCTGAAGTGGTGATGTTTGCTTTCATTATGTTGCATTTTATTCAGCTACTAACTCAAGTGACTGCTAGAATCATTTTCAAAACTTCTAATATGGTAAATTAAATGGTCCGTATTTATATGTGTGCGCTTTGCTAGTCTTGATGGCCACTCAAAGCTGCTTTACACTACAGTTTAGCCATTCACCCATTCACACCCATTCACTTACACATTCATAGTGCATAGATATGTGTGCACATCGTTCATACCCATTCACATGCTGCCATCACTGCCATCAGCAGCAGCTGACGGCAATGTCTTGCCCAAGGACACATCAGCATGTAGACTTGTGGGGCTGTGAATTGAACCCACAACCTTCCAGTTGAAAGGCGACTTTTCACAGTTTAGTGTAAAGTATTTAAATTATACCTATTGGGATAAAAATCTGTATATCTACAGCCATTAGCAATTTTAGACCGCTCTTGCTTTACAGGTACATTCTTTCATCACCCTATTGTCCAATCAGCGTAGGGCTCATTGTCCAAGACTCCTCCCCTTTTTTATAAACACTGGGGCTGTTCCTTTGTTGTCTTTCTCTCTCCACTGCCTCAAGCACAGTGTGAGACAAGAACTGAGCACACAGCTGCAACTCTGTCCAATTTCACTGCCGGGCCACGCCCCCTGCTCTGCCCCGCCCACTCTCCCCCCAATCAGCTCTCATTCCACTTCTTGGCATTTTTCAAAAACAGGCATCACAAGAGGAGATCAGTGACACTTTGACTTCAAATTTAACAGTTTTTCTGTATGGAGAAAAGGTGTGACTTTTAAAGGTGTAGTTCAGTTTTTTTTTTGTTTTTTGTTTTAATGCGCTTTGTAAACTCCAAGCTTGCCCCTTCCACTGAGAGCCAGCTTAAGACCTGCTTAAGTTAACGGATAATATATTTTTGATGGACGACCTTTTTCAGCCGGCAACAAACGTTTGTGCTGCATTTTAATGAACCTTTCCTCACTCGATGTGAGGGTCTAAGGATGGAGGATGTCACTTGCTGTAAAGACGGTAAAGCCCTTCCAAGCAAATTGTGTTTGTGATGATGGGCTATATAAATAAAATTGACTTGACTTGATCAAAGTCCTTAGAGGAAACCAGTGATTTACATCACAGCACAGAGGAGGTGTTGATTCATTGCTGCCTCCATCAGTAAATGCAAATCTTATAGTTTGTAACTCCGGTGTCTGAAATCCTTAGTTCGGATTTAATTAAGTGACACAACAAACCAAACAAGACAACAGTAAAGCAGCTGCTTGTGGAACTACACAAGCAGGCGTTTCCCTATTGGCTCTGGTGCAGGAGACTGAGTGGTTTACAAATTTTAGTTGACAGTAAAAAAAAAGGCTGCCATGCTGAGATAAACCAGGGAACACATCCTTACAATATCATAGCCTTCAGCTGACATAGCTTTTATTTGATGGGTCTTTTGTTAAGTGGTTAACATCTGCTTTTCTTGTGACCTTCACAACCTGTTACATTCAAATCTACCTGTATTTTATTAGTCTCTCTGTATTCATTCCTCTGTTTCAGACAGTGAAGAAGCTGCATCAGTTTACATTCGACCTTTTCGTCCAGGCTCAGTCACTCCACACCAAGGTCAGCTTTCCAGAGATGATTGGAGAAATAATCTCAGTTCATGTACCAAAGATCCTGGCAGGTCTGGCAAAACCAATCTTGTTTCACCAGTAGAGGGACTTTTTTTTTTTTGGTTTTGGCTTGAATAAATGACTCAGCTTTGCTGTCTCCATAAACTTTCATGACAACTTTGCACTGTTTCCCTCCATGTCTGATCTAATAGCTCTTAACTCTGTCCCATAATCATTATTTTCCTGTTCAAAGTTACTTTTCCTTTTAGCCATAATTGAGATTGTTTGCTCAGAATTGATAAAGCTTTTATCTGAAGAGAGACGACACGTCGACAGCTCCGCTGTATTCCTCAGCCTGAGCAGAGATGCTACTTTACATATGCGCCAAGTCCACTAAGCACCATGTACGCAGCAGAGTTGAAACACACAGTGTTGCACGTGGCCTTCATTATTCATGCACTTGATGAGCTAAACATGGAAACACAAGCAAACAGACACTAACTCTCGACGAAAAGTACATAATATGAGACATTATGTTCATTAAGTATTAAATTGGGCAAAGACAAAGGACAGAGGGATGTCTTACAAAAGCAGAATAAAAAAAAAAATGATTACAGAAATACAGGACCACAGGGAACACCAGGATTGTTGGGGTCAAGTATTTCACACACATCAGAACCTGAGCTACATTCACTGATGCCGAAATAAAGAAGATGCTGCCGTAACTAATGAAGGCGTAAGAGGAGACAAAACAGCATGTATGTAGACCAGAAAATACCCTATATCTACCCACTGCTATTAAATAAAATTAATTAGCATGTATGGTTCATGCATAAATTAAATAAGATAAAGTGGAATCAATCTCTTTCAATTCAAATAAGCCTCATTATACTGTTTTAATCATCTAATTGACAAATTACAGCACTAATATCCACAACTTGATGGAATGATTTATTATTTTTAATGTTACTATGGTCATAAATTTAAAATATATATATATATGTTTTCCCCTGTTTGAGCAACAGTTGTCTTCTGCTGCGTGAAACAGCGAAACAGGCGTTGTGTCTGCTGCAGCCCTGAAACAAAAACCGACATTATGAGCGTTTGAGCATTAGAGAATGTCGATTAGAGAATGGCGACGCATAGAGAATGTCACTCTTATCGTTCATGATCACTTTCATTCAAGTGCAGCATCGCGTACTGAGCTAAGTAGCAACTATAAAAGAACTCACAGCAAACTGTAAAACTCCAAAACAATGGACGAGCTTGTTCTCAAAACGTCACTTTGCTGCTTAATCATGTTCACATGTCTTCATTTAATAAGTGGCTCTGGTTTGACTGAGCCAATAAAATCCAGATTCGTTTCGTGTTGGTTGGTGTTTTGAGATCATTGGTAATAAATGATTCCTTTAAAGGCCTGGCATAAATCTGTGGAAATAGACAGTGATAGTCTGTAAAACAAGTTCTGAAAAACGTAAAAAGCTGCAAAACCAATTTAAATATAATAAAAGTAGTTAACGAATTAGTTACTGACATTAACAACATGGCTACCAAAAGTTGTTTTTTTTTTATTTGTACTGAAAATATTACATAAAAAAAAAAAAGAAAACGTCTGAATAAAGAAATGCTAGTGCAAAACTGTTCGATTTCGACGCTGCGTGGTGACACATTATTATGTGCCGCCTGCGCCGAGGCCCCGACGCTGGCTGTCTTTGAAAACATGGCCATCAGTGGGGATTTTTCAACCCACTGTGGATCAACAACTCGTGCTGCGTGCTGCGATGTAAAATCTCAGTGGATAAAATTGTCAGTGGAGAAGGTCAGGTGCAGGGAGCGGGTGCTTCACAAAGGGACAAAAAACTTTAAAAGACTGTCTCGCAGCGAGACAAAGCAGCAAAACCATGTTCCTAGACTTAAGCTGACGTAGATATTCAGACCTGTTTTTCCTTCCGTCCCTGCTAGCAGCCATGTGTTCATATCACGAGCTGGGTCTTGGCACAGAGGGCGTGAGTAATTAATACAACCACAGGTCATAAAACCTGAATTGTCACTTTAACACCCCCCCCCTTCAAATTTCCCTCTTAGCTCCAAGGACAGACTCAGACTATAAGACCATGCTCACAGTTCTTCACTCGACATCATTCCTCCCAGACGAAGCACTGGTGAAGTGACACGGACACAGTGAAGAATAAACGGCACGGAGGAAATAGTGAATGAAAATTTGCCACAGATTGTAGTTTAGGGCAGAAATGTTCCAACAGGATAATAATAATGACATAAACTCACAGCCAGCTTTGAAGTGCAAGGCCTTCAGATGTAGAACGTGAGAGTCCGTGGCAAAACCCCAGGGAAAAAATGCTTTGAAGATAACCAAACACAGTGACACTTGAATCTGTGAATCTGATGAAAAGTATTACTTTCAAGTGAGTTGAATAAAAGTCAACTGAACAGGATTAGGGCCAAATGTGATATAATATATATATATATATATATATATATATATATATATATATATAAAGCCAGAATTCTGACTTAAATCTCAAAATCTGACTTTTTTTTCCCTCAGAATTCAAAGAAAAAAAACTCTGAATTTTGGGTTTAATTTGGAATTTTATCTCAGAATTTTGGGGGAAACAAACTCAGAATTCTGACTGAAAAGTTTTTTTTTGCAATACTCTTTAATTGTCAAATTTTGCATAAACCAGACTGGTTAAATATCGTTCTTAGAAGAACCAGAATCATAGCAGGCGATCCATTTTGACTACATGTCAGATCAGCTCCTCCGGCTCATCCTGCATTATTGTTCAGTCATTTCAGTCATTTTCAACAGGGTTTTATAACTCTGTAAATGCAACACTTTTAAAGAAAAGTGTCTTTTAGAAGCAAGTAGCTGCATGCATCACGTGTATACAGACAACTGTACGTGTAGCCTTTAGATTTACAGCAACACACGTTCGGACGTCCTTGTTTTCCCTCCAGTGTTGCTCCTTTTACTCTGTACCTTTTTATTCAACAGTTGTTCTGTAAACTGATGAGAAAACAGTTTTATGTTACGGAGTCTTTGATGAACTTAACAGATCTTTTTCATTTACTTGAGTGGAGTTTGTCACACATTTTAACGTGATGGTATTTTTTAAGGTGGGCCGTGTGGGGGGACTTAGATAGTGTTCACTGTGCTGCCTGTTTGTAAAGGGAGACGTGAGAACTGGAAAAATGATTCATGCGTGGTTCTGCTTTGTAAGGGGACACCAGAGAAAATGTGTGGTCCAATCCAATTCAGGTACTTAAAGTGCTGGACCCACTGTATGTTATTTTGCTTTATATGTTACTGTATTACAGTGTTTGCACTGTAATACAGTAACATAAATTAAACTGAAGGGATATCGTATCACAAGCAGGTTAGTGAACTACATTTCTTCTATATTTTATCACTACGTTGCATTTTATCGGCTAGTCATTCACGTAGTTTGTAGCAGAAATCATTTCTGACGCTCAGAATATTTTCACTGGCTTTCAGGAGCCATTACCAAAGAAGTCCCCATGGTTGTCAACTTTGACACGATGTACACCAGGCATTATGGGGCTTCTCTCCTGTGCCTGTTCACATCACACCAAATCGGGTTCCAGTTCTCTTGCCCCCCTCTCCACACAGGCAGAGTCCTGAACAGTGTCCACTGCATGTAACGCACTTACTCTGCGTTTGTTCCTCATTCATCGCTATTTCAAAAAAAAAAAAAAACCTGGACTATCCCTTTAATGTCTTTCTCTTGTCTTTATTGTATGAAAAGAACTGAGGGGAGAAAAGGGAACCCAGCTGCTGTGGACAAACATTTGGTCCATGAGACTTGGCCTCAGCACAGCAGATAAATTTAGCTCTGCAATTTGAATAAACGTCTTGTGCCATTTGAGCGGCAGCAGACGAGTACGAAACAGAGACCGAAGGTGAATGAAGGCAGAGCAGGAAACAACAACAACAACAAAAAAGCTGTCACACGATTTGTTGTAAAATGGTAACAAAACTCACAGAAATAGACAGAAATAAAATGTACATATTTCTCACCGTTTTATGAACGCACTACATTATCAGACTGTTGTTAACTGTTCGAATCTGTGGTTTTTAACCCTTTAAGCTAAAGCCGGTCCTGGATAATGTCATGACAGCGAGTGGGGGGTTTTCCAGTGGATGAGCCCCGTGTTCATTTTGAATACTGGTCTGACGTCATCACAGTAGGCTTTTGTGTTTTGTGTATGATGTCAGTGGACAATGGCTGATATGTGCACAGTATATACTGCATTATATTAAGCTTATTCTTTGTACATGAAAACAGTAAGTGTATATATTGATTTTTCCCTGGTTTGTTTTTGCTGTCTGGACACTTTTGAAGTCATCTCTTGTATAATGTTGATCTTTTGTGACTTGCTTTGTGTTTTTTTGTTTTTTTGTTTTTTCCAATATGTGCATTTTTTCATAAGGTGTAAAACTGTATAATCTTTCACTTAATAAAACTTCTGACTGTACATATGGAAGAGAAGTTTGTTTGCCATTTCAAGAGACTGTGTACAAGACAGACAGACAGACAGACAGACAGACATTTTAAACATTTAAACATTTTAAAACAGGTGAGATGTGAACATTTGCAAATCAATTTTTGATTGTTGTACCAAGTTGATTATGTACACAGTAAACCTCTGATAGTTAAACTTTGCCCACACACATTAATATCACCCCTTTTTTTTATGTGCTCATCTTCCCTTTTTTCTTTCAGTGCCAGGATTTCAAAGCAATATATCATTAAATAGAACCAAATTCAGATTTTCCCTCTTTCAGTTTTAATATACAGTATCTCTTACCTACAAGAAAAGACAGAATAAAGTGACATAAGCCAGGACACTGTATAACAGGGACTGCAGAAGAGCCCACTCTCCTCCATCAGACTATAGGATCTTTTTGAAATAGTTTTAGAACATTTGTCCGATCAACCACGGCGTGATTGAAACTGTTGTTTTTCATCGTAGCTGACTTTCCTGAGCTTGCTTTTCATGGATTCACAGACCAACCAGTCAGAGCGAGTGTCGTTGATGATGTGCAGTTGAAACATTTAACACGGTAACAGACTGGTCGGTTGTATTTCTTTCCCAAAAGAAAGAACTATAAAACGATTGCAAGATGTGTTGTAGGGACCTAAATCTGTTTCCACAGTCACATTATGGGGACTTGTCTTCCTTATGGAGACAAGTCCCCATAATGTAAGTTACTACATTTTAAGGTGAAGATGTTTTAAAGTTAGGCTGAGGTCAAGGTTAGGGTTAGGCCACTCGTAATTATGGTTAAGGCTCCAGGAAATGAATGGAAGTGAATGCAATGAAAACCAGTGCGTGTGCGTGTGTGTGTGGAAAACCCCTGCTGTCACCTGTGTGAATGGGGAAAGGGACGGGTGGACAAAGGGAACAGGGTTGTGGACCGATCCAGCAAGTGACCATAACTGTCAAACTCATGGAGATGAGAACAAGCCAATAAGCCCAAAAAAAAAAAAAAAAAAAAAATGCAACCTGTGACTGCCAGTATTTGTAAGTGACTTTATAGAAAACAAGCAAAATTGGCAACAATGTCTGAGAGCTGAGGTACGGTAGCTGTGAGAAACCTTTGGGCCTGGAGTGAAAACTGCAGTGATGGGACGGAGCAGCTTCTGGCAGTGGAGGGTCCAACAGCAAATACAGGAAGAACTAGTGCGTATAATCCCGAGAAGCTTCCACGTTCTCAGTTTCATTAGCATTGTTTTAGGTGGAGACAAATTTCTGCTTCTTGAATTGTATGCGTTTCCTATGAAACGTGATAGTTGTATGTGAGGAGACCGAACCAGGCTCCTGTGAGGTGAAGCACACAGGCTGAAATATCTGAACTGCCTCTTGACTGCCTTTGAACTTGTGCCCAACGACTTATCATGAACTTTGATTGACACTGTCTCCAGTGTTATCAGGTGAAGATGTGCGTTATTTGTGTCAAAGGCAAACAATAGTGTAGCTGTGGTCATAGGACAGAGCACTCCTGTGTCCGCTCTGCTGGTGTCGAGGCTCCAGGAAATCCAGGTGAGGATCATCCTGCTCTGTTTTCACTGTGTGTTCAGCCATGTTGTTAGACTGGGCCAAAACTGCCACTGGAGGTAAAGTTCTGCAGCAAAGTTCTGGAACTCTTCTGCTGAGAACTGTGGTCCATTGTCAGTCCTGACCTCCTCAGGTATTCCCCGTCGGCTGCGGGTACTTTTTAGTTTTCCAGTTGCTGTTTCACTTTGTCTTTGGCAGATTTAGAATTTCTAGAAAAATGTTCAATAATGACAAGGATCCTCCCAAGTGTGCAGCCGATGAAGTCGTCTCCTCCCTTGGCTGCACACTCCGGAGGAGCCAGAAGTCATACCTGTGTGAAATGCGACGACCTCACCCTGACAACTCTGTGGGAGGAGAGTGTTCATTTTCTTCCTCTCCTAATAAATTCTGGCAGGCTGCACACCAAGGGCTAAATACTGCCCTCCATGGTTCAAAGTCCTGAATCACAGTTCCTCTGCTTCTTGAAGTCCTTCAAGTCCACAGACATGAACAGATGTCAGAAGCTCTCCCTTTTACAATGACGTGGAAACCAATCAACTTTGAGAGTCTGAGACTCTCAGAGAGAGACTGATGTTATGTCGGCGTCTGGTGACCAGCCGCACTCAGTGGGCTCTCTTTTATCATTTCTACAACAGAGAGCGCAGCAATCCGCATTACTTCAAAAAAGAAATACCTGTCTGGCCCAGATATGCGCACTTGTGGAAGTCACAACACTCTCATCATGCAAACGTACACAAAAGTAGTAGGAAATGATCTTGTGCTGCGTATAATGCGATACCAAAGTTCACTTCCAGTGTAATCGCAGCATTGGTGCAACTCCACAGTATTTTATCTTTTTCGCATGGTCTCAGCCACTATTTTCTAACATACAGTGCTCAAAGTGAGCTGGTACTGTGGTACTGTACACAAGCTTATTTGTGAACACAAGTATGATTTCCCAGGGTGCACTACTTGACGTTCACCTATTCTTGAGAGTGTTTGTGTCTAGAAATGTTATTTTTATTGTTAAACAAGAACTATGTCTTCTTCTTTTTTTTTCCTTTTTACAAATGTTTACTTATATTCACTGACTTCTTGTCACATTTGTGATAATAACAGGACACCAAATAAAATGGACTGTGTGCATAAATAATCTGAATAAACAATTTGGAAAAATGTGAAACATAAGTCCAGCTTTTATTAATTGAATATAGAATAAATATTTTAATAAATGGATGTGGACCTAACTATCATCCTTTATTTAGTGAAAAGTTTCATAATTTAGGTATTTAATGATTTAATAATCAGACAGACACACTTCATATGGATAAGGGGGTACTGGCACTTATTTTTTCCCCACTTCACTTACATATAAAGTGTGTGAAACGGAGAAACTTTGAAGGTGTATCTAAAATTGAAACAGCACTACGATAAACCCTGCTTTGGCGTCTAATCTCAGCATTTTTCCCTTGCACGTTGTAAAGAATGTAACAGCTCACGGAGCACAAATACATCACTGACTACACAAACCACTTCAGCATCTTTACACTTCCACTGACAAGTAAAGTGACACTTGGCTGGCAGAGATCAGTGTCACGCAGTTATATCCCGTTTCAGTGCAGTTAACACCACATTAAACAGGGATTCTAACGTAAAGAGAATGTGACCTGCAATGTTTATATTCAATTAGTGCACACGTGGAAGACGAGTCAGACGATGAACAAGTGAGGAGGGACAACAAAAAAACTGTAGGCACTAACGCACAGAACCAGTTTTGAAAATATTCAGGGGTTGGGTTAAGATTAGGCTGCATTTATTTATTTCTCTTTTTGAAAACCAAACAGGAACCAGAGAGTTCATGTTGGGTTCTCCAAAAAAAAACAACATAATTTTAAGAACTATACAATAAAAATTCACCAAGAAAAAGGAGTGTTTTTTGTCACATCATAACAATCATTTTCGATCTGCTTTTTAATTACAATAATACATTTGAAGAGCAAAAATATTGAGGTTATTTTCACTCTGCAACTTTACAAAACTACAACGACGACACAACCTGACCAGCTGGGTCAGAGGTCAGAGAACGTCAACAAGTCAATGTGCTTTATTTTTTTGTTTTTTTCCTGTTAAACTAACACCAAGTTTGTTTTCAGTGTAAATTATACACTGTAATACAAACCTGCACTTCTATAACAAATACTTTTGTAACTGTTTCAAAGGTGAGCTATGTTTGAGCTATAACTGCGGTGATTAATATTAAGCATTAAATCATTTAGAGCATAACATGAATTATTTTTCCAAATGTAATTTTTTGGTTTAAATACTGAGTATTTAGGAGCGGCTCATTTTTAAGCAGATTCAATTTAAAAAAATTGATTTTGTCTCAATGATTTTACATGACCACAAAATCTATAAATTAACAATCAATTAATTACTTATCTTTCTTGGGACACTTTGGTTACACAACTGACAACAAGTGTTAAAGACAAGACATAACCAGTCACAACAGTTCATTTCTCTTTAGGGAGGGAAATTTTTATATATATATATATATATATATATATATATATATATATATATATGTCCCAATATATGTCCCAACTTTAAATACTGAGCCGAGAGCTCATTTACATTAAAGTTTTTCCTTATTTACTTCTGGTGAGGATCAATTTCCTCAGGTTAGACTGATAAGAGTTCACAGTGGTGACTCCCTCAGGTCAATGTGGTGATCACATGGTGTTCAGCTCCTCAACTTTAATTCTGAAGAAATAAAACAAACATGTCTCAGGAAGGATTTTTTGTTTGTATTAAATACAAAACACATTGAAGTTCTGGTTTATTACAACGAGTACAATTGTGACATGCTGAAGTGCATACAAAATACTGAGTAAATGTGAAATTACAGCAACTCTCACCTCTTTTTTTGCATTTGCTGCCGTTGTTGACGGAGAGGCCAGTGGACTGGATTAAAAGAGAGACAAATAAACAAATCAACTACTATAGAACAGAATAGAAATAATAATAATAATTAAAAATAGCTATAAAAAAAAGAGATATTTGTAAAAAAAAAAAAAACATGAGAAAGAAAAATTATAACAGACAGAGTTACATTACATTAAAATACTGCTCATGTGATATAAAAGCTTAGTGGTCATTTTGTGGAGTTAAGAACACTTAATACCAGCTGTAATCCCTTCACCGAGGACCAGTTCAACACACACATAAACACTCACCCTGACTGAAAACAAGGCTGCCAGTGCTGACACATTAAAGAAACAAAAGGCTCACCTACTAAAATCCAGGGTTTCATAAGAAATGTACAATATGTTACGCTGTTAGACTGGGAAATGAAGTTTGTAAAACCGCTCACTCTCCCACACCAAAGTCCATAGAGATCATCAGTAACTTTACGTCACAGCACAAAAGAGTGATTGATCCACTGCTGCCTCCATCAGTAAATTTAAATGTGTTATTTTCTGACTTTGGTGTTTGAAACGACGAGTTTGAATTTATTTTAAAGATGCAAACTTACCAAACAAGGCAGCAGTAAAGCAGCAGCTCCTGCGTCCTTGTGAGCTAAAAACCACTGATTGCGTGTATGGACTTTGGTGTAAGAGGCATAAGCAGTTTACTCAACTTCTGTTCCCTGTTGGAAAAGTCTGTCTGACAGTGAGGTAAAGCATTGAGCCTTCTCTTAAGATATCCTAGACTTAATCGGGTGTAGATTTCACCCGATGAGCCTTTTGTAAAGTGGCTAATCTGGTTTTTCCTTTTTTCCCTGCTGGCAGTCGTGTCCTCACTGTGTGAACAGCAATCTAACAAGGTCTCCGTCTCACATGTGTCAGATGGGTCACACCCTGTGTCAGACTACATCATATATTTTTTATTATTATATTACATAAACTATATATAGTACTTGTGTGAATTTGGTCACGTCAGTAATACGACTTCCACTTTCTATCACTGTCTATTTATCTATCTATCTATGAATGACAAATTCTTGGTCATTTGTGTAAAAAGAAATTCCAATGTTTGTTTCACACTGTGATGGAAGTCATTAAGTATATTTGTACATGATATAGTGATTAAAAGACTGTGATGTTAATACAGTCCATTAAAAAGGTCCAGCAGCAGAGAAAAGCTTTGGAGAAACAATCACTAAAGTAACAATCTGTGCTTCTCTTCTGAAGGCCAAACATGAGCTTTATACATCAGCAGGTCACACACACGCCTCCAGTTGGACACATTATGGCAAACTGGATGTAGAGACTGGAATAATAAAAAAGATAAAACTGTCTTAGATAAGACTCCCACAAAGCTTCCCACTCAGACGTGATCTGATTTCCAGGTCTCCTCACTGTCTGGGCAGCAGCAACTGGAGCTTGGATCGTGTGGACAAATGGGATGGAATGGTTGCCTAATCTGCAACCCGACTATCATGTAAGTGTCTAATTGGGGCATAGGTCAGAGCAAAACATTCGTATTTTATTTATTGGCTGAAAAGTAAGAGTCATAAAATAATGTTATCAATGGTGCTGCTGAAATTTTCAAATAAAAATCACAATTTGAATTGCAAAAGCTGCTATTAGACTGTTCTGTTTTATTTTAATTAAAAAATGTACTAAATACAACGTGTAGCTTGTATGCATCTTGTGTGCAAGGATGGTGTCATGTTGTTAAGTTGTAATTAACAGCTATTTCACTGTTCCAGCTCTAATCTTCAGTAGTATGATCATTATATTCAGCCAATTGTCAGTTAAATTAAATATTACACTGGATTATTGTCACTGGATTGTTACATAATAACTTACTGATTTTTTCCACATACTGTGTAGCTGGTACACACACACACACACAAATGAAAACCAGGACAATAACTCAACATACCCTCCTACTTGCTTGGATGCATTCTCAAAAAACTTTGCTTTCGAGGCAACGCTGCAGGAAAAAGAAAAAGAAAAGAAAAAAGTGACACGTTCATTTTAAAGATAAACATGTTAAAGATAGACGTTAAAGATGGTAAAGATCAACATGTATCATTTTTCTTTAAATCGGTTATGATGCAACAGTCAGCTTATTGTATTTGGCTGACCTATAAACACCCAAATGTGAATGTAAACATTCAAATGAATGAAAGTTTTCATTTATTTCCATTAAAACTGCAGCTCCTGTCTCCATCTGCATTTTCAAAGTACTTAAAAACAAGTGGCTGCATGCTTTTGTATCTCAGAGGAGCTCTTACTAAGAAGTGGGTGTGGCCTCACTGCTGGCTGCACTCTGAGGCTTTTGTGGAGGGGGGAGTCTGGACGGGGGCTCGGGGGGCCTGACCGGGGGTCGACAAATGGCAGGTTTCTCTGCAGACCTTGTTCTGGTCAGCCCATCAGAATCTGGAAAAATGAATAAAATAAACAGAAGGTGAGGAGTCATTTGCTGAATTCAAGGTGCAATATGCAATATGTACACTGTATATTAGAGTACAGGTAGGGCTGAGCAATATATGGATATTACTCTATATATCTATATGGGGACAAGAGATCAAGATATTTTGGATACTGTAATAAGGTATCTGTGATGACTTTTCTTAGTTTTAAAGGCTGTTACATTGCTCATCATATGAATTATACTGCATACATTTGTGAAATACATTAAAGATTATAAATAACATATAAATTATCTTTTTAAAAAGTCACTCAATAACACTTAATTTTAAGCCTAATTATTTATGTTACAGCAGAATTCAGCCATATTTATAGACAATTTCATTTTAACACTAACACAAGATTCTTCATTAAACATTAAAAGGCCAAAGAAATAAACCATTTTTTGTAATGAGGCATCGTAACTGGATTTTAAGATCATATAATATCAAATTGATGCCAGAAAACAATATTTCCATTTTCTAGAAAAGGCATAATGACTTCAAAAATACCAAAATCATTAGCAGATTTGAATTCATGCAAACTTCCTTTTGTTCTGCATGTAAATGTAGTAAAAGTTACATGATCTGCAAACAGTCATTAATGTACACTTTTATCAATGAAGGTCCGACCTTGAAATGTTGTGTTCTCACTTATTTAAACCTACAATCTCACCCTTACGGTAGCGTAAAGACAAAATGAAACAATAATTTCCCTCATCAGGGAGCCACAGACTGTCCCATTTTCACTTCAGTGCCCACATACCACTTTTTTCTGGAAAAACACATTTATAAGTAATATCACCCAGCCTACAGAAATACTGATTTGACTTACACTGTGATATATACATAGATAGTATATCCTGATAGTATTTCAAGATAGATTTTTTTCATCCCATATTGCCCAGCCCTACTGCATACACACTAAGGACTCCTCATACCTTCTCTGAGGGCTGATGTGTTCTTCAGCGATGGCCTTTTGCTCTGGAATGATGAAACTCGACTCACGTACACTCCCGATTCTCCATTTGCAGCTGAAGAGGAATCTGGCCTTTGTCTGATGTCTTCTGTCTTCCCAGCATCAGAGTCCAAATGTCTGGGTCTGGGCATCAGCGGTAATCTCGGTGGGGGTTCTTTTGGAACCATTGGAGCAAAGCTTACAGGTTTTGTCCGCTGCAAGGGAACCGGGCTCGCGGTGAAGTCCGTAACTGAGCCTTCGTTCTGGCCATCTGTTCCAAAGAAACCACACAACAATTGATGCAAGGTTGCAGCTACAAGGAGTGGACTCAAAAAGCAGGAGCTGAAAATGAGGATAAATGATCAAATATGTCTATCAATGTGAAGGGAAATGTACTAAAGCTCAAATATAACAGCTAATGGGCCAGAGATTCAAGATGACATAGAAATGAATGGTATAAGAATTCAACACACACATCCACACCAAGGTTTGGGTGAACCATACCACGCGACCAGTTATTTGGCTTTTACCAAACAGTAAGTTAAGAAGAGTTAAATATCACACAGGGAGGACAAGCTGCAGGTGCTGCACATTTCTCTGCCACAGTGTATGAGATGATGGAGTCCCACCCACTTAAAGAGGGGTTCAAACAAAAGGAAAATTACATGATTTAGTCTGAGGCCTGTAAATGAAAGACTAATGTGAGATCGAGCAGATACGTTTATTTGGACTTGAGATTAAAAAAAAAAGCACATGAGGAATTTCCTATCAACAGTCAAGCATAAAGCAAAAATAATAATAATAATCATTGAAAAAAATCTTTGAAAGGCAAATGTATGATTTCAAGTTTAGAAAATGATTGAACGGTGTATTTTATGGACATACAAAAAAATCGAAGCATAAAGTGTCAAATGAACTGATACTGTAAAACCTGATGGTGAAACATAAAACATAAAAATAAAAGTAATCTACAGACTGAGATCAGCACAGATGGGATGAGATAATGATGAGGATGACAGTGACCATCAGGCCCAAAAGAGAGACTAATAATTACTCTCTGTTTTCTGGAATTGGTCGTGACTAAGCGCTTGATAAACACGAGCTGGCCGTTTGGAGATTGTGATGGGCTGCCGTTTTCTCGGGGTGATCCGTGGAGGAGGGACAGGTGGGGCGGTGCTGTCCTCTGGCATATAACTGAAGATCTATAATCACAAATACACACACACACACACAAAAGTTGTAGTTACACTTTGGTCCAGCAGCTAGTTTTACAGTCACACAGCTTCATTCATTCTATCGTACTTTTCCACAAACTGCATATTTGTTGGGTTTTACTCACGTTCCATTCTAATATAATATCATATTCATTTAGAACCTTGCACAAACAGCTTATTTGCAGAAATTATTCATTGTTGTCCATTTTGGTTTATCTAGTTAGATTTATGCTTCTAATTCCTTCCTTGCACAGCTGCAGCATACACCTTCACACTTGCCACTTTATCATAATATTTTGTTTTATTCTATATAGTATCTACCTTCCTGCATAGCTGTCTATATATTCTCTATCATATTATTTTGTATTTCATTTTCCTCACTTGTATGTATATTTGCATTTGTCTCATATTTTTTTTAGTTTCTTATATTTAAGTGTGCATTGGAAAGTCCCTGAATCCATTCAGCTGTAACACAATAATTTCAAAATTTTTGGGCTCAATCGATCTATCTAACCTATCTTTAGTAAATACATGAAATGAGACAGAGGTTTAGATTGATCGTGATAGTTCAAGTTTTTTTTGTTTTTTGTCATAATTGTGACTATACAAGGTTGACACGAACACCATGCATGCCGTCAGTGACTGAAGCCAGTTTGAGACATGAAAATACACTCTCACTGACAAGATGGCTGCCACTTAACACTTAAGAAAAGGCTCACCTAACAAAATACACAACTGCTTAACCTTAGTTGTATGTTTGCCACTTTATCTCAGCCCTTTTGCCTGAAAACAAGTTTGTAAAGTGCTCACTGCCCTGCGTCAAGGTACATAGAGTAAATCAGCAATGTCACCAATCACCAATCCAAAGATTGTATTTATTTTAGTGACAGCAGAAGATCAGCAGCACCAGTGTCCTTGTGAGCTATAAGCACAAATTTTCTCTGTGGACTTTTTTGCAGCAGAATGAGATTCCACACCGAAGCTCAGGGAGCTCCTGGTCAACTGCTGCCTCATGAGGTGAGTTTGTGTCTCTTCGGGCTTAGGGTGCTTTCATACCTATGTGCTTATAAACGGTTTTGTAACTGGTCAAGATTTTGTTGGAAATTTGCTGTTTGCCATTCTCTGGGTGGCAGTATACCAGTGTTCAGTATATGAACATTTCCAATCTGAGCGAGTAACTTGAGCGAGTTTCTGATAATGATAAGAAGACACACTGTTTCTGTATCCAGACATCAAGACGTGTTCTGGAGGCAGATAATGACCTATTGATTGAAGAGTTTGTATTCGGAAGACGCATCAGATAAGCTGCTTGGTTATATAGACCATTTATACAACATGTCTCTCAAACTCTGTTTACCAAAGATGTTTCTGGCAGTGGCAATGCTGCAACAGCACTGTTGGTTGTACTGGTTTGTGGGTAAATGCAGCTGGATACAACTTGTAAAATGTACACACACATTGCAAACAAACTGCTCCTTGGAGCGATTGCAAACAAGCTGAGACTGCCCTCTCTAAGCAGTCTCAGCCCGTTTAAGTTATGACAGTACGGTGTGCAATTGTTCACACAAGCCCATTAGAACCTATCTAGGGGAGTCACCCCCCAGTTCCAGAACAACAAGCTAGGTATGAAAGCACCTTTAGGTTAACCTAAACACAGTATTTCAAACAGCAAAATCACACAAAACACATTTAATGTTATTTTACTGATAAAGGCATGAACTCATGTGTGCAGTGATATAAAATCACTGATTTTCTCTATGGTCTTTGGTGCAGAAAAATGAGCACTTTTCAAAGCCACACAAACTTAATTCTCCAGCTGGAAAAGGACTGCACAATAGGGTAGAAAACATATTCTTAAAATATTGTTGACCTTAGAAGGTGCAGATTTTATTTCATGAGCTTTTTCTTAAAAGGCTATAATCAGTTATTCCTAGTATCCCCACTGGCAGCAATGTCGTCTGTGAGGTCAAGTCTCCATGGCTTAGGCTGGTCCCTGGTGCTGGTACAATTTAGAAACACTTCAGAAAAAACTAAATTATTAATTTAAATACCAAAAATTATTTTCCTTATACAATTATGTACATATAGTTGCACAAAGACATGCACATCGTTTTGCATCTGTGCACCACCACAATGAATTTGAAATGAAACAATCAAGATGTGATTACAGTGTGGACTAGCAGTTGAGGAATTATAAGTAATTTTATACATTATTGTCCAATTTCAGGGGTTCAGACAAGAAAGACCTGAAAGACAAGTCAAGTGGATGATCACAGAATTCTTTTGATGGTGAAGAAAAACCCCTTCACAACATCCAGCCAAGTCAAAAACACAATTGAGGAGGAAGCCGTGTCATTGTCAAAGTCAAAGTCAACAATCAAGAGAAGTCTTCATGAATGTCAATACAGAGAGTTTACAAAAAGGTGCAAACCACTGATAACACTCAAGAACAGGAAGGCTGGATTAGAATTAGCTAGAAAATCTCTAAAAAGAGAGTTCTGGAAAAAGATTCTCTGCACAGACGAAACAAAGATGAACTTGTACCAGAATGTTGGGAAGAGAAAAGTGTGGAGAAGGAAAGGAACAGCTCATGATCATCAGTCAAACATGTAGGAGCCAGTGTTAGGACATGGACATGTATGGCTGCCAGTGGACCAGGCTCACTTGTGTTTATTGATGATGTGACTGCTGATAGAAGTAGCAGGATGACTTCTGAAGTGGACAGGATTATAATCCTCTCTGCTCACATTCAGACAAAGGCTGCAAAACATTTCACTTTACAGACGGACAATGAGCCAAAACATGCTGCAAAGGAAACACAAGAGCTTTTGAAGGTAATGAAATGGAATGTTCTTCAGTGACCAAGTCAGTCACCTGATCTCATGCTTTTCAGTTAGTGAAGACTAAACTGAAGACAGAAAGACCTGCAAACAAGCAGCAACTGAACGGCTGAAGGCTGCAGTAAAGGTCTGGCAAAGCATATCCAGGAAGGAAACTCAGCATTTATTGATGTCCATGGGTTCCAGACTTCAGGCAGTCATTGACTGCAAAGGATTTTCAACCAAGTATTTAAACAAGCCTGTAATTTATCATGATTAGAGCTTGTCCTACTATTTCTGAGCCTCTAAAAATGGACAATAATGTATAAAAAAAGCTTATAATTTCTCAGCGGGCAATGCAATTTTTGTTCAATCACTCAAATTAAAGCTGAGAGTCCACACCTTAATCATAGCTTGATTGTTTAATTTTAAATTCATTGTGGAGGTGTACAGAGATAAAAGGACACAATGTGTGTCTTTGACCAAATATATGTGGACCTACCATTATATTCAAACTTAAAAAGTAGTACCTTTTGATAGTCCTCAATTAGAATCTCAACAACAATGTTTTGGAACTTGATATCCAACATGGCTGCCACAGTCTCCTCCTTCGCTCTCATCAGTGTGGGTCCAAAGACGACAGCCATGTTTGAGGGAGTCATGCGGTTTTCATCACTGTGGCTGCAAACACTGTCAACAAATACAAAGCTGGGCTGGAGTACACTGTGCCTGATCTTTACAAATAGAAAATGACCCATTAATTCATCTCTGGTAAATGACAATGGAGCCCATTGACACTTACTTGACCAAATGTTTGATCAGCATCCCCAGCATCTCTCGGTTCTTCTCTGGTAATTTGTAGGTGAGTGAATGAATTTCACTAAGTCGGAAGTCCAGATTATCTGACTCTATAGCACAAATTACAAATAAAGATGCATATTTTAAACATTTACATTTGTGCAGTTGTATGCGGTACTGACACACAGTTAGAACTAACAGAGCTGTGTGTGTCCACTTAACCAGTTAACAGTAGTTAACGTAGTGAAAGTAAGAGCATTTCCACACTCACAATGTGAAGGGAACTCAAGGGATTGGGGCTGAACAGCTGTGTAGCCTTAAGAAAACCACTAATCAGTGAGGCCAACAGGAAAAAAAAAAAGTTTCAATTTTCTAGGGAGCATAAAGATTGGACTCTGGAGCAATGGAAGGTCATGTGGTCTGATGAAGGGGTAAACCATTCCATAGTTTGGAGGTAGCTAGAGAAAAGGCTCATTTGCTTCAAGTTTTAGCCAGGTTTAGGCTACATCTAAAAACAACTGGTTACTTGACCTCAGTGCTCGGGAAATGGTGTGAAGATGGAGGAGCTCAGAGAGGTAAGACAATGCCAGTCCATTGAAAAAATCCTAAATCCTAAAATAAACAGGGAGCCACTTTAAAAAGTAGGTTCAGATATAGAATGTTTATTTAATGCTGCTGTACACCAACTTGGGGTAAATTTGTTTCCCAAAAGATTTGGATTTTGCTTTTCTCTCATGTGCTCAACTGTAATGACTAGTGATGCTCAAGCACTGCATACTGGACCTTAGAAGAGGAGGAAGACATTATGAAACAACGTAAACCAATTTCAGCTCTGAATCATTTTCAAAACATGTCTTACTTGCAGCACACATGAGGTCCCTGTGAAGACTGTAGGTCATCAGAGGTTCAGACAGACTCCTGCAGATAAAAAAAAATACACAATTCACATGGAAGACACATGGAACACCACACTGTAATACACATTAGTTCATGAAATACATGGACAAAAAATATGCACTCATTACACAATTACACTAGAAAGCACAATGAGAGCTCAACATCTTTCAATGCTGCATTTGTTATTCTAATATCAGCAAACTGTTTTATTCTTATCTTGGAAAATATTGAGTTACTTACAGTAACAAGAGCTGAGAATGATGCAAGTACACAGTATATTCAGGGAGATGCATTTAATGACTGTACTTACATAAGGCATTATTATTTCATTAAAATGCATCTTGGAGATACAAAAACAGACACTGTGTTTATTATTATTATTCATATTTAGAAAAATACAGTTTATTAACAAAACAAAGATGTACCTTCGTCTACCAATTCCTCATTGGTCAGAGCTACAATACAACACAGTGCTGCTGATGATACAAAGGTGTGAGCTCTATTGGCTGAATTTAGCAAAAATGCAGCAAATTTTAACACTGGTTATTCCTAATGAAAATAATTACTGACATCACTTTGAAGAACTTGTTCTTAAAGTGTAATAAACCACTGTATATGTGTATCCTGTAATGTTATTTGTTGATCCAAAGCTTCACAGTTTAGAGTAAAGTTATGAAATTATACATGTTGTGATAAAATCTGTGTATTTACTGCCTCTTTCAACAGCAGCAACTACAAATTCAGCAACTATCAAATTTAGCCATTGGTTTACTTACAGGTCATGCTTGTGTCACTGGTACACGCTTTCTTTACCTTCTTGTCTAATCAGCACCAGGGCTTATTGTCTGTAACTCCTCCCCCCCTTTATAAATGCTAGAGCTGTGTTATTGTGTTTCTTTTTTTTCCTCCACTGCTTTAAGCATGGCGTGAGCAATTAAAGAGTCTTGCCTTACTGAACACCCCAAACAACTGCAACTCGGTGTCAGATTTCACTACCAGGCCACGTCCCCTGCACTGATCCATACTCTTCCTCACTCAGCTCTCAGCCCACTTCTTGGCATTTTTTAAAATCAGACATTGAGTGAAGTTAGCCTCAGATGAGTGGGATTAGTAACCCTTTATGAAACAGTTTTTATCTGGAGTTTTCATGTTTTCATGCTTTTTTCATGCTCATCTGTCACCTGACCATATCACTGATCAATTACTTATGTCCCCGTGTCCTTCCCGTATCTAAACATCACTAAAGTGTCACAATAAACACTTTAGCCAATTTGGAGAAAAACAGGGCTTCTCTGTTTATCTGTGCTCAAACAAGCGGTTTTGAAAAGTCAAGTTTAGTTACGTAACTAGCACATTTGACATGCAATGAACCCTTCCCCAACAGCTACTCCTGGTCATGGGCGTGAACATTCAACCTGAAGAAGAAGCTGAATCACTTCCACCATTACAACTATTGTATCTGTTGAGAGCAACATGTCTCAGAAGAAAGGTTCAGTTCATTGTTGCTCTGTTGCTGGTTGTCAAAAACAACACCAGACGCTTCATAGACTCCCTTCTAATGAGGAACAAAGAGCAGAGTGGATAGCTTTCATTTTTGATAGTAATATCCCTGCTAAGCTTCCTGAAATGCTGTTGTTTGTAGCAGTCACTTTGAAGTGAATAGTTATACAAACTTTGGGCAATACAACGCGGGACTCATCAGCAGGAAGCAGCTCCAACAATCTGTAATAGATTTCCTGAAGGCAATGTAAGTATTTCCAAATGAAGTAATAATGTCTTTGTGGCTTGACTGCTTCTTCTCTTGAATAGCAATAGCTAACAACGGCTAACTGCCGTTTGTATGTGTTCGCCATTTCTGATTGTCTCAGCAGTGGTAGAAAATGAGTGAGTGAGAGTGAGCGTTTGTCTCAGCTCCATGATACTGTTTACTAACACACCGCTGCACGACTTGTGTGGAAATGTGTGTATTTTTGTGTCGGCTTGCGAGTGTCTCGGGTTAGCACATACGCTAACTACTGTGCGGCAGACAGAGATCGTGTGTGCTTTCTGTTTGTCTCGGCTCGCTGTTTTAAAAGTGAACCGCTGCATGAGCTGTGAGAAACCGTGTGCATAGGGAACAACTTATACTAAAATGGTTTATTTTACATGTAAATTAGCAGTTCGAGGGGGGCAAAGCACTGTGCAGCAGTTAGTCTGCTCGTAGCTGGCCAATCACAAGTGAGTGGGAATGCGCTTGGTAGCTGGCCAATCGCAAGAGACTCAGTGCTAGGGGGCGGGCATTAGCTCTGAAATAGAGCGCTTTGTTCAAATGCTGTCAGAGATGAGCAATAAACTGGCTTAATCTAAAGAGACTATGAGGTTTTTGACCATAAATATTAAGTAGACATCAGTAGTTTTGGTTCAAAAAGACCATTCTATGTCACCTTTAACAGACCAGAATTGCACAAAAGTGACAAACCCACTATGAACATTTGACTGTATGTTAAACAATCACACACCTCAAGTAAAACTTTAATGCACTTGCGATGGTTTTAATGTCCCAGTCGCTGTTGTGGAGGTCCACGTCTGCTGGGTTTGTGGGGTCTATTTAAAAGCAAGTGAGAATAAAATATCAAAAAATATTCAATGCTGTTCATGTAAAATCATGTCAACACAGAAAAGCACATGTAATCAAAGAAATTAGCAAACTGTAGAAGGTGAGGCCAAGAGGTGGTTATTATTAGAAAATTAAAAAAAAAAAAAAAAAAAAATATATATATATATATATATATATATATACACACGTACATATATACATATACATGTATACATGTATATATATGCACACATGTATATATACATCTAAAGCCACTGAAGAGACTTATTTCTAAAGATGTGAAACTATTCTGCAAGATTTTATGTCACTGTGAGCACTAAAAACCATGAGAGGGGATAAATGTACTAAAAGTCCAATATTCACTCTCTATTGTGTTACTCTCTAACTGTGTTCTGATCTTGACTGACTGCAGGATCAGTATCAGTCTCTGTAGCTGCTGTAGCTCCACTGTCATCACTGTAGTGTCTGGTGCTAAGTAGTTATCAGTGTGTACTATATGTACTACTGTGTCTTTGTTGTTCGATGGTAATGTGCTGATGTTTCGAATCACTGTGTTGCTTTTTTGTGTGACTGTGTTTTTTCAGTTTTATTATTGTTTTGTTGTCTTTTTGTGGGAATGTTTTTATGTTTTTATTATTAAGTTGTTATTTTGTGTGATTTTTTTCACTGTTTTATTATAGCGCTTTTATTGTTTTGTATCAGTGTTGTGTTGTTTGTACAGCTGTATTTTTGTTGTTTGGTGTGATTGTTTTAAACAATTGTGTTTTTGTTGATCTATGTGATTTTGCAGCTGTTTTGACTTATTGGGGTTTTGTGTGACTGTGCTTTTTGTTGTTTTAAATGGCTGTGTTTTTAATGTTGTTTTGAATTAGTGGGTTTTTGTTTTTGTTCTGTGTGATTGTGTTTCTCTGTTTTGTTGTTGATGTAATTTTGGGTGTCTTTGCTCAAGATCAGTGAAAAAAGAGAGTCTCCTGAATTTCAAAGTCTAAATAAAGGAATATAGAAATGAAAAACAGGCATCTGCAGTTAAAAATAATGCTCTGAGAAAGAAGCAGAACCTTAAAGTTGGTAGATGAGGTAAGTGAGGAACAAAGTGAATGGACGGATGTAGCACATGTTCACAGGCTTATTTCCTTACCAAAGAAAGCATTTAAAAGCTTCTGCACTTGGATGTTGCTGCCAACTGTTCTGTACACCCCTTCTTGTGTCACTCCTGGAAAGAGGAGAGACAGAGGGAGGTAAGAAAAGAAGGGGTGTAATCTGGACAACTACAGAGCTGCGGAGTCTGCATGAGCCAGAATTAACATACAGATGTTCTTTCCTGATTATGAACGCTTCATTTAACCATTTAGTCTGAAACCGAACAATAGCCTATGCTTGGATCGTGTCGAATTACACGCTCATGGCTTGAGCACTTAATTCCATTCTTTTAAGATAAATCATGCCAGTGGAAAAACATAACATGACTGGAAAATTATAAGGGTACATTTGCCTTTAAGACAGGGCTGAGATGCTGAGCTGAGATCGTGCATAAAATAATAAGAAAATCATTTTTTCACAAATAGAAAACAGACCTAACAGGACCTCTACACAGAATGAGCAAGGGATAAAGATGTGATGATTAAAAATCTGAAATAGACTCTTATTCCAGATGACTACATTTCCAGTGAATGGCATTTCTTCCCCTGAGAGCAGCCTGCAGAGCGAGCATCAAACTGATTAGACAATGACTTAACTGTGCCCCCTTGAGGCCATGCAGGCAAAATAACTGAACTCCAAGCCTCTGATGCAAATCATTTACCTTTTGATTCAACATAGTTGATGCACTTTCGCACAAACTTGAATCCAGTTTCATTCAGCTCCACTGTGACATGAAAAAAGACATGAGCAGATGAAGAAAACATGAATACAGATGCTGTCAGTGAGACAGAGACGTAAACAGACCTCAGTGTCGGTTCACATCAATGTCACAACTTCAGATGGCCAACTTACTTTCAGCTTGCTTGTGAATTGGGGAGTGATAGATCTGAAATGAGAAAAAAAAATTAAAAGTAAATGAGAGAAAATCTACTGCAGCCTGATTTAAGAAAAACAACAACAAAAAACTCTGGTTTTAGATATTATGGCACTGGAGCTCCCCGTTGCATGGCCTCACAATGTCATAGAAAAGACTTTTGAATTTTGGTCTGAAGCTCTTAGTTGTTAATTCTTTTGCCAGATAACGGGGATAAAGGGATGGAGTGGGGGTTGTAAATCACTCACTGGGGAAAAGCAGAGGTGGTTTTTCTGTGTTGGCAAAATAATTGTGCTGGTATACTATATATACTTGTTTATAAACCTTGCTTATAGCAGATGCAGGCACATATTTCTATACTATCTATCTATATACTGTATATATTAGTCCAATTTTGTGAATGCTATATGCACATTTGTGTGCGTATATGTTTGTGTGCTTGTACATGTATATAAACATGTATATCTGTTTATAAGATATATGGACCCCTGAACTCTTTTTTGTTTCGTGTCATGGTATGTGTGAGCATATGTCATAAACACGATGATGACCTTAACCGTTCGAAGATATGTTTTACTTTTCTTTATGTATACACAAACCTGCAAACAAACAAAAATTTAAAAAAAAAACAGAACACCATAAATTATTACTTCATCAGAAATCAAAAGATTCATTCTATTTGACCTGATCAGTAATGAATGAGGTCAGTGTCAACTACAGAGCAGTTGGAGACAACGGCAGACTCCACACACCAGGACAAGTGTTTATTACCCAGTCTATGACTGATTAATGACTTGTCACTTCTGTGTATTAGTGTGTTTCTCAGCTTTGATTAGTGGGGAAATTATTTTTGACTGTTATAAATATGTTGTTTATATAGTTTCACATTGTTACTTTAAATATTTTATTTCCTGTGGCTGAATGATTTGGGGAAAATATCTAACTGTAATTTTCTTTCCTGACAGATATCACGATTGTGCAATAATTCTCTGACTCACTCTTTAGGTCAATATTCATTTTAAATAGTTTTAAAGGGCAATGGAGCAACACCGCATGAGAGACCAGCAAAAATATTAACTTTTATATAAGCAGTAAAATATTAACTGTTCTATATTCTGAGAACTTATAGCTGTTGTCAGTGAAATCCTAAAGTTAAAATCTGTGCAGAATGGGACAGTCACACATTTCAAAACTGCATTGTGAGAACGTGCTAATTCTCTATGCTAATACTGTCTTTAGAAATCAGTGGAGCAGTAGCAACTCTTGGTACAAAGTCGGCCATGACGGGCTCTACTCTGCTAACTTTCAAAAGTTACCTGCAGCACCAACTAAATGTCAAAGTGACATGTATGTGTGTATGCAGAATAGGTGGGCAAGATATATCATGATGTTTGTTTTAAAGATGTGCAAATTTATATTATTGAGCATTTAAATGACTTTGCCAAAACCAATGCAATGCAACAGGAAAGTAAACTCCACACATTCCCTGTGTGTGTGTAGCAGAAGCACTCCTTGCTGCAGCACTGAGCAGAATTGTCACATGACCACTAGTGGGCCTGCATGATCACATGACCTCTCCCCCCGCATCCTCTCTGCCAGGTTATCTGCATGTGGTTACACCAACAGGGAGAAAACATGGCAAACAGCACCCACAACTGTCTCTGAAATTGTTTTCTTATTTGCTCTCTGCATCTGAATGTTCACCAGGAGTTCAATGTTTCCACAGTGCAGCTCAATTATAAGTCTGTCAAGTAATTTAGTCCATTGATAAAATATGTAATCAACAATTGATAACTTAAACATAAAAATATTTTTAAAGGATACTGAATAATAATCATATCATTAAAAATACCAAAAGACATTGAGAGATTGTTTTTTGTCCATAAGGCATATTTCATATTTCAACTATCCCACTAGGGATAGACATTTCTAGCAAAATGCTATTCGAATATTTGATGGCACTAGTAGTCAATTATTTGAATATTCCAAATGTCAGCACATAAGAGTTCATGACAGTAATGCAAGGCTCACTGGGCGTTGTGTAAACAGAAGCCGCCAACGAGATGCATTCAAAGGTAGATTCTTCTACCAGATCTACAGCGTGTTCAGCTTCAAGGAGCAGCTTTAAGATGCATTCAAGAAACCTTATAAATTTCATCACTTCTGCAAACACACATGGAGAATAGATGACAGTGATGATAGATGCAGCACAAATTAGGTCATTGTTGAAGTAGAAACATTTATTTGCATTCATGCAATCACTGATAATACACTCCAAAAGAGGCATTTCATTTCTTGTTGTGAGGTTGGGCTGGCTGTCAATAAATAAATGTCCTGTCCCCTCACCAAACATGTACATGAGGTGACATAGGGAAGACAGAGAAACATGCTAAAAGCAGCTTTGGACACAAAGTTAGCTAAAATGTAGCCAAAATGACATTACTGACAGCAGTTTTAAAGACAAAATAGCATCACTGCAACCATTAACAGCTCAACTGTTCAACACTACCTTTGACAATTTCTTTGTTCTCAGCTTTATGGCAGAAAAACCTGATGTATTGATGAAAAGATATCGAAGCTTCATTGACTTTTTATCCCATGACTGAATGACTTTTTATTCCTCGGAATTGAAAGCAGAGATTGGAAAAGCCATTGCAAGCATTTTGCTCTTTGTTCCACATCTTTATGCCAAATAGTTTAAAAAATTTTACTGGAAAAGGAAATGACCTGAAAAGGTAGAATTACATTTGTCGTTTTGGCTCATGGGTTTGTGCATATCAAACTCTTCTTGGTCTGGAGATGTGACAAATTTGCTCAGAGTCAGAATGTCATGAATCAACTGACTGTGCTGGATCCAGCATGATTTTTTTTTCCTCCCCAGCTCCAAGGGATGTTTGTATGAACACTTAACTTCTTAAATTATGGTCAAAAATGTGTCTACTAGATCAGCATTTAACTGCTATTTTCAGTAAAGAATATAGTACATAGTATTTTTGCTTTTTTAAAAAAATTGTGTTGTTAATAAAACATCTGAAAATAGTAAAACAAACATGATTTTGTTTAAAACCAAGGTGATGTCTGCAGCAAATCATTTGAGACCCAGGTAAGAAACAGCAATCAGTCAAATCATCACCCGTAAGCTTTATAATACAAAACTTTTTTTGATTCATTAATCTGAGCTAGCCATGTTAGCTCTATTGTCTTTTCTAAATGATTAAACAAAAAATAAATTGCCAACTATTTTAATGATTATCAATAGAGTGTTTTTTAATAATTAGAACAAGGACTTTGGTTTTTTCAGCTTCTTAAATGTGAATATTTTCTGGTTACAAGACATTTTAGAGTTTGGAAAAACCAATCAAGATTTTGACATTTTCTTGCATTTTCTAGACCAAACAACAAATTATATGATCTTTAATAAAGTTATTATCAAAGGACACCATGTGCAGTTGATCCTCATCTACATTGAATGCTCAGAGATCTGCAGATTCTGCACTAGAACAAAACTGTGAAAATATTGCAGAGGGTGAAAATGTTATTGTGAAATTTCCATGATATACCACAGTAAATGAGGAAGTGGCACAGGAAGAGGGCACTGAAAAGTGTGTCTTCTGTAATTTTCACATCCTATGATTGCATGTGTTTTGTCCGCAGCTCACATAACTTCCACCAATAAACCGTCTGATGCGACAACAACTGCACAGAGAAGTGCTGAGATGAAAACCGTCATTATAGCTACATGAAGGTGAAGACCCAGGGCCACCCTGTGCAGAGACCACACACCACGGAAGCAATGAGGTTTGGCAGATCAACAAGCTGGAAGTTTCTGCAAGAAGCTTACTTTCCATCAAAAACAACAGTAGTCAAAAAAAGCAAAAACAACACACTAACTGTGATTTAAGACCAGCCTGAATATTAAGCTGCACACTGCTGGATTAAGGAAACATTAGTATGTCATTAAAAAAACCAAAAAACACACGTACAAAGACATAAGAAACAAGCTCAACAGCACCACCTTGATTAAAGGAAGAAAGTTTAAGCAATATAAACACCCGGAACAAACTCCTAAAAAACATTGGCATAGACATGGCTGCAAATAACAGCATTGTATTGAATTGAAAAAGCCTTAGACCTGCCACCAGGTTTTGTCCCTAAACCACTTTTTTTAAGTGTACAGTATATGGGTATGTAGTATGTTACTATTTAATTCAGGGGCCATCTTTGGATGCATCTTCACAGTGGTCACCCTCTTGTCCAACCAGTGAGAGTCTCACTGTCCCAGACTTCTCCCCGTTTTATAAACAGCAGAGCTGTGGCTTCGACATCTTTCCATCTTCACCGCCCGAGGCACGAGAGTCTCGTCTGACTGAGCACCTCACATAGCTGCAAGTCGGTGACAAATATCACAACCACATCACGCACCACACTGCTCCTTTCTGTCCTTTCCCCCACTCAGCTCTCAGTCTACTTCTTGGCATTTTTCAAAATCACGGATTGGGTGGAGTTAGCCTCAGATTAGGGGTTTACTAACACTTGCTAGCTTCGCACTACAGCTAGAAGAATCTGTTCCGTTTTATCTCAACAATTTTATTTAGACAGCTTTTGTGTGACTGTGTAAAGCACTCACTCTCCCGCACCAAAGTCCAGAGAGACAAGTTGCAACTTTAGATCATGAAACAGAAGGGCTGATCCACTGATCCCTCCACCACTAAGTTCAAATGTGTTATTTTGTGATTTCTGTGTTTGAAATCCCTTGTGATTATGTGAAGAAGGCCCCGTTCAGACCTACAATTATTGAAGACATTTACTGCAAAATCAAATGTCTGATGTTTTTTGGTGTGCCCCCGTGTCCCTCCCGTATCTAAACATCACAAAAGTGTCACAATAAGCACTTCAGCCACTTCTGAGAAAGAAGGGCTTCTCTGTTTACCTGAGCTCAAGCAAGCGGTTTTGAAAAGTCCAGTTTAGTTACGTAACTAGTACATTTGCTGTACAACGAACCCCCCCCCCAACAGCTACTCCCGGTCATGTGCGTGAACATTCACCCTGAAGAAGAAGAAGAAGAAGCAGCAGGCAGGCAGGCATTAGCTCAGAAACAGAGTGCCTGTTCAGAGACTGGCAGAGAACAGCAATAAATGCTTAATCTGAAGAGACTATGAGGTTTTTGACCATGTATATTATTTAATTCATCTAAGTAGACATCAGTAATCTCGATTTTTGGTCCAAAAACACCATTCTATGTGACCTTTAACATCCACCCACAGTGATCTGATTTTATGTGGCCAGCCTTAAGGCTTAAGGCTGGTTCATGACTCCTGTGACTTATCATGATCGGATCTGCCGTTTCCCAAGTATGAGTATGAGGGAAACCCTGATGGCGAGGGGGCAGAGCAACAGAGCAGGTGGTGGGATACGGAGCGTTTGAAAATTTGAGGTGAAAAGTGGACATTCTTATGCTTCCTAAAGGGCAAATTATCATTTCTTCTTGCATTTACCCTAAAGGTAATATTTTGCAATAGAGGTCAGAGGGCCAGAGACACGGACAGTTTACGTGAAAAGCTGTTTAAGTCGTCTGACTGTCTATTTAGCACCATTTTGATATTTGAGTCAGGAATATTGCTAACAAACAGGAATATTGCTAACTGGTGTCAATTCATATATTTAGAGGAAAACAATGGTTTTAAGCAAGAATGCATGTAGTGTAATGTAGCGTAATAAATAGAATTTAGCACTATATTGGCAAGAAGAAGGTGTATGAGAAAAGTAAGAGGGCACATCGCCCCCATTACCTTGTTTGAGGACTGTGATTATTTTGATAGTCAACTAGTCATTGATTATTGAAACAATTAGTCGATGATTTGCATAATAAATCTTTTTGGACATACTCCAATATACTTTAAATAAGCAAGCTTGGTTTTACAAATTTTACATGTAATTCTTTTCTTTGGTGCATCTTGAGTGCTCCTATACCTTTGATACTTTTGGGCAAGAAGGGGGTAAATTAGCAGCAGCCATGTTGCTCTGATGACCTGCTGTCTCCCACTGTTCACTGCACATCATGTGACACCGAGCAGTTAGGTAGAAAGCAAGATTTCTCACTCCATATTAAAAAAATATGTTGTTCGGGCCCACAGCGTGAAAAAGTTGTGTGATGATGTAACCCACCATTATTGACAATTAAATTTGTTGACTAACTGCAACCCTATCCAGTTTAGAAAAACCCTGCATGACAGTCATGTTGGCAGCAAATTAAGATGAGAGTGCTGATTGGTGTAAAAAACACACTGAAACTACCACCAGTCCAAGGACGTCCGCTGAAGAGGAGGTTTCTAATCCAGCCTGTGGACAGATTCCATTCATATAGCTCAGGTATAGTATGCAGCCACATTTGTCCTCAAACCATTTCTGTTTTGCAGTTCACAGGCTGTTCAGACCTGAACTGCAGCAGTAGACCAGCAGTGAGCTAAAATGCTGCTTTTCTCTATAGACTTCAGTATAAGAGACAGAGTGGTTTCCAAATGTGTTTTCAGGTGGAAAAGGTTGTATGACAGTCTTAAAGTCTTAAAAGAGTGCACACTTAAGTAGGTGTCGACTCAAAATAAACAGTTCAGTAGGGGTTGGCAATGTATCAAGATATTCCATTGTGATATCAAAATAATGACGTGTGAAAATAGTTCACAGAGTTTCAACATAATAGTGTTTGTCAAAGCCTATATGAAGTCCACTATAAAAACCTTATCTATGATGCAAACTGAATCTAGAAATATCAAAACCACGAATACCACCCGGAATAACTAATTATAACTCCTTATCAGGTGGTGAGCTGCATGTGGCCCACTGGCCATGAGTTCGAGACCTCTGTTTTATTAGGTGAGTCTTTTGTCATGTAGTTAAAATTAGTTTTTTTTGTCCTTTGTCCCTCCTGGCAGCCATGTTTTCACTGAGAGTGAGATTGTAGGTGGCACACTGTGCAGTCAGCACCGACTATGTCAGTAACTCACATACAGTACCTCACTCTCACTGATACCACCAACATGAACCATCATTTTAACAGTGGTGTAATTTGAACAAATTAATGATGGTACCATTAAAACAAATAAATTAATACTCTCCAACTTCAATCAGTTTTCCTTCACTCATTTGTTCCACTTTTTTTCCTCTCTCCTGGGTTCAACTAATACATGTTGTGAAGATAAAACACATTTAATTGGGTGCAATCCAATTAGGAAACTGCAAATGACAAATTAATTTTGTAGCTTATGACAAAAAAACTGTGAACACAGATTTAATTATCTGCTAAAATCTAGGGAAATTAATTTAAAAAAAAGGTTTGGACAGACTGTGACATGACATGAAGACTGGAAACTTTAGCTGAGGCTGGGAGTTTTAATATTTTGACAGTCCACAGAAATGACCCCAAATATAATTAATGATTAGAAATAAACTCACAGGCTCTTTTCCATCCATGGCCTCCATCCACATCTTCCGGTCCCCCTCTGAAAGTGCCTGGAAAGTAACAGGCGTGTTTCTATGGAAACAATAATAGAAAATGTAATTAGAGAGGCAAAGGTTGTAAAAAAATTATTCAGTCCCTGGATGCACTGCTACTGTTGCTAACCAGGGTGAGTATTTTGTTTTGTAAAAGCTTGTGCATGTCATGAATCACACAGAAACATTTCCAAGCAAAACAGGGTGGACACATTAACAGCATCACTACAAGAACAACAACATGGAGTAACTGATCAGCTGGTGCATGTGTGTGGTGATGCCAGTCGGGAAATAAATAAATAAGAGACAAATAAGAAAAGCTTGTAAGGATGATGAAAACACCCCTGATGCAATCTGTCTTTCTAGAGGTGCAACAAAATCAGGGGCCAAGTTTTACAGCTCGTAGGCAACTGAATGAATTGTTAACTAAAACAACTGTGGAGCTTTACAGCAATTTCTTTGATTAAAAAAATATCAAAAAGAAAATACAATAAAGAGGTGGAAAACTATTATAACTGTTTCGTTAGTGTGAACAAACTTTTGTTTTTTTTTTGTTTGTTTTTTTTTTTTTTTTGAAAGAAGGGTTGTATGAAGTGCGGACTTCCTTGTGTCTGCCCCCTGTACTAACTCGCCCACTCTTACTGAAAACATGGCTGCCAGCACAAGGACTCAAAACCAGAGCTATGATATCTTAAGAACATGTTTGCCCCTTTATCTCAAATTTAAATAGCCATTTCCAACAGGAAACTTAAGTTTGTGCAAACCAATGACTCTCCAGAATTCAGGAGTGAGTGCTGAGTTAGCGTGGCTACAGCCAGAGCCACTGTGTGACAAAAAACTTGAATTATCCCTTTAAATTATGGGGGATAATATATGAAGGGAGATTGTGAAAGATCAGAAAAATCACAATTCATTCAAGGTAGACGATCGGGTTCTTTCACTGGGAGTATTTCAGAGACTTTCAGGCAAAGGGACACTTAACCTGAATCAAGGACCAACTCTCTGCAGTAGACAGCACAGCCTGTAGACAGTGCTGCCATTGAGTTATTATAATGTTGTTAATTTCACACACTGGCACAAATTAGTTGTTCAACATTCAGACACTTCCAAGCTCTTAATGCATAATTCAAGCAACTTTTAAACATTTTAAAAGGCTGTGCTGACATGCAGAGTAAATCCACATACACAAGGAAGTCTCTACTAAAATGCATTCAGTACTAAGTGACCTGCTTATATAAATATGAGCTTCTTCTCCCGATAATCACAGAGTTTGCCATCTGTCTGCAGCATGCACCAGTTGCTAAGGGATTGTTTGGGCTATAGTCCATTTAGCCCTCACACGGTGTCCTTGTAAACCACCTGGTAACCTCGCCCCCAAACCTGTTTATCCCACAGGGCTTTTGTGTTGCCTCATCTCACAGTTTCTCAGATTTGTTTGTGCTAACCTCTCGATAATTTCCACGTCAAAGCAAAAGCGCTTGTCTATGGACTCTGTCTTCCGGCGGATGCAGGATTTCAGTGTCAGCTGCGTGGGGCCCTACGGGGGAAAAAAAAGAGAGTAAGTTGGAAAAAGGTCAACATGCATCATAGATGATAAGAATAGAGAAGACTTCTGAGGATATAAAGTGTCTCTAGCTAACACAGATGTTTTGTCTGTGCCGGTTCCATTTACAGTGGAACTAAGAACTGGGAGTGATGTCACCCCAGAGTTCACCACGTTCCAGGTAAGAAGTTGGTAAAAATGGGCACAAACATATCTCGGGCTAACTGTTATTAGCCATAGTTAGCAATATCAGTTGATAGCAATATAAAACACTGGATACTGAGTACCGTATCAACTCATCCCCAGTTCCAACTACAAATGGAATACATCAAAAGTGTGTTACGCTAAGTGGCTTTGAGGTGCATTCAAGAAATCTTGTAAATTTCATCACTGACTAAATTCTTGCTGCTGTGAAGCATTCACTGAAAATACACTTTTCAGTTTTTATGTTTTTAGAATAATCACAAACAGTTGCGCTAACCGACATTTCAATAATTGATTGTCCATGTCCGTTCCTAGAGTGACCAAGGTATGGCAGATGTGTGACATAGGTGCAAATAAAAGTGGGTGAATGCCCAGCCGCTGACGTTGGAAATTCTGAGATCTAACTCTGAATAATAACAGCTTTTTACCTGTTTAGTTGTAGGCTTCTGTTCACAGGGAACCATGAAAAGCAGTCTCCCCTCCTTGTGATACTTGCAGTAATATTTGACCCATGTCACACCCAAAGCCCCTGTGGAGAGACAATCAAAAGTCTGTAAAAAAATATTAGTAACTCCTGTGTGATAAATCATGTTGAACACAAAGTCTGAAAGATTTGCAATAATATTTTTTTTTTTTAAGTCAAGCTTCATTTAAAGCTACAGTGTGAAACTGTTGTCAAATGCTGATAAAGCCTATCAGCTACACAACTCTTTGTTTCTCCCCCGGCAACATTCCCATGCCCACACAGGAACTGTTTCGTTTTATACCAAAAAAGGAAGACAAACAACAGTGATACTGCCATCATAAATCAAAATGGATGCAAAACAGTTTGGAGTATTTGAGAAAACAAAGAACAAAAAATTTCAGAAGTGAATCTACTCAGCAGCACATATACAGTAGTACATATAAACGCACCCTCAAAGAGGACTCAACAAAAAAATGCACTGAAGCTTTAAATATTCACTTATGGCATATTACAACATGATACAATCAAAATATTAAGTATTATACTCATATATACAGTATATAAAATGTATGTGTATATAAAGTTATAATTACTCTACGTAACATATCTTGTAAATGATTTGTTTACAGATTCAAAATGATTTAAGTTGCGACAGATATGGCTGTTAATTCATTGCTACAATATGCACAAAGTTGCTTTGAAAAGTGGGTCCCTATATAGAAAGTTATATTACTATACTTAAAGATTCCCACTTGCACTAATGATTATTTCCATTATTAAATCAGCTTTCATTTGTAATTCTAAAACCCACAAAACAAAGATATTCAGTTTACTGTCATAGATGAGCAAAGAAACAGAACATATTCACATTTAGGAAGTTGAAATTTGCACAATATTTAGATTAGTAGCACAGCCCTATTGAACACTTACACTTCTCCTGACAGTAAAGATAACCTTCCATTGGCAGGTAGTTGTGCATTTTACTGATTTGGGATGGATGTCTCATTCTCCTCATCAGCTCCTCCATCTCCTCACGAGTGCTTTCATAGTGGTTTCGTGTCTGCAGACAAACACAGACAGCACTTCAAAAACTTGCGGTCATTAAAATGCAAGAATATTAAATCTCCTCAAAGGCATTGCTGGTTACCAGTAACAGTACTTACATTCTGCAAACTCAGCTGCAGCTCCTGCTTATAAGGCATGAAGTCCTGTGTCATCTCCACCGTCAAGTTGTTGAGTGTTAAAATGCTGTGAAGAAACGCCAGCACCTGACCAACCAACACATGAATTACATTATTATACCTAATAAGGTATTATACCTTATACCTTATTAGGGCTGGGCAATATATCATTATTTTATCTATAGTGTGACATGAGACACAATATCATCATATTTATTATATTGAATACATTTGTGAAAGACCAAAATATAAGCTCTAATATTATCTATCCTGAAGAAAAATACATGAAATAATCACAATTATTTGTGTAATTGAAGAGAGAAACAACGTGGGTGCAGATTTATATCCACATACAGCTTGTATATTAGCCTAAAAATATCCATATGTCATTTATAAGCTACATCGCCCAGCCTTATAACAACCTAAATAAAGCGTGTTTGTCCATTGCATTTGTCAGTGTTTTTTCTTCACTGTTTAGATAATGATATTTAATTAAGTTTACAGCTGTGATGTTGTCATGTGAACGCTTAAGCTCATACGAGACAAAAAAGATGGAAAGCTGTGCAGAAAGAAGAAAAACACAACAGCATATGTGTTGCTCTTGTGTTTTGAGGAAGTAGGTTGTAAAATGCATCATTAATCATATTCTCATCCTGTCTGGTGAGTTTTTAAAACCTGCCTCCTTCCAGGAAGTCATCCAATCTGTCAGCTGTTTAAGCAACTGAATCTGAATGCACAGTAGCCACAGATTTTAGAATGAATACATTCTGCACTGTCATGATAGACAGATTAGTGGAACTCTGACTGGCTTTGTGCATCCACACATACACACTTTTGCTTTATTTACCTCTGCCAAGGAGGTTAAGTTTTAATTGGCATGAATTGTCCTCCTGTTACTAACTTCATGTCTATAATGAGCAAAATTTTTAAAAAGTAATGGGTAAAATGGTAAAAAAAATATATTTATTTGAAAACTCATCAGATTTGGAAGTTCCATCTGGATCTTATCCAGATTTCGGATTTGGCAGCAATTTAAATGAATTTATGCTTCTGTCCCATTTAGGAAATTCAAGGGGTGTACGATTCTGTGATATCTTAACATATGAAAGTGACCTTTATCATGTTTATATGAGATGTAGTAATAGCTGTAAGGCTATAGCTATAAGAAGGCAAAGTTCCAAAATTTCAGGTGCCGGTATGTACAACACAGGTGATACAATGTTAGAGCCTCGGTCGAGGTCTGTGTTCTCTTGTACTCATATTAATTATGGTTTATTCTTGTTTTATTCTGATCTAGATGCTCTTCATCTCACGGAGGTGTATTCTTGAACTTGTAAAATGTTTTAGAGCACATGAGTTAGTGCTCCGAAAAAAAGTGCAAACAGCTTCATGCACACAACATCAGCCCTGCCTCTGTTAGAATTTGTTTCAATCTAAAACGATCTTGTATTGTGTATATAAAGTCAGTGGACTGTAGAAACTTAATTGCCCTTTGGGAATTATATTATATAAAATAACTACATTTGCCTGCTTGCTGTTACTTTTTTAAATCCTACTTTTACTTTTCATTCTATAATAGTTCCACTTTTTTTTTTAACCCTGCAATACTTTAACTGCTTGTTTTTATTGTTATTTTTAATTTAGTTAAATAACGCTTTTATTGCTTCTAATCTGTTTTGATTCCATGTTAAATTCCAACTCTCTTTGTAATGTCTTTCTGCCTCTGTCAAGCACTTTGAATTGCTTTTGCATGAAGGGTGCTATATAAATGAACTTGCCTTGCCTGTAAAAACATTAAAATAAATATTTTGTGATTTGACTTGATTATTGATCCCATACTGGGGAAATGTACCAGCATAAAAAGGTCAGGGTAATTATTTTGATTTATTTTTTCTTATTTCATTGTATTTATTTTTGGTCATTTCAATGGTAAATATTGGATACTGCCAAATTTACTACAAACTGAAACAGTGTTGTTTACATTTCCTTCATCTCTCTTTATGTGTGGGACGGAAAGGAAGAGTGTGTGTGACCACATGCTTTACTCACAGGCTCCACTATGTCAAATTTCTTTCTGTCCTGCACCTGATGGATCTGGTAAACATATTCCACTGAGGACTCGTAGAAGTTCACTCGCTCTTTGTCTAACAGATCATCAGCCTGCAGTAAAACAAAGGGAAATGTCAAACTGTGGCTCTCAGCTCTTTAAGTTCACTTCATGACTGCTGAAAAGAAAAAAAGTGGACGTGGTTATACCTCTTGAAGATGACTCTCTTTTTTCTTTGCTGAGAGATTCAGGTGTTTGTCTAACTGGGAGTAATATTTTTCACTCTCTTTCTCAAACTTCTTTTTCTTCTCCTGTAGGACACATGTGTTAATTGGGAGAATAGAGAAGATATTCATGAGAATACAACAATAAAATATTTTTTTAACAATAAAATAGACTGAAAAACATATGAACTAGAAATTCTTACAATTCATGAGTTCAAACTATTGGTTTATCATATGGACTTGTAGATATATCACAATATGTGTCTTTTTTAAAAGGTAATAATGATTTATGTTATAACATCAGACATTTTAAATTTGTCTTTTTAGAGTTTGGGCACATTCTGACCAGGACATTAGATTAAAAAAAAGGAATTTGACACTGTAACATAAAATAAAGATACACATTTAGTAAAGCTGGGCAATATATGGATATTAAATCTATATGGTGACATGAGACAAGATTTGGGTCAGGTTTTGGATATTGTCATATCGTGTTAACTAAATGGAATTTGTGAAATACACTACATATTATAAATGAAACATTATATAATGATTAAAAAATACATGGAATAAATTAACATTTAAATAAATTTAAATAAGCTAATAAAATGACACTTTAAAAAGTTATTTAATAACACTTCTTTAAGGTTAATTATTTGGGTTACAGCAGAATTTGACCATATAAATAGGTAATTTCATTGTTTCTAACACAATTGTAAATATCATTCATTTAACATTAAAAAGCCAAAGAAATAAACCAATTCATTTCTAAAATGAAAGGTAACAAGTGTACTGTAAGATCATGTAATACAGTTCATAAACGGTAGCATCTCAAAAGAAAACTTTTCATGAGTCCACAGAAACAACCTGTGTGCAGCTTTATACCCACATATACTATATACTTTATCAGGATATAGTCAAAAAAATATTTTAGAAGCCATATTGGCCAGCCTTAACATGTAGATGATTCAGCTGTAAAACATGAACATCAAACCTGAGTAGATGAAAAAATGACATATGTCAGCCATTTTTAAATCTATTTTTTTCATCTACTATATAATTTTGGTAAATAATTCACTTGAAAACTTAAGAATTGATAGAGAAAACTCAAGAATTAATAACTCTCAACCATCTGTATGCATTTGCCTCCTGATGAAAAAGATAATTCTTTAGGTCATGTTTTCCTAAAAAGTAGTTCTTCTAAATAAATAAATATGTATTTATTAGAGCAAAATCATTTGTAAAAGATATGAATTCATTGTCCAGGTCCTGGACTGATTCATGTTTATGTCGGTTCAACTTGTGGATTAAAAAATATATATATATAAATACCGTATGTAATGGTGAATAATCAAAGTGATATCAAACAGTTTCTTGATTACTTTCAATGCAACACTCCAGCAGCTTTAAAGCATATAGTGATTTGAATTTACACACAGAATGTTCTGTCAAAGAGAAAGAAGACGACATTGGCATATTATTGTTCTTAACCAGGTGGACGGTTTCACAAATATGTTCATAAACAGATTTAAGGAAGTTGTTTGTAACATCCTGTTCAGTCGTGCAAATCGCTCAGGAAGATGATTATGCATGTTTAAGTGATAGATCTGCTTTTTGTCAAGTGTGGAGGTTTGAAAAACTGGCATAGTCAATATTGTTCCTGCTGGAGCCAAGAATCATTAGGACACAGACTTAGACTAAAAACATAGCTGTCACTTAACAAAAGGCTCACCGAATAAAATATACACCATCTTAAGCCTACAATACCTTACAAATATGTTTGCCATTTTATCTTGTTTTAGACAGCCTTTTCTGACTGACTAGCTCACAGTGACACAGGAGCTGCTGGTCTACTGCTGCCTTCTTTAGTAAATTTTGTGTCACTGATGTAAATCTGAATAAAGGATTTCAAACAAATTGACATGTTTGAATTTACTAATGGCGGCAACAGTGGAGATTAGCATCTCCTGTGTGATGTGAAATTGATGGTTATCACTATGGGCTTCAAAGCACCACGCCCCATAGAGCAGCCATTCCCAAACTTGAGAGTGCCAGGGTCCACTTTAAAATCTGAAAATCTTCTGAGGACCAACCGAAACCTTGAATCATGACTGATCAACACGTGAGACTAGGATCAATAATTTCCATATACATACGACTACTACATGAGGATACACAAATTTAGTGTAGATTAATAATCAGTTCACTACACATATATGTGGTCATTAGAGCTGGGCTCATTGTATGCTTGAAAGGCTTAGCTTCACAAAAAAGTGCTCAATCTCAAAGTGCATAATTATCCATCAACATTAATGACAATTTACAAATTAAAATTAATAAATTAACATTGTGTACAAAGACTAAATATTAGACCTGTATGCTGACTGGTTGACTCTAGATACGACTACTACACATAAAAATGTGAGAATATTGCTATACATACACAGTATATACTGGTATACTAGATACTAGATGTTATACTAGATCAGTTAAAAGAAAAAAAATATTGCTAATATTTTATGGCAATCTAAAACTAAAAATTAAAAACATATTTATTCATTTATATTTAATGACCTTTCATGGCCCACCTACAGTACTGTCTGTCCAAACTTTGTGAATTGCTGACAGAGAGAAAATGAACATCAAGGGTGAGACAGCGTTTTTTTAAGCAAAACAAATGAACATTTCCTTAAGATAGGAACACTTAAGCGGGTGTAGATTTTATTATGTATTATTTGGTGAGATGGACTGGCGACCTGTGCAGGGTGTACCCCGCCTCTCGCCCTCTGTCACCTGGAGTTAGGCACCAGCGCCCCCCGTGACCCTCATGTGGAGGATAAAGCGGTAGAAAATGAGTGAGAGAGTGGTTAAGTGGCAAAAACAGCTAAAAGTTAACTTTTTGATGCTGAGCTAAAAGTTAACTGTTTACATAAATGAAGCACAGGTCTCCTGAAGAGCAGTGGGATCAGTAAAAACACTCACCTTCATTACTCCAATTTGCTCTTTTCTGAACTTCTCCAAAGGCTTGATGAGAAGATCTGAGGCATTTTGAACCTAGACATGGAGCAGCTGTTACTGTGGTGCACAAAACATTTATGTATAAATGATGAACGGGTCGCTCGACCCGTCTTTAAACTTGGCAGATGACTCATTAATGGCACTGGTAATAGTCCTGAGCAGAGGACATGACAGAGGACATGAACACATGCACACTGCCATATGTCGATTTGACCAAGATTTACATTAATTTCCTGGATACTTAGCTTATCCTTGAACAATAGCCACTGCTTGCCAAACCTTAACCATGACTGGCTTTTAGTCTGTAATATGTCACCAAAGGAAGCCTTTGACACATAACTAACCTTAACCTATCATCACAGTAACACTCACACACACACAGTCTAGTTTCCTTTCCTAGGACATTACATTTAATTACATTCATTTTCTGGAGACTTACTCTAATCTTAATCATTACTACTGGCCAAACCCTAACCCTGACCCTAACCTTAAAAATTTAATTAAATAATGTAAGGAAGACATGTCCCCATAGCGTGACTGTGTAAAGATGTCCCTACAACCTGGCAGCTGCCTTTTTAAAAGACTCTCATTCACTTGAAATCATTTGGACATCCTAGACCACAACCAGTTAATACCTAACCCTCAAATGAGGTTGTGCCTCATTCGGAGCAGGTTTTGGTCTGCATGAGGACTACTGGTCCTGACAAGGTCAGTGTTTATGACAGAAAAGGTCCTAAAGAAGAGGTACCAAATACATATACATACATATTACCTTAAATTGTCACGTGTATAACTGTTCAAATGTACAGTCTATGAATGAAATGACCCTTTGAAAACACTAGAAAAAATGGCCTTAATTTACACAGGAAAATTCATTCTCATGACACCTCCCACTAACACACCTTTTACCATATGACCTGCAGTTTAGATCATCTATATCCAGAAAAACCAGTCAAATTGGAAGTGCCACTTTCATTGTCATGTTACAACTGCTTGAAGTGATAGTTCAGGGTTTTTTTTAACCTGTATAAGCTACTGAGACACATAATGTATTCAGCACTGACTACAACTGCACTTCAAAAAACCCAACAAAAACCACTTTAAATATAAAAAATGCAGAATATTAACATGTAGCTCAAAATTTAGGAAAGCAACAACGCAATTATACCACTAATACAAAAAAATAATGAATTATTGAGCATTATTTACTGCTAAAGTGTCATACAAACAGCTTGAAAACACAAAAAAACTGTTAATAAAAAGAACCACTGACAAGAAGACACAAACAAAAAACTAGAAGCAATTGGAGAGTCCTTCAAAAAATTCCTGGATCCAGATGGCCATCCAGATTACCACGAAAATCAAACCATCTGTTCCTCGTCCCATTACACACCTTTCCTGAAAATTTCATCGAAATCCATCCATAACTTCTTGAGTTCTTTCACCAACAGACAGACAGACAAAAACAAACACTGGCAAAAACATAACCTCCTTGGCAGAGGTAATGAACTGCAGTACCATTGAATTGCCACAAGGTGGCAGGACATATACATAGACGAATGTAGTGCTGCATGTGTGTCATATGATCAGGCTTTGAGGGAGTGCTTCGGGATATAATGATAAAAACATTCCTGTATCCAGACGGCGTTTTAGATCTTTTATTTTAGAGTGTATTTACAGTGTATCGTCACTCTCCTTTGAGAAGCACAAACATCTCAAAATAAAACTTTTCAAGAGTCCAGGGAAATAACATCTGCAACTTTATATCCAAATGTATCTTGTATAGCTGGATATACCCTAAAATATCCAGATATTATTTATAAGCCATATCACCCAGCCTTGCATGCCGATAAGATCATGCATCCCTAGTTTTTTCATATTATTGCTTCCTCATCTAAAAATCTATTGTAATAATTATCTACTGTTACAGTTTCCATTGTAACAAAACAGTTACTTAGTTAGTTTGATAATTATCATGTCAAATATTTCCTTCCAGCAGTTCAAATCTGCAGAGCAGGGAACATTAATGTGGTTTGGTCCATCTAATGACAGTTCAAACAGGATGTCGAGTTAACGTGGAGAAAACTGATAACTCACCAGCATCATCCTGTCATGCTCGACTTCCTGTAGGAGACCAGCAAACTCATGGAAGGACTCGGCTGGGGGTAAATACAACAAAAGACGCTGAGAAGGAAGCTTTAATACAGGAAATGCTTTCAAAGCCACAAAAAGACAAATGTGAATTAAGATACACTTGAGTAAGTTCATAATGGTAATATTTTCAGCCACTGTTCATACACATTCATCATCAAGCTCTTTTGGCAGCAGTTTCTGTATTTCCAAATGATTTTGTTTCCTCATTCTTCAGATTTGAGTTGTGAGGAATTACCGCTGCCAAAGATTTCATTCTCCACTGAGATCAAGCAGGGCAAAGCGGTTTGTGACAGTAAAACATTTTGACTTCATAATAACTCAAGTATTCCTGACGACAAACACTCTGCTATTTCAGAGCAATATTTTACTTTCTGTCAAAATAAACGGAGAATCCTCATGGAGAAAGACATGAAATATTCCGCTCATTCTCCAAAAGTCAGTACATTCATCGCCATAACTTTAACAGTGTGTATATACAGCGTAAGGATATTGTTGCATGAACTTACCAATGTTAATCTCATCATCAGTAAGAGAGTCACCAATGAAGTCAAACTGGAACATACTGAGAGTCTGAGAAAACTTCTGCACAGCAACAGAATAACCTGTCATAGTAAAAAAGAAAAAGGTCTAGTTTTATTAGTTTTATTAAAACAACTGAATAAAGCTCTTATGGCCACAGTCTAAGGCAATGGTTCCCTGACTGGGTCAAGAGCCACAGAGGTTTGAGGAGATTTTTTTGGGGTTGCCCTAAAAATTTGCAGAATTAGTCAAAGTGTATATGTTTTAAAAAATAAGCATGAAATGAAGTTTCAATCAATTCACCAAACATCTCTTAAAAATGTTTTGTTTCAAAATATCAATAGATGTTAAAAGCATAGCTCTACATTAGCCACTAAATTATCCCACAATTTGCTTTTATCACTAATTATAAAATGATCCGGGTCATGATGGTTTGCCATCTTTAAAAAGTGGATCCCCAGAGAGAATGTTTGGAAAAAAAAATCAGTCTATGGCTGCAACTAATTATTACTTTTAATCAGTGAGTAAACTGTTGATTACTTCAACTGATCATTTCATTGCTTGGTCCTTCAAATGTAGGAAATACTTGAAAAAAAGTTGAAGTGTCACATAAACCACAAAATGACAATCTCTATTGTTATCCTAGTGTTTTGTTTGTACCAATTACTGCATCCTATTGTTTTCTTTGTATTCTATTATTGTATCCTATTGTGTGTGTCCATTGTATTCTATTATTGTACAAACCAAAATCTTTTTTTTCCTCTTTCCTTTGTTATAGAGGAGCATAAAAACCACATTTAGATGCTGAAAACCTTCCTAAACCAATAAATGATCATCAAAACAGTTGGTGGTTAATTTAGTAATCAATTAAATCAAGTTTGAAGCCGTACCCCATCACAGCCACACTGTAATATATGTATATTGTTTACATCAAACTCATCTCTCTGTGCCTAAACTGAAGTGAAGACTTTTCTTTTTATCTCAGTAGGAAAGTATGACGTCCAATCGACACCTTAGGAAGGACTTAGCAGCACAGCAGCAGTAGTAGCAGCAGCCGCCAATGTCTCGCTGACATACTATATAATCCCAGCTGTCTGGTTTCCATTACGAAAACAAAACACTTTCTCAGATGAATACTGAGGAGCATTTGGCCTACGGAAATCCAGTCTCCTACTTAAAAACTATCCTTTAAATCCTTGGAATTTTTTTCATTCAATGTATTTCTTTCCAAACAATTAATGATGTTTACTGGAGATGAGCCTATATGACATTTGGCATCAATATCAGTCAGAGAAAAAAGCAGAGAAAAAAGCTAAACCTGTTACAATCCAAACATACTACTCATCACATTATTCTACTATTAAACTGTAAAAAATCTTCATGGGAGATGAATATTTGTTTCACAGAGAATTTAGAATTTACCAAAATTATTGGGACTCATATTAATCATAAAGCAACAGTCACTCTTTCTGGGGCCAACATTTAATACACAAAAACATTATAATAATCCACAATAACATATAGTGTTCCCCCTGCATTCATTCAGCAGCCAAATGCTGCGTTTAAAGATTTTAGGCTGTTTCCTAAAGTGAAATTTACTTTATTCTGAATTACAGAAGTTAAAAGAGTCTCATTTTGACATTATCTGTTCAAAATTGTTTTTTTATTAGCTTTGCATTAGGTTTGGGCATACGTTACAGAAACTGACCCATTGCTATTTATCTGGTAGAGTATTAATTGATAAGAGTATCTACTACTGCTAAAGGTCAAGCCAGCGTAGTCGTTCTTTTGTGCGTACACAAGCTATATAAATGAAGCCCCTGTTATGATAAATGTAGGCCTTAAGATATGAAGGGAGCAGACCAAAGATAGACTTACAAATGAAGATATTCCAGTGTTCTGCAAGTCTGATCAACAGTAAAGTGTTTATTGTTGGTCAGCACTTTAAAATTAGTGATGAACCTCAAAGCTCCATGATAATGTGTACCCAGGTAATATAAGCTTTGAGAAGATGCATACATATATAACACATCATCATACTCCAGGACAAATGTAAATGTTGAAATAACACGCTTCTTTTTTTTTGGCCTCAAAGGACAGACAGGACATAACTCTAAAATAAAAATCCAGTTTCAGTCTTTTCACCATCACCTGTATGTGAGGTGTAAAGAAAGAGACTCATCAGTCAAGAAACCCAAATCTTTGATTTTGAATGCAAATTTGAGAACATCATGAGTTTTATTTTGTCACAGTTTAAACAAGTTTTGAATCGTTGAAATTAGTTCCAATAGTATTAAAAAGGAAGCTACAGCCGAGAGAGAGTTAAGTTACAAGTGGATGCTTAACTATACATTTCTGTATAATCACGGACAGAGATACAAATGGTACTTTCATGAATATCTCTAAAAGCAGTTTATGCTGACAATAAGTCCTCGTGAGCTCTGGCTATTATCTGCGCTGAATATAGAACCACTCACCACTCTGCAGCAGCACCACAGCACCTACAATGACAGTTTCTGTTTCTGTCATTGGTGAGGACGACAGTAGAATGGACACTAACTTAGCTAGACAAACAAAAACACACAGTGTTCCTTCTCATGAGTGTCATGCTGACCCAAATACTCACATCTACAGTGTGAATTTTTTTGAGGGTTTATTAAATCTACACCACTGCCAGTGGATAATACAGTATACCATAATCAGTAGGGCTGGTCCTACCACACTACATCATCTCACACAGAAAAAAAAGTGGAAAAACAACACATGAAATAAATACACCTCCTCCAAGATGAAGCAGCTGTTAAGGTGTTTGATCATCCTGAACATCTGCATCACATCCACAGTTTTTCAAATCAGGCCGTTTGGTCTTATCCCAAGGGAGCTGAAGCACTCACGTCCCTGAATGTGCCTCTCCCACCCACTCAGTTGGTGGAGTCGTACAAAGAGCCCACTGACGCTGGTGCCACAGCTAGCCGCTTAGCTTCAGAAATCACTACTTATGACAAACAAAAATGGTGTAAAGACATAGAGAGGATTTTTGTAATGAGCCAAATGACAACATGAAACTGAACATAAGTGTGAGCAACTTTTTTATTCATAGCTGATGTGGCCAATATTTTTTTTCCCCAAAGGTCTCTGTTGCTGCCCCACATTAACAAAGCTAGAAGCCATATCGGGGGTTGAAAACACCAGGCTAGTGTGGACTGCAACTGTATAAATAGAGGAATTAGTCACTCTAAAATAATAACATAAGTGTGGATGTGGCATAACCTCAGGATTCCACTGAATGCGTATCCTTCACATCGCATCTCAATCACGGCATTGAAAATGATACGCATTCACTTCAGTCAGTGTGTCAGCTTCCACCGACTCTGTTTCCATTGCAACATCTGTCAGTCTGTTGCTCCAAAAGAGAATATGCAAGTATTCTAGTTGCCGGATGATGGAAGACAATGCTTTAATTTAGCAGAATTTAGCACGAGTGGGAGGGGAAGCCAAATATGAATATAACATTAAGTGCCAACACTCCTGCAAATCCAGCATTCTTTTCTGATTCTCTGTTTGGTCAGTGAGACACCCTTTTCTTGTGTTTACATTGCATACTATAATACTGTATGTAGTTTTTGAATTACCATGAGATATTCCTGTCTCGCTGCTCCACCTCTCTGGCTGTGCTGCACTAACTACTAACAACAAATCAGAAAGTGAATACAATATAACTGCGTCATCAGTTTCCAAAGGTCTCTGTTTCTGCCCGTCCAGACTAAAACACAATGCCACAGATGTAGCAGTGTTTTCAGGGCTTGAAAACACCGTCATAGTGTGGATGGCAGCTGTATCAGGAGATGAATTAAAGTACTAAATGAAAACAGAAGTGTGGATATAACTTAAGAAGTGATGTTTGAGGTCTGACTAGCTGTAGGTCTGTACAGAGGCATTTTGATCTATGTCCATTGGTCACGCCTCTTGACTGCAACCTTTCCAGTCTGGCATTAGCCAGGGTAACAATGAAGTGATATTGTGTCAAAATGGATACAAAAGGAAAATGGGACTGAGGAAGAGCAGGTCGCCTTCCAATTGAAAGTTTGAGTTTGATCCCAATCCTACAAGCCAGAGCAACACACTTGGGCAACATCCATACTTCTACATATTCACTTTAAAAAGGTACCTACAGATAGAGATGATCGTCAAGACAAATGCTGCTGGCAGCTGAGTCGTCAGTGTGTGAATTAAGGATGGGCATTTGAAGATAAACTGCAATTTGACAATTGTTGATGAGGAATGTCTACATACACTACCAAGGACGGAGGCAAAATAAATACAGAAATTGATTATCTCTCCTCCACATGACACTTTATTAGAACTGTGAAAATATACTGTGACTCTGAGGTGAGTTGGCTATTCCACACATTGATACTTCGATTGATTGATTGAGGCTGTGCTTTCTTCAAACTAACTTCACCATGAGGGAGAAAAGAAGTGGACATGTTCCAGCTAAATCATCTTCCTAGATCAGATATAGTTCTGCCAGAGGGAAATTCTCCACTTTGAGAAAATAAACAAAAGCAAACTCAAAATGAGAGCTAGTCAGAGTAATGCAGTATTCAGAGGGGCAGGTAGTGCATTTAATGACCCTGGTAAATTTAATCATATGTGCAAGGTTCACAGTGTGCGGACCTCCACATGCAGTCAGTCTACTGGCTAAATTGCAGCTGTTGCAGCTCCCTGTCACTGAGGTAGAAAAAAATGGAATCACTTCCTCACTACCGTTGTTGTTTTCCTTCATAATTTTTTAAATCTGTGAAGCACTTTGAGTTGCACTGCCTTGTATGAAAAGTACTTTATAAAGTTTGATTGCTTGATAATTAATGCATTCTTTGAAAATTTTTTTTACTGTTTTGTATTTTTTTTAGTATAATCACAAATAGTTGCATAAAATGATTGAATTTTTTATTCATTCCAATGTGGTTGAGGGTTCAATTCCCAGCTCTGCTAGTCTACATGCTTATGTGTCCCTGGGCAAGACACCCCACATTGCCTCTGACAGCTGGGCCAGCAGCATGTGAATGGATATGTAAGATGTGTGATAGATAAATGTGCTGCACATGGGCTATATGAATGTGTGAGTCAATGGGTGAATGTAAAAACAGATATTCACTGCACTGTGGATTTTGTGAACTGTCCCAACCCTACCATTTTAGATTTACCACTGTTAAAGTGAATGTGTATTACAGATGTATAATGCAACAAGTAGGTGCACAGTATAAAAGTGGTTAAATGGGGAACAACTGTAGTGTAAAGCAACTTTGAGTGGTCTTCAAACGTGCTACGGAAATACAGCCCCCTTTACGCCTGGCATTAAAATGCATTTTCTGAGATCAGATTGTGATCGGACAGCGCTTCACCACATGCAATTACACCTGGTCTCCGGTGTCCACATCAAGATCCACCTGCTGTCAGATCACAGTCATCCCCCTTACATCACCACCCCCTCTGTGCCATGTCATGCCAACAACAAGTCGTGCTATTGACTTGACTCCTCTTTGCTTTTCAAAGCTGGGGAAGAGGTCATCTTTGACAAGCGTAAAACTGCTAAAAGATGGCAGCGGAAACAAAGATGCATCAGAGGCACATCGCATTTACACTTCTGTTCAATCTGGTCACATTATGTCTCTGACCAACTCCCGAAGTGGTTTGGCAGAACAGATATAAATCCGTCCCCGGTGTATTAACACCTGTACTTACAAGTGGTCAGGCGCTGCCTGACTGCAATCCGATCACAGAAAAGACAGATGTAAAGGGGGCCTTAGAGTGAATAGGTGTGACAGATGTGTGATGCTACATGTAGGTGCACTATATAAAAGAGATTGAATGGCAAAACTGTAGTGTACAGCACTTTGAGTGGCCATTAAAACAAGAATATGCTATAGAAATGCTTACCAGTTAACAGATCATGATGAGCCCCTCCAGGCTCATTTTGCCCAGCGGTCCAAAAGTCCCTTCAAACGCCCCTGACCCCTACATTTGATATAATGCACGACCAAGGTGCAAAACAAGCAATTATATGCACGTGAAAGGGGACAGAAATGAAGTAGCTATACTCACCCCTGATTGCAGTGATGACACTGTTGCCATCTTTGATCAACTCTTTGAGGAATTTGCTGGTTCTCTCCAGCTCCAATTCATAGCATTTGAGAGTCTCTCTGAAGTCCGGACTGTCCAGATAGCAGTCACTGAACTCCAGAGGAGGATGACCCATCTTCTGGACAACTGGTCACACAATAGAGTCACTGAGGTTGGTATCGTGAGCCACGCAGCCTACACGCTCTCTCACACACACACAAGCACACACACACATACACACAAGCACACTGAGCTGTTCAGAGGAACTAAACCATAGTGTCCGTGGGAGCCTGTGGCTGCTGCTGCTGCTCCACTGTGGAGTGAACTCACTTCCCTCTTTCTTTCGCTGTTTAAAACCCGCACCCTGCTTCTCCTTTCCACTTTTCCTTGTTGCAGCGTCGAAGAGCTGCTAGCATCCCCTTGGACGCGTGCCTTACCGAAAACGCTTCACACTTCCATGAAACCGCATTCTGTCCTCTGTCTCATTTTGAAGTCAGTCGTTATTTTTTTTTAAGTTGACACCGGCTAAATAAACAACTAAATACGCTTATGGCAGTATACATACATGGGTAACAGATGTTTTGTATACGCTCTCAAGCTGTACGTGTTAGCAAAGAGATTAGCGTAAAAGCTAAAAGCTAAACTGAACGTTGCCAACTGGCCACGGACTCAAAAAAAAAAAAAAAAAAAAGTTCCCCCTCTCCGCACCCAGGAGGTTCTTAAAGGGGACGCAGACAAAATAATGAAAACAATCGTGCCTTCGAGTGCTGTCGGAAATGAACTGACCAAAACGAACAGGTAATAGTCAGGGATGGATTACTGAACGGAACTACCAAAGGGCTCAGGGGGCCCTGGAGCCCAAACCTTTTCCTGCTATCCTGATTTAATTGCTACTATGTTATTCATCCCAATATTTTAATTGGGCCCTGAAGCCAAATAACACTGCTATTATATGGTGTCTTTATAGGACCCCTTAGGCTAGGTTACCCAGCCCTGATGTTTTGACGGGGCCCTGAGTCAAATAACGAAGGTTAAATTATGTAATATATCTAATAGGTTTAAACTTAATTTTTTTTTATTTGTGCAACCTTTATGCTGCTTTTGATTTGTGTATGAGTACTGGATTGTCATGTAGGGGCCCTTTTCCAGTCTGTGCCCAGGGGCCCACTGGCTCATAATCCATCCAAAAAAAATCTGACAAATGTTAAGCACATTCCATCTCATTTTTTTTTTGTCCTGTGTGTTGTTTATTTGTGTGTATGTTATGTTTATTCTTGCATACCTGCAGTTACTTTTTAGGTTCAGTTGATTAGATTTTATGTTACCAATCCCATACAGGGGAAAAATTCACTTGTTACAGCAACAGGAAAACAAGGGTTAGACAAGGGACAAGTACAAAAGAGGAAGAGAACAAGCAACGCGTAAGATATTAAACAAGAATATCTACGTATTCAAGGAAGTATTGCATATAATATATTCATTCATCCGTTCACTTCATTCACTCTCTATTGCTCTGTCCTCCCCATGAGGTTCACGGGGCGGCTGGAGCCAATCCCAGCTGACATAGGGTGAAAGGATACAAAAAATACAGAGATGAACCACCACTTACTCCCACACTTTTATTTACTGAAAATGATCATTATTTGTGTTTGATGATTTGGTAATACCAACAGACATACGCACGTCATATAGATGAGGGGAGTACTGGCACTTTATCTTTCTCCCCACTTGATCAGGACATAAACATACCTGCAGCGACACGTGTGTGTGAACTGTTTTGAAAAGTCATGTGATTGTTCCACAGCGAGACAGGACAGACCTGTAAGTGGCTGGGTGTGTTCCAGTATTCAAGTATAAGTAGGCTACCGCGACACGGCTCGTGGTAGCCTTACTAGACTCCTTGTACACAAACACTAAAGAGTGCCTGGCAGCAGTGGCTCTTTCCAGATTCATCCTGTAGAATCGTCTGTATTTTCTACTCTCGTCTCTCAGATTGCAATAGAATTTTAATTTTTCAGCCAGATATAGTTCATAGTTTGTAGTTCACTCACTCATTATCAGCTGCTTTATTGGAGCCAATCACAGCTGACAAACACTGTAGGGTTACAGTATATGTCAGTGTATGCATAGGGTCCACACTGGACAGGTCGCCAGTTCATCACAGACTGTTCACGTTTACATTTACACTTATGGTAAATTTAGAGCGTCCATTTAATCCCTCCATGGTTTGTGGTGGGAAACTGAAGAACCTGAAGAAACCCCCCCCACACACACACGCACACACAGGGAGAACATGCAAACTGCAGAAACACACAGAAATGTTAATGAAATTAAAAGAATTCATGGGATCGCTGCAATTTCTTTCATTTTGTAAAGGGCCCCGGGCTGAGGAAAAGCTAAGAACCTGATTCTTACACCACCTTACAGTCACAGGTGTCCAGCAAGTCATACAATTCTGCACGTCATGGTGGAAAACAGTGTCTGATTAAAAAAACATTATGAAATTAGCTGTCTTATGTCTATCTGAAAGCGTGTTCTTTCCTTACAGGCCTGTTCAGAGATGAAGTGCAGTACATGAGGATTGCACAGGTGGATCTCTGAACAAACTGTGGCATGTGTCAGTTCACACTCACCCTGATTAATGACTGAAGTCACTGCTCCCAATTCTCTCTCCTCTGCACAGTTACCACTGAAAGACTGCCAAATCTGTAAATGACCTCCAGATGTCATCCTTGTGCTGTATTTGAATCCATCTGTATATTGGATCTACAGTAAAGATTTGAAGCAGTTTAGGTCTCTCCACCAGGACTGTGACATGATCATTTTATCTCTAAACAATTGTCTTTCTGTGCAATTTATGTACAAATGTGCAATATGTGTTTATTGTAATAATAATATTAGTATACTCACATTTATACACATTACATACACATTCACATTACAATGTATATGTAATGTAGATTGTAAGAAAAACTATCATATATTGTTCTTACAATATTTGATGGTTTATTGGTTTCAACTTTAAACAAGTATGTTATAATGTTAAATGTATATTGTTTTAACAATATATCTATCACATTAAAAAATAATAGATAATTGCCCCTACAATAAACCTATATTGCTCTTTCACTATATATTTACAATAGGAACATCATACTTATGTTGTTCTGACAATATATCTATGCTGTTCTTTTAATTTTATTTATTTATTTTATTCCCAATAGAACATTAACAACATATCATATGTTGAAACTGAGACATTTTACAGAGGCAGCAAAAGGCTGGAAAAGTAATTGGTACAAATGAAAAACAACTGGAGGAGAATTTGACAACTAATGAGGTTAATTGGCAATAGGTCAGGAACATGACTGGGTATAAAAGGAGCATTTCAGATGTAAAGATGGGCAGATGGGTGCTGAACTGTCCTGCCCGCAGTCCAGACCTTTCACCAATAGCAGCTAGAATCCTGCATCAGACAAGAATGGGACAACATTCCAAACTGTTTCTGCCATCAAATCCAAAATGAGGCAATATTTTTCATGAAATGGTAAAATGTCTCAGTTTCAACATCTGATATGTTATTTATGTTCTATTGGAAATAAAATATGGGTTTATAAGATTTGCAAATCATTGCGTTCTGTTTTTATTTACATTTTACACCATGTCCCAATTTTTTGGGAACTGGGTGTTGTATATTGTTCTAACAATAAACAGTATATTGTTTTAACAATAATCCTTATCACATCAACTCTTCCATTTATCCAGGGTTTGGACCATCGCTAGGATAACAATTTAGAGTGTCCAGTTAAAAAATCAAACGGGGCAATAGGGATTGGTACCTTGCTCAGAGGTACCTCGGCCATTGACATGTCGTTATATTAATTTTAATTCAACTTGATCAGCCTGTTACAAAATCAGGCTGGGATTTGTAATAAAATCACGATGTGTCGTGTTATTGTAGTGTTATATTAACATGTTGATCGATGTTCAAATAGCTCTGACAATGGAGCAAATACATTTGTGTAAGCAACTGAATATCAGGTCATCAGGAAGAGTCAGATTTTTTTTTTCTTGTAATCTAAACTATCCAATCTTGACACATTTAGTAAATGCATAGGTTTAAGAAAGCAACTAATGTTGCTAGTTTCTTAAAACTTCTTCCTTCACATTTTCAAATTGTAAGTTTCATTTTAATGCTGATTATACAGAAATGTATAGTTCACCGTCCACTCTCTCCCAGATGTAGCTTCCTTTTAATGCTGATTTCATAATGATTCAAAACTTGTTTCAAACTCAGAGAAAACAAAACTCATGTTGTTCTTAAATTCACATTCAAGATCAAAGACACAGAACCTGCCAACCAGCACCATTTTTCAGGGTTCACAGATTGAGTCTGTATCTCAGTATAAATGTTTGGCTTTTTGACTTTACAGCTCACATACAGGTGATGGTGAAAAGACAAACTCCCTCGACCCGGCTGTGGTTCCAAACCCAGTCTTTGGGAACCATTGATGTGAATGAGAGAATTAAAAAAAAAAAAACCTTTGTCATCTTATCTTTTGAATCCATGCATCTTTCGTGTCTTTGTTGTAGACCTTTAATCTTTACTCCATATTGCGTCAAAAGCATCCTCCACTTCCTGTGCAGAACACAGTACAATGAGGACACGGGGGACAGACTGCAGTCAGTCCCCACACAGATTCCTCAGCTGGGCAGAAATTCAAACAGTTGATGTGAATTCTGAAGCTGTTTGCTTGCGCTGGGTAAAAGGGGCCTATTGTATGCAAATACTGGACAGAGAAGCATATGACCTCTCCAGTGCAGGGCAGTGGCTAGTGTGAGAGAAAATCATTAGCAATGCAAAGTCATGGCGTTCTGATACTCTTATTCACAGACAAAAAAAGATCTGTTCATGTCAATGTTTGTGGATGTACTTGATTCCAAACTGCAGCTGAAGGTAAGCAGATTTTATTCCCTACTGTTTATCATGTAGCTTAAGAATGTTCAGATGGTTTATATTATGCTTAGGGTTTGTTTTTATTTATGCCTTGATCAGTTTGTAAAGTCCATTTAGATCTAAACTGAGGAGAAGAAGAAGAAGAAGAAGAAGAAGAAGAAGAAGAAGAAGAAGAAGAAGAAGAAGAAGAAGAAGAAGAAGAAGAAGGAGAAGACGTGATAGTTGAGTTGCTTAAATCATAAGAGAACAAACCATTTTCCTGTCAGTCGGACATTAATGGAGTCATTGTTACCTGGGGTGCAGATTGAATGTTCACACTATGGCGACTGGTGAAACCATGTCACATGACTCAGGGTGCCAGACCTCGGTGTGTCACTCTTAAGTGGCTTGCCAACTTCAGGGAGAATCAGAGAGGCTTCCTCCTTCTCTGGATTCACATCAATGCCAAATCAGCGGCTCAGCGTTGTCCTCTGCGTTGCCTCCTATGCCTCTTTCACCTCCTGCTGAGCCGGGTAACGTCATCTCTGATATACTGTATCTACTGTATTAAAAGACTGCAAATGAAAACATGTGGACCACACACGTGGAAAGGAGAGCGTAAATGTTTGACGCTCTACAATGTTAGATGCTCATTTCTGAGCTGCTCGAAATAAATGATTGATTTATAATTTTAAAGTGTGATGTTACTAAAGACTGGGATGAAATGGTTTTGCACATTTGCGTCAGAACGTTAACAAATTCATAAAGTTTATTTTTTTAGTCTGATCTCTGAGTCTCTGAAGACTAATTACGTGTTTGTTTTCATCAGATGTTGAATACAAATGATTATTTTTTTGCATTCCATAGTTTTATGATCAACACTTTACAATATCCAAATAAATGTTCATTTTTATGTGATAAAGAGGTGGAACTCGGATGTTTCAGCTTTTAAAAATATTCTTTTCTCAAATACTGATTTCTGAGCTGTTTGCACTGAATTGTCCCACTTCTAAATGTACAGTATGATCAGTACTAAAAAAGAAAAATCACTCGTTTTCACAAATGTTTGTAGTATGAACATTATACTATCAGTTAATCTGAAGACTGTTCCCTTGATTATCTGATGAGTTCTTTGTTTTCATATGTTTTCTTTCGAAACAGCTTGTTTTAGTTGATCGGCACTTCAAAACTCAAATGTATTCAGTTTTGTTCATGCACAGGTAGATTTGTTTTGCAGACCATCTTTCAGACGTGATAAAAGGTTATAACGTAATGAGGATAATAATAATAAACTTTATTGTAGGGCACCTTTTAAATAATTAAAAATCAGCAAATTGTCACAATGGAGAAGCTGAATTTATAGAAAATACAACATTTCTTCCAAAAATACGTCTGTATCAAAATGTTTGGTCAGTTACAGTAACTCATCAATAATGGTCTTATTAGTCCATCTCTTATGTACTGGATTTCAAATATATTAAACCCTGCTTGTACTTGTATTTTGTATTATGTACTTTTATATTCTTGGACTAACCTAATCTGAATCTGTTTACTACGTATGTTTTATCACTTACTTCTTTTTAATTGTTACCTGCTTTAAGCCTGTACCTGGTTGTATGTATGTGTTTCATTTGTACTCCAGCCCATGGCCTAGTCGAACAGGAACTTGGCTTGCAACCACAGGTTTGCCTGTTTCGATTCTGACAGGTCCCCTGAGCAAGGTACCCTGTGTCCACTGCTCCCCATCGGCTGTGATGATTGGACACTCTAAATTGACCCCAGTCATCAGGAGGGTCATCCAGTGTAAAAACTCTGCCCAAAAATGTGGTGACCTGCTGTGGCAAACTTAAATTACACACTTATAGCAATGCATATTCTTCATTTTCACTAGCTTTTTTTTTTTTTTTTACAAACTTGATCAAGTGATTTAATGCACATGTATGTGTGTTTTTTCACCATCAGAACCGGAACCAAAGATGAACTGGGCAACATTTTATGCTGTCATCAGTGGTGTGAACAAACACTCCACAGGCATTGGCCGCATCTGGCTCTCTGTCCTCTTCATCTTTCGCATCCTGGTCCTGGTGGTGGCAGCTGAGAGCGTGTGGGGTGACGAGAAGTCCGGTTTCACCTGCAACACCCAGCAGCCAGGCTGCAACAGTGTCTGCTATGACCACTTCTTCCCCATCTCTCACATCCGCCTGTGGGCACTCCAGCTCATCCTGGTGTCCACCCCCGCCCTGCTGGTGGCCATGCACGTGGCCCACCGCCGCCACGTCGACAAGAGGGTGTACAGGCTGTCAGGGAGGACCAACCCCAAAGAGCTGGAGCAGATCAAGACCCAGAAGATGAAAATCACAGGTGCCCTGTGGTGGACGTACGTCATCAGCCTGTTGTTCCGTGTGGTCTTTGAGGTCATATTCATGTATGTGTTTTACATGATCTACCCTGGATACAAGATGATCCGACTGGTCAAGTGTGACTCATACCCGTGTCCAAACACAGTGGACTGCTTTGTGTCCAGGCCCACAGAGAAGACCGTCTTCACGGTGTTCATGCTGGCCGTGTCAGGTGTTTGTATTCTGCTCAACATTGCAGAGGCGGTCTTCCTGGTAGTCAAGGCCTGTAGCAAGCATTTGCACGGTGTTGGAGAATCAACTATGGGCGCCTGGATTCAACACAAACTCTGCTCATTCTAACAAAACACTTCATACAGTCCATACTTGCATAAAGGAATATGACAGTGACATAATACGCACGACTTAAAGGGATAGTTCATGGTTTTTAAGTGTGGTTGCATGAGGTGCGGACACATAGTCAGCACTGACTTTGCATTTGCCACATACCAGCTTGAGACATTCAGTATATTTTAATGCGCAATTACATCGAGCTGTCCTTTGGCTGTGGCCTCATTGGTTGTAGGTCTATCCAATTGCATAAAGAGGAATTTTTATCTAAGTCCGCTGGTTACGCCTCTTGGACTCTTAATCTCAAATGAGGACATTAGCCAGAATAGATGGTGATATGCCCCCTTTCAGCTTGTTAGTATTAGATTAGATTAGATTAGATTAGATTAGATTAGATTAGATTAGATTAGATTAGATTAGATTAGATTGATCCCACATTGGGGGGATTCACTTGATAAATTGAACAATATGAAATATATAAGTACAAAAAATAAAAATGCAGCTAAACTATAAACAATAAAATTGGGATGTTATATGAAGTACAGAAAAAAGGTGTTATTAAATAAATTTCAAATATAAAACATCAAAAACACTGTAACTTTTGTTTTGTTTTAGTCAGTTTCTGGTTTTACTAGTGGCTAGTTCCAAGTCTTCCTATCATCCTTGAACTCTGGGATATTCAGTCATGTACTGGTCTGGATTTTGTCTGGATTAAGGCTCGGGGTGGAGACTGTGGAGCGTGTGCAGAGAGCCTGAAACCATTTTCAGTCTAGTTCAATGCAGTAGTAGTTCAGCTCCCAAACACATTATCTGGGTGTGTTAGTCAGTTAGTCAGGCTAATATAATTTCAACTGGACTAAAAGGTTCACATGTATTTTAAATGTCCAGTTTTACTTGGACTAAAGGATGACTTCCACTGGGATAATGAGGACGAGCCCAGATCTACAGCCACTTAACAGAAGGCTCATTTAATAAAACCTACCTGTTAAAATCTACCGTATCTTAAGAATCCCTTTTTCATTAAATAGCGCAATTGCCAAAATGAATAGAGAAATTCAATTCTTTATTTTTTACCTCACAGTGGCTGCTGGTTTACTGCTGTCTCCTTTGAGGTAAATCTGGACAAAGGATTTCAAATAACAAAAACATGAAATAACACATTGTGAACTTACTGATGGCTCAAACGTTGATCAACAACACTCATGTGTCCTGATGTAAATTCTAGATTTTCTCTACGGCCTCAGTGTGGGAGAGTAACTGGTTTACAAAGAGACACCAACTTCATTTTGCAGTCAGAAAAGGCTCTAAAAGTGACAGATATTTTCTAAAATCCCCATTGGCAGTCATGTTTTCACTGAGAGCGAGCCTCCATCTCTGAAAGTAGTTCTCTGAGCAGGTGGCATTCTTGACACAATCAGAGCTAACTACTGTATGAGCCAGCACCTCATTCAACTGCGATTCCAAAAGCTAAACTATACCTTTATTCTCAACGAGTTAAGCATTTGAATTACACAGACTCTGAGTGGGATATTTCAACATCAAATGCAGTGTCTATACATTTACTTGTGCCACGAACAAAACCACTGTAAACAGCTGCACTTACAATGAAGTAACCATTTTAAATAAGAAATATTCCAGCTGACCAAATCGTCCTGTAGGCTTGTATTGTCATGGGAGTTTTGATGTTTTCATCATAATGAAGATGTTTGGTCTTGAAAAGAAACTATTAAATATAACTTGTGCCAACTGAAAATAAAATTTACACAAATATTTTTGATATTAATTCTGTTATTTAATTAAAATATGATCCCACGTGTAATGCTTTGTCCCACGTGTAATGCTTTGTCTAAACCACCAGGAGCTCTTTATATTATATACTGTACATGCCATGCCTGTCATTCATCTGAGCTCTGTAGATGAAGTGTGCGTGTGTGTGTGTGTGTGTGTGTGCTGACACTTCTCTTAAAAAAGAGAAGTGCCATGTTGCTCAGCCATGGGAGGTCCAGCTGTCACCCACACACTGACCCCTTACATGGCCCGGCTATTGATAACCCCAAAACTCTGCTCTTTGGCCTTCAGAAGCAGAACGTTATCAGAACATTATCAGCCCGAGATGTTTGCTCACAGGTGGCAACATGGCACCGAGCAGCCCATGACTAAAGATGTGAAGGTGACACTAAATGTGGGAACAAGAGTCATTTTTTGTTGTGATTGCTGTTTTTCCCCGACAGTCATACTGCTGACAGCTGAGTGGAATCACAAAGTGGCACTGATGTGACTGCAACTCAGTTTGTTCCTATATTTTTAACTCTCTGCTCCTCCATGGTGTGAAATAAGTCAGGAAACACTTTAAGCTGCTTTTAATTTCAGTTTTAGTTAAACAGAGCCATAATATAAGATAATATGCATTATTCCAAGGCACTTTACACAGGTCAACACCTGATAGTCACTATTATAAAGCACATGTGTCAAACTCACCCTCATGTGATTCACCTGTGTCTGTTCATTTAGTCTCTGTGCTCCCCGGTGTCTTTGTTGGTTCATTTTGTTTCAGTCCTGTCTGTTGCTCTGGTTTTTATGTGTTTCCTGGTCTGCTTACACAATGATCGTGCACTTAATGACACTGGAGAGAGAGAAAACAACCTCCAGACAGAACCAGAACTCAAAGTGTCCAAACATCTACCTTGACTAGTTGGGGTAGGAGAGAGGGGAGGTGGGTGGAAAGGAGAATGTAAAGAAGAAGGTGGAGAGATAGAGACCAGAAGAGGCTGTGTAACGGATGTATTTGAGAGCAATATCATGAATAGCATTAGGATTTTGATTTTTCAAAGTCAACTTTATTGTCGGCTCAGCTGACTTTACAAGACACATAGAGGAATCAAAGTTAGGTTTCTCTCAGCCCCCTGTGGTGTGGTCTGATAAAACAAAAGTACTATAAGACAGGTAAAAGCAAGAGTAACACTCATTAATGTTATCATGTGAAGCACTTTGTGCTACCATTTCTATTTGTATGAAAAGGGCTGTATTTTAAAAGTTGTGTTGATTGATTGATCACTTTCAGGTTGTCATTTCAAGTTGTCAGTTCTACTTTATTCTAAATGTATTATAATCAAATAAGCAGCTAATCAAATGTTAATGATATTGTGCCCTGTTGGATGAAACTATGAATCAGATAAGACGTGATACAGTAAATATTTAGAAATTTAGAAGCAGTACATTACAGTGGAGTTCAACAAAACATGTTCAGAAAAACTGTAAGATTTAAAGGTACAGTGTGTAGGATTTAGCAACATCTTCTGGAGACGGTGCATGTTGAAGCACTTTGACCATTAAAAAGCAGAGTAATCCAATATGGCGGCCCTCAGATGTGAATATAAAGAGATTCTTCCGTGATCATGAAAACATTAATTCATACTCAAAAACCCACATCAGAATAATTACTTTATATTCCATTTTGGCCAAGGGAAAATAATATTACTAAAAACTTGATTGCTTAGCAACTCTGCGGTGTGGTGTGCACTGGAGCAATCGCTTGCTCAACTTAATCACACAAATTTTAAATAGAATGAAATGTATGTCTTTGTCATGTCACCCTGAATAACGCATGTCACTCATTCCAGAGCAGTTACTCTGAAGACTTGAGCAGCGGCTCCACAGTGAGTGACGCTGTCAAGGGTCAGGTCACCAATGCAGGAGACAACAAAGCCCCTCCCTTAAGCATGAATTATATTTAGCGCACACTGACATGTAAGACTAACCTGCACCTCACTGGGCTCCTCAGCTGCCACTCAGTGGAACAGAGACACCTCTTAACTAAAGGGCTCTTTGACTTTTCCACAGCCAACCAGTGGTTTCAGTCTGTGCTGGGATTGGGAAGCGGGCAGGGATTCGGCTTGTTGAACAGCGAGCATTGATCAGGTCAGAGTGAGAGGGCAGCAGGCGGGAAGTTTCAGAGCAAACTACAACAGAGGGGTTTCTTTTTTTTTTTTTCTTGTCACAGCATTTTCCTCAGGGCTGCAGGAAAACATGGCCTCTCTGTGAAGTGAAGTCACTGAGTGACTCTGGATCCGCACTGCTGTAGGAGATGAACATCAGCAGGTACAGTACGTCTCTTTCTCTCACTGAAATAAGCCAGATAATCACCCACAAACACAGCGACTCTAAAGTCTGAGGTTGCTTTGTCTCGGAACCCACTATAGTTCAAAAGTATATAAATAAATTATCTATAAAATATCTATAAAATATTTTCATGAATGAAATCCTCTATGGAAACTCTACAATTGCCTGTAGGTGTGAATGTGAGAGTGGATGGGTGTTTGTCTCTGTGTGGCCCTGTGATGGACTGGTGACCTGTCCAGGGTGTGACCCCGCATTTTGCCCTATGCCAGCTGGGATTTGGCACCAGCGCCCCCCGATAAAACGGTAGAAGAGTGAGATCCTCTATGAAAACCGGCTGACAATATCATTTCTTTCAAAATGTAAACACACCTCTAAGACATAGTCTATTTTAAAACAAACTTTTTCTTGCTTAGTCAGATCAAATTTAAACTAGGAAACCCAAACCTGGAGTTGGGGTTCACTGTCGGGTTCTGTGTCACAAGATCTATGTTGAGGAGCGGCGTCTCCCAGCCTGCTGCAGGGCTTTCCTTCACACACAGTCTGCTGTGTCCTGCTTCGTTTTATCAGAGCACAAAGCATTTATGAATATAAATAGTGAACTCATGATCAATCAATGTTCCTATTGATAAATCACTGCTGGGTTTTTTTTTTCCCTGCAGAACATTGACCTCTGCTTCTAGAGTGTCTGGAACACTGTGCCACAAGCAAAATGGAATACACTACTGTTAATTATATGCATGAAAAGAAGGTCAGGATTATATTGTGTCTATTTTGAAGATGAATCAGACAATTTATCAGCACGCTTCTTCAATTTTACGCCATGCTTCACACATTTGAGTGTGACTCAGCTAGCCTGTGTTCATAAACTACATTAATAAAACAAGATACCGCAATGGGTATCAGGTTTATTTGACAATTGCTCTTACACACATGGACAGAATTCATTAAAGAAAGAAAGAACCACACTGGTCACTGAAATAACTTGAAACTGACAATAAGTATGTAAAACTTTACTGGAAATTAGTTGTGACAGGAAACTCTGTAGACTTTTTGAGAACCCCATTTAAATTAAATGCTAACAATATGAGCTATTAATGAATGATCAGCACATTTATGGACTCTTACTATCAATTTTGGCAGTTACTTTGTTAGATTAATTAGTTTGATGTAGGACCCTTTTGTCTGGAGACACCAAACTCAAACACAGCTGATCAGAAATACCTCATCAATTGAAGTAAAAAATAACTCTCAAATATTCAAAAGGGAAGTATGTGAGGGGGGGTCTGGATTTTTATTTATTTATTTTATCTTATATGGGGTTCAAGTTCAGAACCTGTGATAGCATTAAATAGCTCTAAAAAAAATAGAAAAGAATGCAGGGTTTCCTGTCACAAAACAGCTTTTTCTTCACATATGTCAAAGGTACTGTAGAGTGACTGTCAGATTATCAGCAGCAGGATAATGTTTTAAATCCGTTATATGGACTCCACCTTGATTTCTTGGGCCCCAGGCAATTGTCTATTCTGTTATTATTTGCAATGCCCCTTATGGATTACAAAATGAGAATTAGGAGAGTGGATATTGGTCTTAGCTGAATGCTAACACCGCTCTTTATTTGCTTATTGTGTAAAAACTTGTTTTATTAATTTTAAATGCGATGTGTCCCACAGTACTCACAGCTGGTTTTGCTGCCCTGAAGTTGCCTAAAAATCAAATACAGGTATGTGTTTAAGTGTTCAGTTTCTTTCTTGCCAAATTAAAACATAAAGGGATAGCGCAGGTTTTTTGAAGTGCGGTTGTATGAGGTACTGACAATTAATCAGCTCTGATTGTGCTGTGTGTGCCGCAGGCATAATCTTCACAATCTTCCAATCTTCCAGACACATGGCTGCCAACAGAGACACAAGTAAAAAAAATATGTATATATTTTAATCACTTACTAAAAGGCTCACTTGAAGTGAACTGAAGTTTGTGTTGTTTTGTAAACCACTCAGTCTTCCAAACCGAATTCCATAAATCAGTGGGTTTACATCACAGCACACAATAGATGTTGATTCACTGCCGTCTCCATCCGTAAGTGCAAATAAGTTAATTTGTGACTTTGTTGTTTGAGACAAAAGCAACACAAACCTATCAATTGAAGCTGCACCATATTGGTAAGCTAACAATGTCTATTTTCTCTCTGGACCTTGGTGCAGGAGCCCAAGCACGTTACAAAACTTCAGTTTCCAGCTGGAAAATTCAGTCTGACAGAGACATAATGCAGTGAACATGCAGTCGCAGTGTTTCAGGGAACTGTGGTCGGCTTCCTATACCATAACAGATGGAAACACTCTTTCACAACTCTCTCCACTCTCATACTTTTTTTGTAATTTTCCTCTTCAAGCTTTAGTTTTATGGTGATGGAGTTGTTCTTCATTTACATAGTAAGCTCTTGCTTCAAAAGACAAAACGCACGTCTGTTTGGGCTACCGGAAAAACCTGGGGGGTACAAGATGGCATACATACAGTATATACGTAGGTAAAAGGTTTAAGCCAAGGCTACAAACAACAAACATTTTATTTTATTTTATTTTTACACTTAAAAAAAACCTGAACTATTACTTTAAACCTGTCTGTCATGAAGCTGAAGAACATACAGTATTTTGTTGTCTCACTTTTTGTTTTCAGGCTTTCCTCCTAGTTTCCTAAATAGAGCGGTGTCAACATCTGTGAGCCAGGATGGCGGACTGGAACTTGTTGGGGAAGTTGCTGGAGAGCGCACAGACACACTCCACAGTTGTGGGCAAAGTTTGGCTCACAGTGCTGTTCATCTTCCGCATCCTGGTTTTGGGAGCCGCAGCTGAAAAGGTGTGGGGCGACGAACAGTCGGGCTTCACCTGTGACACCAAGCAACCCGGTTGTCAGAACGTTTGCTATGACAAGACCTTCCCTATTTCTCACACCCGCTTCTGGGTGATGCAAATCATCTTTGTATCCACGCCAACTCTCATTTATCTGGGCCACATCCTCCATCTGGTTCGCATGGAGGAAAAGGAGAAGCAGAAAGAGAAGGAGGCTGCTATTCAAAATGAAAAGCAACAGCAGTTACTTCACAGCAAAATCAAGAAGGCTCCAGTTAAAGACAACCAAGGCCATGTGCGCTTACAAGGCGCACTGCTGCGAACCTATGTCTTCAACATTATCTTCAAGACCCTGTTTGAAGTGGCCTTTATTGTAGCTCAGTACTTTCTGTATGGCTTTGAGCTTAAGCCCATGTACACCTGCGACCGCTGGCCTTGCCCCAATATGGTGAACTGCTACATCTCCCGACCTACTGAGAAGACAGTCTTCATCCTCTTCATGCTGGCAGTGGCCTGCATCTCACTACTGCTGAACCTGGTGGAAATGTACCATCTGGGTTTCACAAAGTGTCATCAGGGTCTCCGCTACAGACGCTCACACGCCGCAAAAGAGGCCACCAGGAACCTCACTGAGGCACCCATGCCATTTGTACCGAGCTATGAATACTTTACCAGTCATCCTTCGGTCAATGAGCCTTTCCCCGCCGACTCTAAGTATGGCATCACAGAGCCAAACTCTGCTTACAGCCCCTACAACAGCAAAGTGGTTTACAAGCAGAATAGAGACAATATGGCTGTGGAGAGGAAAGGTAAATCGGAGGAAGAGGATTTGATGGAGAGCAAAACCTCCACTCCTGTCCTGGAAATGCCTGTTGAAAATCAGCGCAGAAACAGTCAGTCCAGCAAACACAGTAGCAACAGGAGCCGGCTGAACGACCTGAAGATCTAGATCAGCCCCTGTCCTTCTATCAAGACTCACAGTTTCAGAGCACACAGTGATAGCTTTGTAAACAGGGAACAAGCATTGAGTGAATTTTTGATAACTCCTCAGCTCACAGGACCTTTTCATGTGAAAGGTTGTCCACCCACAGGCATCAAAAGGAAAAATCCATAGATGGCACTTATGATCAAATTACTTTTGTTTCTCTGGCTTACTGTGACTCGGAAATCAGGATTACATGAAGTGTTGCTCAAGTAAATTTTTTTCTCAGCTCTCAGTTTGAGTTGAAAGACGGCCTGTTCACTCACATCCCAAGTCTTAATTACTAATAATTTAAAATGAACAATTAATTTAAAAAAATGGCTAATCTCTTCAAATGAGTAGTTCATTTGTGTGGCTGTACTAGTTACTGACACATGGAGCAGCCACTGATGAATTTGGTGCATTCCATTAGTAGTGGGAACTCAGATTTCCAAGTTAAGAGGGGCGTTCCTGTTCTGACAAGAAGTTACCTCGCCAACCCTGACATAGGATTCCAAGATTGCTGCCTCTGTACAGACTGCTACCTTTACTGTTAATATCAATTTTGTCATTTTAGTTTCACAGTAAATGACTTGCACACATAGTACTTTTTGGTTTTTAACCCAAAGACATGTAAGTAGAGCGTTGTTGTATTGCTAGCAGATCCACCATTGTTAGCAATATGCTAGCAATACAACAATACAACGTGTTTTTTTTTTTTTTTCAACTTCTCTCTAGTACACGGTCAACTCACAGGTGACGTCACTCCCATTTCCTACTTCCAACTTCACATGTAAATGGAACGCAGCATGTCCAGAGTACACCACCGGTGCCATTACAGGAAACAACCTGAGAGACAGAGGCTCACTTGAACTGAAAACATGGCCGCCGGCAAGGAAACAAGGAAATTTGATTGATTTTAGCCAATTAACAAGCGGCTCACCTAATAAAATCTGTGTCCGCTTGAGCCTACATGTATATGGTATTTAAGAACATGTTTATCCCACTGTTAGACATACTTTTCTGACTAGAAACTGAAGTGCGTGTTGCTTTGTATAACATTCACAAATATGTTGAGAAAATCAGTGATTTAAATTAGAGCACATACTATAGGAGGTGATTTGAATTCAAAATGAACCTTATATTTAAGCTTCATTGGCTTTATGACTAAAATCTGTTTTCCCTTGTGTCCCTGCTGGCAGCGATGTGTTCACTGGGAGTGGGACATTAATTGGTGGAGTAAACCTCAGAGGACTGGATTTAGTTACACTACTAAATTATCCTTTAGAGCTCAGAACAAGGTACTCACAAATTTGCCTTTTCATTTTTTTAGATGTTAGCTTGCAGACTAAATAACACTTGATTTTATTACAGACGGTCTGATTTTGTGTTTATTTTACTCTATTTTACTTTTTATGTCATAAAAAAAAAACATATTGTGGATGGCAGTGAAGATGCAAATCACAGGTGTTCAACTTGAACTTAAAAATGTGTGTGTGTGTGTGTGTGGCATGCAAAATGTAAGCAATAGCTGTCAATGTGTTCATTTGGATTTTTCATCTACAAACATGATCAACTGTGCTCATCTGTGACTGTAACTTGATTAAACTGGTGTGCAGCAAAGGTGCGTTTGTGCTGATTGAGGCAGAGAGAGAGAATCTAACTTGAAGGAACTGTCACACATCTATAATTCACACTCACAAAATGAATGCTCTGAGGACTGACTAGTCGTCTTAAAAGCGGCCTGAATGAACAACATTGTCGCTAGGAACAATACATCTTTATGTATGAAGTTTGGCTTTAACATCACGCCATCATCCGCTTCCCTCCAGCTGTGGATATGGTGAAAAAAAAAAACACTGCCAGATTATGTGTGTGACACTGTTAAAAAAGGTGTCAAAGAACTGGCTACAACCTTCTGAATATTTAGAGCGACCTATATTTCACCTTAATAAAAAGAAAAAATCAACTATATTGGTAAAAATGTGTCAGGGCTTTTATGAAAACACATCCTTGTGTTACAAAAGGATGAACATAATGTTCATTTAATGTTATCTTAGTTATTTATAGCTTGAATTATGAATGTGTCTTCCAACACATGATAACCTGTTCAATCATATATTCAGTATCAGTATCAGTTCAATACGATACATTACACGAAAACTGTAAAGGCATATTTCAGGTTTCTCAAAGTCAGCACTGACTGCACTAAAGACTGTGATGATGACACCCGATTGTACCTGAAGAAATCTGTAAAGAAAAATCTGCTGTTCCACCCGTATGACGTTTTCAAGGTTTGGAAAACACTCTCAAACAAACAATCTCACATCCATCTTATTCGAGCACCATTTTAACATCTTAATCTCTTCAAACCAACCACCCTCAGTGATTACATTCAGCCATATTTTCAGATAGGGTAATCGGATAAACGGATTCGATTGCATTTTTTATTTGCGTTTTCCCCCTAGGCATGTCTGAATTGGAATCTCGCCAGATATATTCTCCTCTATTTCCTTCCGTGTAGCTCAGAAGTCAGAGTTACACCAACAAAACAAGACCCTTAATAATCCGAAAGAGGGATCCCTCCCCTCCTATTTGCCAGTTGTGTTTGAAATCTTATTCTGGGTTTTTTCCCCTGCGTTAAATATAACATGATATTAATTTTCATTAAACTGTGCATCAGATATTTCCATTGGGAGACAATGAAACAATATAATATCCTTGGCAAGGTTTTCATCTTGACTGATTCGATCCACTATTTAAAACCGAAAAATTGAATTAAATTCCATCTCTCAATATATTCATTATCTTCCAATTTAAAGAATTGTAATTTATGGCATATAAATGTGTCAGGTCTTTTAGAATGTTTACTCCTAGATATCTAATTTGGCCTGAGTCCCACTGTCAATTTGATTTATATGTTGACTATAGGCTGGTAATTGAAACTCATGATATGTTCACTTTGTAATCTGAGACAGCACTAAAGGAGTTTAATAATAGTTTTGGAATTGTTCTCTCTGGATCCAAAAAATCCTGGTCTTTCTTTTATTTTCCCACTATGTACCTGACCACACCCACTGCCCCTGCTGTTTTCACCTGGTTAACCTGTGTATATACAGGATTCAGCATTCACCACAGTCTTTGCCAGATTGTCTGACTTCCCACTGTTAACCTGTTAATCTTCTTCCTAGTTTGTCCTTTTGTTTGCCTGGTGTTGCCTGCCTTACCATGTATGACCTTAAGGACTTTGGGCTTTAATTTTGTGGCGCAGCCTGCACAGTGGTAATTTCGTCCGGCGCAAGGAAGGAGACTACTTCAATAAATCAATAAAACTGATGTTAACACCATTTTGTATCATGAGTAATTTTATGTATCTTTAATTTGATTGAGTAAACTGTGGCCAGAAATGTACAAACGGAAACATTTAAGGACAGAGCTGTGCAGCAGGTGGTCTTTCCTTTCCCGTGCGCTCTGCTGCTCTACCTGCATGTTGTGTGCTATGTTGTGTAGCACGCAACATGCCACAAAGAATGCACTGAATTTTATGAGATGAGAGAAGCCGAATATATACTCACTATCTGATGCCGAGGCTGTTTGTGGTTGGCTGAGAGAGATGTGAAGTCGTTAGTTTGCATCACAGTTTCAGCTGCGTTAATGAAATCCCATTCCACGTGCCAACCGCCTTTTGTTCTGACATCAGATGTGACGGGACAGTCGATATAGATATAAATGTATGTGCTGATCCAGATAGTTACATTACATTGTGAATATTAATGTGCCTGACATTCTGTAAACCTGCCTGTGAGGTTTTGGTGACGTGTGCACACCATGTGCCAGTCAGGGTTTAAATATAATGTAGGTTACTAAACATGAGTGTCTTTATTAGTGGAAAAATATGTTCACCTTACTCTTAATGCCAACCTCAATCCCACCAAAGCCCTCTATGCTTATGGCTGAGAGGGTGGAGGGTGCAATGTCCTCCACCGAGCTCATGGCCACACTGGTGGAAGGGCTGCCCCTGGTGCTTTTGTTTGGCCCTTCTTCTTACATCATTGAACCATTTTTTTACACTGGCCAACAGTTCTCAGTATTTCAGGGCAAACCTGTTTAACAATATTGGTAACATTTTGCATCATCAGCCCGTGGAGGTCTGTTCGTGTGATCATATATTCGGCCACTGCGAGCTTGGACCTCCCGGACCAGAACATCAGTTTTGATCCGTCTGACGCTGCTGCTGTCTCCTTAGTCCATGGCGAAACAAAATGTGCACTGCGCCTCACCGCGGCGCATTTAAAGGTGAGGAGAGGAGCTCATTTGATTGGTGAAGACTGTGTTAAACCCAGTCACACCTTCTCTCCCTCTCTTTGCGACTTGCTGCTAGGAGAGACGGAGGCGGGACAGAGGAGTACTTGCGCCCCCTGCGCTGTGCACGAAAATAGCAAAATGCGCCTGGACACACCCCCCTTGGCGCGGCGCACCTGCGCCTGGCCTGGTTTATGAATTTAGAGCCCTTTGTCTTCTCTGCTTCTGAGTCATGGTTCTGATAGTTCAGAGTTTGATGAAACTCCCAGTTCACAAGTTTCGAAGCCATTTCAGCATCTAGGCTCAAAAATACAGCTTGGGGATCATTTTTTAACTATATAGTCAATTTCATGTAATGTTCTGCTAATAGTATCCTTTGGGGAATGAAACCTGTCTCATCCCAAACTAATTATCCAGAGGAGACTTTAATTTAACAAGTCTTTTAGCCCAATTGTGTGTAAAGATGTTGTAATCTCTGTTCAAAATACTTACTGGTCAGAAAGTTCCACAACCAAATCTATCTTTACACTCCTTGGGTATCAAGGAAAGGAAATCACTGCTTCGTTCCATGAAGTGAGTGTTTGACCTGTCCTGATCACATGATTAAAAGTATCTTTCATCTCTTTATTCCACTCGGACAAATAACCGTCTGGACCTGCTGCCTTATTAGTTGTCAAATGTAATATTCCCTTTTCATCTCTTCTTTCATACATTGTAATTTCTCTCATTAAATGCTTGTCTTGTTAGTCTCTAACTTCAGGTAAATGTAATAAAGCAAGAAAAAACCTCCATCTTTGTTTTGTCTGCATTGGACTGTGTATATACATTTTTATAAAACAATCTTTCTACTTATTCCTTCTTTAGTTTGTATGCAAGTAGTTTGACCAATCTCTCTCCGCTTCATAGCTGTCATGTCTGGTCTGGGCTGCTCCTGCGTTGTTTGTTTTTACTTCCTGTTTTATTCTTGTGTGCTCGTGTTATTTCCTGGGAGCATGGCTCTGCCTTCGTTTTAGGAGTCTGGCTGACAGGTGAGGCGGGACTCTAATCAGCTCAGCTGCTCCTCATCTCCAATCAGTGCCTGCCTTATTAAAACCTGGATTTCCTGTTCCTCCTCGTCAGCGCGTCCTCTCTGTACAGTCGGTTCTCCTGATGTCGGCCAGACTCGGCACTTTTTGTTATTCCTGGACTGGTTCTACTTTTATTATAGTTTTCATTAAAAGACTCTGTTTATTTCCCCTTTTATTCAGTCTCCGTTTCCGGTCCTTTTTCCCTAGTTTAGCGATTATTTAATAATCGTGACAATAGCATCTTTGTTTTAGGAACATTTGCCCTTTCTGTAACATCATTAGAATAATGTCATTTAATTATTATTAGTATTATTATTTTTGTCCTATCTAATTCTATTTTTCTTTTTCTTTCTTTATATTGATATTTTCTTTCTTTCTTTACGTTTTGCTCTTAAATAAGAGTAATTGCTTATATTTTTAAAACAGCCTTAAATATACCTTAAATGCACCTTGAATCTCTGCAATTAAAAAATGTTTCTATAAATTTAAAAATAAATCAATTTGCAGATGCTAATTGGGCATAAACCCTTAATAATGGTGATTAAAATGCCATCCAAATATCCCCAGGTGATTGTAAATCTCCCATCAGTGTCCAGTTGTTCGTTCATTTTCGTGTGTGGGTGTGTGCGTTCCTTCATTTATCAGCAGCATGTGATATGGTGGTTGTGCTGCTGCGAGTGCTTTGAGGCCACAAACAAATATTTTGCTTAGTACCACCAAAATGCTAGGGCCGGCTCTGCTTACTATCTATCTGGACCCTGATTGGCTGAGATGACAGCATTCATATGTTCAAAGCACTTTGAAATACCTTGATGTTGAAATGTGCTATATAAATAAAATTGCCCTGCTTTGCCAACCGCTTCCCTCTCCTGACTAGTGTCTTACTGACTGTGAGAAAGCCAATCAAATGTCAGAGTTACTATTTTACAACACATAATATTGTTTAAAATGATTGAAATTGGCATTTCATACAAATTGTAGTAGGGTGTACAATATATTTTATGCACACTAGACATACATATACAGTGAGGAAGAGACTTTTCCTTGAAGTTGCCATGTTAACAACATGGTTACCACCATCTGCACAGCTTATGCATGTACATGGATGCATTTCCAAAACACATACCATCATACACTGGTGAGGGCTGAGCTTCAAATGCTTCCTCGCTGCTATAAATAACTCCATGCACACTTTGGAGAAGCACGTTGGATGAAATGGGGGGTAGGAGGCCAAAACTTGGCCAAACCTTGGCCTCCTCCCCCCGGCATTAAAAAACAATGACACACTGTTGCATGTTTAAAAAAAAAAAAAAGAATTTAACCCAAATACAGGAAGAGAGGCTCGTTGTTCTTCGAATAACGAAGCGAGACTCATTTCTGGAAAAGGGACGGTGTCTGTATCCAAACACATGGCTGGAGGCTTCAGACGACGGTCAATAAACGGCACAACTTTTCAGGGACAATGTTGTGTGTCATCTGTTCTCTGGCCTGCAGCAGGAACAACATTTGCAAGAGTTCCTTTCACTCACTAACACAGATGAAGCACCCGCATCATTTTTGAATTAACAACAGTTTTGTTCTGCTACACTTGGCTATAACCAAGATCTGTGGTGTGGGCAGAATGATGACAGAGCAGGAGGAATGCCTCAGGTCTCATCATCATCATCATCATCATCATCATCATCATCATCACAGCCAGGATACATAATCATAGAAGACAAATACATACTGTACATAATACAACAGTACTGTATAAGAATGCCACAAAAGTACTCACTTTCTTGACTTGTAAATGTATTTTAAGTAGCAACGTTCTGCAGTCAAGACAGGATAGATTTTGGACACATAAAAAGTTAAATTAGTAAAAGAAAATAGTTGGTTTTTTGACTTGCTTGCTCATGCAATGGCTGAAGCCTTTTCATATGTAAACACATGCCTTTTCTGAGATAACTGTGTTTTGTACAAGACTGATCCAATACCATACATGTATTTTCCAGATTCATCATAATAACAATTTTTAATGGTCAAAAACTTGTGTCCACTCACACCTATAGCAGATCCCACCCAGACTGACCGGCCTGGCAATCCCCTTTCTGGACAAAATACATGAGAAATATTGAACATATATGATTAACACCAAACACATACAACCAATATTTATATGAAATGGCTCTCGCAATTCTTGGCCCTAATTATAAGGCAGGAGGTCTTGTAATTACTTCAATATACATTAACATAACAAAAAGTCATGCCAATTATACTAAAATCAATAACAAACACTCTTTGTAGATACATGCACAAATGGGGCAGGACCTCTCTTCTCCAGCACATCCCAAAGTTTCTCAGTGGGGTTAAGGTCTGGACTCTGTGGTGGCCAATCCATGTGTGAAAATGATGTCTCATGCTCCCTGAACCACCCTTTCACAATTTGATCCCGATGAATCCGAACATTGTCACCTTGGAATATGCCCGTGCCATCAGGGAGACCTCTTGAGGCAGGATCTCATCCCCAACCTGGAGAGGGCACTCCACCCTTTTCTGGCTTAAGACCATGGTCTCGGATTTGGAGGTGCTGATTCTCATCCCGGCCGCTTCACATCCGGTTGCGAACTGCTCCAGTGAGAGCTGAAGATCACGACCCAATGAAGCAAACAGGACCACGTCGTCTGCAAAAAGCAGGGACCAAATCCTGTGCCCACCGAATCGGACCCCTTCAACGGCCTGGCTGTGTCTAGAAATCCTGTCCATAAAAGTTGTGAACAGGATCGGTAACAAAGGGCAACCCTGGCGGAGTCCAACCCCCACTAGGAAAGGACCCGACTTACTGCCGGCAATGCGGACCAGACACTGACACTGGTCGTACAGGGACCGAATGGCCTTTATCAAAGGGTCCGGTACCCCATATTACCGGAGCACTTCCCACAGGACTCCCAAAGGGACACTGTCAAACGTCCTCTCCAAGTCCACAAAGCACATGTAGACTGATTGGGCGAACTCCCATGCACACTCTAGGACCCTGCCGAGAGTGTAGAGCTGGTCCACCGTTCCATGACCAGGACGAAAACCACACTGCTCCTCCTGAATCCGAGATTCGACTATCCGACCGACCCTCCTCTCCAGGACCCCTGAAAAGACCTTACCAGGGAGGCTGAGGAGTGTGATTCCCCTGTAGTTGGAACACACCCTCTGGTCCCCCTTTTTAAAGAAGGGGAACACCACCCCAGTCTGCCAATCCAGAGGGATGAGGAACTCCGGGCGGATCTCATCCACCCCCGGGGCCCTGCCACCGAGGAGCTTTTTCACTACCTCGATAACCTCAGACCCAGAGATAGGAGAGCCCACCTCTGAGTCCGCAGACTGCTTCCTCACGGGAAGGCGGGTTGGTGACAAGGTGGCTTGTCTGGTACAGTACAAGTCCCTCTGCAGACAAATCTGCCATCTTTTGCTCATGGGCCTTTGTTTGGGTTTTCTGCACATGACACATGGCAAGTTTTCTTCCTGCAGAATTAGCAGCAAAGATCCAGTTTGTTGTAAGCAAGAAAGCTTGTAGTTTCCAATCCAAACTGTCCAATCCTTTCATGAATGTCCCTCAAAAGCAGAGTCATAGGATGCAGATCATTTGGCGTAAGGATTAACTTCAGGCACTGAAGATTAATTGAGCCTGCCCGTACTCTCAGAATGCCACACTGGATCTATCTTGTGAAAAGAGCTGTTCGTTTTAACTGCTTTCCATTCTCCACTGCTTGGAATCTGCTGTTTTGACAAAAGTGGATGATCTCCATTTCGGCTGTTTTAGGTTCCCCTCAGTCAGAGGTCCTTTGTTAATGGTTACTTTTTAGTGCTGCATTTCTTATGTCAGTCACCATCTTGCTTGACCCCGAATCTTTTAGTTCTTGTCACTTTCTGCTTCACAGCAGTAGCCTTCCTCTGAGTCTCAAAACCCACGCCACTGCTCCTTTGAGGCGAGACCAGTTGGAATAGTAGCCCATCAATTTGTCTATTGTATTTGTACCTTCAGCAACATTTATACAGTGCACAATGAAAGAGTAAATAGTTTTTCAACATTTAAATGATTTTAATGACTACCAATGAGACATTTGGAACATTTCAATCTGGTTTTCCCTGGCAAATCAAAGCACTGAAACGGCTTTACTCATAATTGTTGATGACCTTAGTTTTAATGACGACATGAACAAATTCTCTCAAGTACTCCTTGATCTAAGTGCAGACTTTGATAGTCGATTACTCCTTTTTATTAAACATATTATGCACCCACAATGGGCAAGAGTCTTACCCCCGTTGCTCCTGACAGCTGTGCATTAAAGATGTGTGATAGAAAAGCACTGCCCAAGGGATGTGAATGGGTCAATGGCAAGTTTGAGTGATCACTATGACTAGAAAATTGCAACATATAAATACAGACCATTTACCATACAATATTAGCTAAATGAGAAGAAAATAATTGAATGTCAAGTGTATTTTTCCAAAGTGCAGAAATCCCATATGCACATTCAGGCCAGTAAATACTGTGCATATGTTCATGTTATTCTTTCCTATCAATAAAGGCAAAAGGGCCCAAAGAAATAAGAATAAAAACTTTGTGTGTGAAAACAGTACAGACTGTACTTTGTCATGAACCAAAAATAAGAAGTCTCCAACTGACAGAGCAGCCTAATACGTCACAGACGTGACATGCGACAAGGCTGAATCCAGAACAGGTGATAGAGGTTAAGGTTACAGTATGAACTCGGGGTTACAACCCAAACCTTTGAGCCAGAATAAGCATGAGAGACATGCACAGGCCATCAGTCACCAGGTCACACTGCAGCCTGTCAATCAGATTGACGAAAAAGAATGATTTATGACATGACAGCGAGATCCCAAGTTTCTGTCATTCCATAAACAGGCTATTTATGTTGTTGCTGCTGTTGCCAGTAAGCAGAAGTGTCATCATAGATCCTGCTTTTCACATCCAAGTCATTAAAACATGGGTATACAGACACGACGTGATTCATTTGCCGTGTGCAGAATAACCTCCGGATTTCCTGCCAATAATAATAATGACAGTCATAATATAAAAATGCTATCCATTAAGTTGGCTTCATTTATCAATCATCGGAAGCATGGTGGCCAGGGGTAACATGAGGAAAACAGGTTTTTAAAAGGCTCACCTAATAATGTCTACTTATGTCTATAATAATAATAATAGTTAGCCACTTTATCTCACTGTTAGCATTTTTTGAATGGATTCTCACCCCCCCTGCACCAAAGTCCATAGAGAAATTCATGATTTTACATCACAGCACACAGGAGTTGCTGGTCCCTTGCTGCCTCCGTAAGTAAGTTCAAATGTGATATTCTGATATTTCTGTGGTTGAAATCCTTCACTGATATTTACCCAAGTGATACAAACTTACCACAAAGACAGCACTAGACCAGCAGCTCCTAAGTATTTGCAAGCTAAACCGCAAGTTTTTTCTGTGGACTTGGGTATGGGAGCATGAACAGTTTACACTGTTTCCAGTCAGCATTTGGTAGGAGATAAAACCACAAACAAGCAAAAATCAATACCTGATACAATTACAATATAAACTATAACTGTGCAGCCATACACTTGCTATCATGGCTCATTTTCACCTCCTTACACTCAGTCAGCAAATAACGTTTAATAATCATGCACAGTTTGGACAGTGTGAGGAAAACGTGTGTGCAATTGTTTTTGAAAACAAACAAACAAATTAGGAATAGTGACAGATAGAATAGACTGAATTTTTAATTCAGGTACATTTTTGTGAAAATAAAACTAAACATAATCAAGCAAGTAAACAGAAATTTATTGACAATGCCATGATAAGTGAGTATAGCTGATTTCCAAGGCCAACTGTTCCACGTTACAGTATGACGGTTCACAGCAGAGCTGACACCATAATGTACCTCTTTTACGATGTTCTAATAGAATCATCTCCTTAAATGTATTTTTGCACCAAGAAGAAACCACTACTTTGTGCCATCTTTTTTCTCAGAAGCCACACCTGAGCAAACGGTTTCCAAAAATCTTGCTGTTCACCACATGACGGCCAACAAATTCACCCTGAAGCAAACCTGTTCTTTTGTCTTTCAATGTTAAATAAACAGAAAAAGCCCAAGCACAGACATCATTTTAGCAGACATATAACAGCACACTACTTGATGAGCATTAAAAAATTAATTCTTCTGTCTGAGGATGATGCAAATGCAGCTTGAAACTGCAGAAGAACTAAAATACTCACACCATGGTGGAAAAATGATCTGTTGTCAGTGTTTTCTGTTGTTGTTTTGTTTGGTATTTTGGCAATGTGATAAGTTACTGGGCTCCTGGGAGCACGGACTAAGCTGTTGACTTTGCTGCTGTTTGATTATGGCTTCAGCTACTGATGTCACAAAAAAGAGCTTTCAAGGAGTGAAAAAATAGGTGGTTTTCATTTTTAACATAATGTAAACAATGATAGCATTTGTTTTTCTTTTCATTCACAAGAACTGAGAGCAATTCATATGCCAATTAACCACAAAACACAATTAAATAATGTCTGCAAGGTCCAATATGCAACAATCTGCCTCAGAAGATGTCAACAGTATCAAACATTAGCTAACGTTATAATACTCATGTGACATCACACGCTTTTTGTGTGTGTGGATGCCGTACAGTCCAGCAGTTGCATTTAAGTACCATCAGAAAAAGTGATACTGTACATACTGTGTGCTGCGTTGCGTTCTAGTGAGGTTGTTTCACAATTCAAGCAAATGTGAACACCTCCCTTGTCATGGTCATATGTTTCCGTGAGCTCACACTTATGTGATGATTACGAGTTCTGTCTGAATGCAACAGTAAACAGCAATAACAATAGTAAGTAGATGCATATGGCACGCAGTTGAGGAGTGAAAGCAAGACGGCTGAAAGTAAGTTAGTGCATCCAGCTGATGGCAACTCTACAGATTTACTTCTAAAAGAAGGTTTGTTCTGCATTCCATTTACACTGCAACTCAGAACTGGGAGTGACCCCAGTTCAATGAATTCCAGTTGAGAAGTGGGAAAAAACCATGGATGCAAACATGTACCAGACGATACCAAAGCTCTCCATGGTATTTTGCACACACAAACAACATAGCAAAATGTCCACAGTTAAAAATGTAACAGTATAACTGTGTGTCCAAATGATTTACTGTGAAACTAATGCACGACTGAAGTTATATTAATGGTAAAAGAAGCCGTGTTTGCGTGGTGGCAGCCATCTTGGAGACTCATGTAGGGAGTTGGTGAGGTTGATCAGCGTTTTCAAGTTCTGACCATGAATGTAACGCACCATGAAAAAGCTGCAAACAAAGAGTGGTTTGGAACTAGCTGTTGGACCTCTGGACCTGAAAGGCTGATTCACAAAGGTAAAGCTTGATGTAGGCAGGCCGGATGCTACTGGATGTTAGCATTACTATATGCTGTGGGTGACTATGTAGCAAGAGTTGCTAATGTTGCTACAGTGACAATGACGTGATGTCCATCATTGTTGGGTGCAATTTGTCAATATAACATCAGCAATAGGAAGAACAGTATAGATGAAGAGCCCTGGATGGTTTGGATGGTGTCTTTGAAGGCATAAATGTGATTTGATTGGCTAGTGTCTGTGTTGGGATATTTGCATAATGAGATTTGACTGGAATGGTTGTCTGTCTCTATGTGGCCCTGTGATGGACTGGCGACCTGCCCGGGGTGTGCCCTGCCTCTCGACCCTTAGTGAGTGAGGGATTTGACTGGCCAATGCTTGGATTAATGAACACTTCTCAACTGCAAATTAAGCCAAGCAACGGACCCACAGTGTGGTTCCTGATGCCGCTCCATTCACAGTCACCCCAGTGCATGTGTGTGACTCCACGCATGGGTTCTGTTTTCACTGGCGAGCAGCTACAACAGGCACGATAGCTTACTGTTAGCTGTCACCACTGTTGCGTGCTCAACTGTGACAACTTAAGGGGCTCAAGTATTGCATATTGGACCATTAACTGAAACAAGAAAAATGTACTTCATTAACAGAAACAAGAAGAATATATTCCTGGAAATGTAAAATAATATATACTATATATAGCAAACAGAAAATTGCACTTGCTTACTTTTACACTTGTATCCCACACAAGCAGAGGTAAAGCTCTATAATTGTGTGAATTTGGCCCCGGCAGAGAACACGCTGCAGCTGAACACATTCCTGGACCTTCTTAAAACCCAACGCCTCTGAGTTCTGACCCAGATACAGGCTTATACTGTATACCTACAGCAAGTGAATCTCAAACAACTGTGCAAATTATTCACTGAGACAGAGCCAAAGGAAGAAACAAAAAATGAAAGACGCATAGATGTGAAGGAAACAACTTAAACACTGGAAGTTAAATCTGGCTTTTTGTCGCGAGCAGTAATAACAGCTCTTAGCATAAGTGGCAACGCCTGTAACTATGCTACACATGCTCCATACTTAAGTTACAGACAAGATGAACTCTTTATATATACAATATATAACTCATATATCATAGATTATCTCACAGGTCGAAGAAAATATCCCTTTTCTCTCCTTTCATTTTACACAAATTGTACCCTGAGATTTGACAGAAACTAAAATATCTTTCAATCCTTTTAAAGGTTTTAGTTGAGCCCACTATTTCCCATTTATTACATTTTCAATACTAGCCTACGTAACACAGTAATGAATTAACTATTGAGCTGAGTTATAACAGACCTTTACACACTACATTGACAGTAAAGACAGACGTGTGCACTGTAAAGGTCACATACAGCACATTTCTGAGATGACACAAGAGACCGAGAGCTATTGCAGAATGCGCTCATGGTACTGCAAATGCAAAATACCATAATTAAATCTCCAAATGTTTGCTCCAACAGATTGCATGTGACATCCTTCACTAGACGTCTGACTGCAGACACTGGCTTTACCTTGCCCTTCCTCGCTGTAAAACTATTTATTCTGCGTCTGCATCAAAAAAGCAGACATTTAGAGCAGTAGTTCTGGGGTCAGGGGTCAGGGGTCAGGGACACAAGGGCATCCACAACCCCAAAGATTAGGGGAAGGCAGAAGAATGAAATGGATGCCTCATCAGGAAGGAGGAAATATTCAGCTTCCTGCATGCTTTCATGAAATGAAATTTAAGGACTTTTTAAGGATGGTGCAGCAGTGATAATGGGCTGATGCTGCGTTCCGTGCGGGACGTTTACATACAAAATCAAGGCAAATTGAGCGCGGAAGTCCCTCTACCTGGTTAGTTTGCGATAGACACAAATGCACATAAGGATAAATGATCTTGTGCTCACACAATGCAGTACAGTAAGACTGTCAATCTCAAGATTGTTGCTACACAATTTAGCAGTATCAGCAGACACTTACGTTCAAAAACTGGACCTTCTTTCGAAGATCTGGACACTGCGGTCATGCTAGTTTGTAGACAACTAGACAGGGATATTATTATCACTACAGATACTGATACACTTTCATTTGAGGACGTCTACACAGGTGTGTCTGACAGCTAGGAGACAAAGAGGAAGAATGTCCTTCTTACTTCTGTTTAAAACAACACCCTGATTACAGTTTTATTTAAGTTAGAAGTTGCAGCAATTTTGCAAAATTTAGCAAAGTGAGACCAAACTTTCCAGCACTTGTTTGCTAAAGACTGAAAATTCAGTGCAATGTCAAAACTAATCACCTGACAAATGCAAAACAATACAACTACTTGTGCAAAATGATTGGCAGCTCTGGGTTAGCGGCAGAGCAGGATGTCCTTCAAACAGAAGGTAAGGGTTCAATCGCCGGCTCTGCTGTTCTCATTGTTGGTGTGTCCCTAGGCAAGACACTTAACTGCAAATTGTTCCTGGCTGCTGTGCCGACAGCGTGTGAATGGGTACATGTAATGAATAATCTTTAATGGGTAGAAACTGCTCCAGTTTTACCACAGTGAACTGAAAACAAGTAGAGTAAAGCTTTTTAAGCACTCAAGACTAGAAAGGTGCTACAGAACTACAGATCATTTAACATAACCATCTACAGCAGCACCATTAGTCCAGATGCTTATTGATATTTTTGCACTGACCAATGACGAATCGTGCTGCTGCCAGCTTGTGATGGTAGATGCCCTGCAAATTAGTTTGTCATTGGACTAGAAAATTTTGTTTTTATAAATTAAATCGTTGTTTTGTTTCCTTGTAGTATATTATGAATAATCACAGTAACAGATCGTCCCTATTTAAAACCAACTCTTGATAATCAACCTTATACAGATGCTAGACATGATGCACTGAATAACTGTTTTTCTGCTGGTAAACCCAACACTGCAGAGATTTTACAGCATCTATAACAAATGGCAGTGCACATGTTTAATCAGTGCTGGGGTTATGAAAGGGATGGATAGTAAAGAGTCCCTGGCCTCAAAATGTTTGAGAACCCCTGACTAACAGGCTACACTCAGCAGGAGACACTGTGTAGAGTCACAGGACACATTAGCATTTACAGGATGTTTCACTTGACAGCAGTGAACAATGATCTTAAAGATAAAATACTGTGCATCAAGACATCCAGGGGGGAGATGTTTCTGTGTCACTGTGTCCCACTCATTAGTTGTGGAGCTTGACATCACAGACAGTTGACATCGCAGGCATGATGACACACTGGTTTCCTCATGTTTTCAGACAACAAAATTTGTGTTTGTGCACCACGGCCTGAAGGGACAAAATATTAGACTACATTTATATCATATCAATAATCAGAGGCTACATAAGAGAAAGTGAAAGTCATCAGTGAGGTTGAAAATGCATAATTAAATCTGAGGAACAGCGGCCCGAAATGTGTCAGTTCACACAAACACACACGCGCGCCCATGATCTGGAATTTTGATGTATGCACCTGTCGCCTTGCTAACACCCTTCTACATCTCCAAGGGAAATACATATGACTAGGTTTGGATCAAGTGTCCTTTGACTCATGTATCCTTTCACTTATTTACTTTAAGCTTTAGCTGGGTGACCTTAACTTGTCCTAGTTTGGTCTGAAAATCAAAACGCCTTTCAAAAAAGCTGACTATGGCTGGCTCGTTGAGCAAAGAAGCCAGGACCTGCTCAAACGAAAACGACCACTCCACCTCAGGCCCTGCGTCCTGACTGTTGTGGGAGGTGGGGGAGTCGGAGCTCTCTGGGGTGCTAGAGGCTTCTTCGGTTGAAGACTCTTCCGCAGTGGAGACGCTAGGAGGCTTTGCAGATTCTGGCGGGCTGCTAGGTTCTTGCAGCCTCCGTCCCACCTCCTCCATCCTCAGGAGAAGACTGGTCACATGAGCCACGGCTCGGTAAAGAGACTCCTCCTCTGGATCGCCATGAAATATGTTGTAGAGGGTCTTAGAGAACTGAATGAACTGAGTCTGAGAAAGAAACACAAGCACATGTAGTCTACCATCTTATCATATCATAATGAGAATGTGAAGCTTTAAGGGACAGTGCAGGTTTATTTGAAGTGTTGTTGTATGAGGTACTAAACAAAAGCAATGATTGTGCTGTAAGAGCTTTTGAAAACATGTCTGCCAGCAGGGACACAAGGAAAAACAGATTTCAGCAACTTAACAAAAGACTCGCCTAATAAAAGGTACCCCAGCTCAAGTCTATAATACATACAAGTCTATAACACAATGTGTTTGCTGCCTTATCTTGCTGTAAGACACCAAATTTCTAACTAAAACTACTCACTTTCCCATACCAAAGTCCATGAAGGAAATTTGTCTTTTTAGCTCACAGGTAAGCAGGAGCTGCTTGTCCACTGCTCTTTCATTTAGCAGGTTTGTGTCACTTAGGTGAATCTAAATAAAGAATTTCAAACATCTAAGTCACACAGTAAAACAACTGAACATAATGATGGAGGCAGCAGTGGATGGATAAACTCGCTGATTATTTCTATGGACTTTGGTGCAGGGGAGAGAGCAGTATACCAGTCAGAACAGGCTGCCTAACACTGAGATAAAGCAGAGAACATAGTTCTAAGATATCATAGACTTAGACTTTCTTCTCAGATTTTCACAGAGAGTGAGCATCCATACCTCCAGCAGGTTCCTGGCACACAGGTGCTCACAGCTCAGACAGTGCTAGCTGTGTGCCACTACCTCAACAACGGCACTTCAAAAAACCTGAACAATGCCTTTAATCTTTTTGGCCCCTAAATAAACAAAAAGTAGAAGCAGAAATAAAATGGACAACATTACTTGATTAATTCGGGGTAGGTCCTTGATGGTTTCCTCTTTTTTCAGGATCTCATTCTGCCATTGTTTCAGGTAGGCCTGCAGGTCAACCTTTCCTCTACCTGTCAACATTACACACAAGCCATCAAACAAAACAGTCACCAGTTGTTGTTACCATGTTTTTGGTAAATGTGAGTGCTGCATTACCTCTTTCTGGGCTTTTACGTATCACCCCGTCTTCTGGAAGATCAAATGCTGAAATGTATAAGGAGCAGGTGAACGAACTGGCAAGAGAAATGCCTCTTGAACAAACCATTCTTTTTTTTAAGCTGGAGTCCGTAATTTGTAAAAACACTTTTCCCCATTTAGTTTAAATTATCCTTCCTTGATAAACATCAATAAATAAAGCTGTCTGAAATCTTGGTCATGTTTCTTTCAGTATCATGATGCTACATGACCTCAGTCAATCCTTTTTCCATCATCTCTGTATTGTTTTAAATGTAGGATTCGCTAACTAATTACCTCAGCTAAGGCGGTTATGTTTTCATTATGCTTCAGCTATCAACTTCCTGTCAACAGTGTTTATGGATCAATCAAGTCAAGAGGGGTTGCATGTACTGTATCTGTTGCAATGTATTCTGCTATTACAACTTTTCTGGACCCTTTACTGCACCAGATTTTTGTCTTTTTTTCCCCCCTCTGTCGACTTCATAGAAGGGGGAAGAAGATTTCAATAAACAAATTACGGACTCAATCTTTAAGGCATGAACGACACTGAGTTTAGTGGAAAAGTGAAATTTGAGTTTCAAGGGAAAAGAAAAAAGAGGCTAACCAGTGAGTCTACTTAAGTGAGAAGAGTCTTCAGTCGCTGGAACAAAGTTCTGGATTCTTTGCTCCTTTAAAAGCAAAGGACTGCCTGTAAAAGCTAGAGAACACAGATGCCAAGGACAAAGAGACAGAGTGATAGAGGAAGGAATTAAAGGCCCCGTTCAGATATGGCATTAACATCTGAGACTTCCTAATATCACAGGTGTAAATGAAGAATGGCCATTCATACCTGGATGTATCTCTTGTTCATCTTCATGGGTTGTATTCAAATACATACTGATGTCATGTCTGTGATGTTTTCTAACAGTACAGATGTTTTCGATGTTTGTTTGTGCTTCATTAGTTTTCATAAGCCTGTTGTTATGATTTGCACATAAAAACCAGAAAAATTGAAAAACGTCTTGAGATTCTTCTTGTGGACAATTTGGTGAATTGAACTGAATCAGTGAATAAAAGAAGAAGTTAAAAAATCCCAGTTTTTTACATCATTTTTTTATGGCACCACCTACTGCTTATCTTGGAGAACTCACTCTCTCACTTTCACTCATTTTCTACCGCTTTATCCACTAAGGGTCGCGGGGGGCGCTGGTGCCTAACTCCAGCTGACATAGGGCGAGAGGCAGGGTCACACCCTGGACAAGTCACCAGTCCATCACAGGGCCACATAGAGACAGACAACCATTCACTCTCACATTCATACCTACAGGCAATTTAGAGTGTCCAACTGGCCTAATCCCCATATCTGTATGTTTTTGGACTGTGGGAGAACCTGGCGAGAACCCACACACGCAAACTTTGCCTTGTGAAGGGATCTTGCTGACCGGGTCCCGAACCTGGGACCTCTTCCAGCAAAAGCAAGAGTGCTAACCACTACACCAACCATGTGGCCCATCTTGGAAACTCTCAATATTTTGCTTTTTACCATATGAGGGAAACACACTTAATTGCACACTTTGCAAAATCTTTTATGATATTATGGCAATAGAAAACCTAGTGACAAGTAGTCTGGAGGATATGAGTTAATCAAAGCTCTACTTATGTTGTTGTGATAAAAAAAATAATAATAATACAATTTTAGAAAATCACTCATCATTTACATGCATTAATCTGACCAAAATAAATAAATAAAATAAAACAGATGTAAACATGTTAGTCCAACTGATACTGTGCTAAATCAATTTTTTTAAAGACAGACTAACTCACCCAGATAATTGGGGGGAGGGGTTGTCAATAAACATTCATTTATTATTATTATTATTATTATTAGTAGTAGTAGTAGTAGTAGTAGTAGCAGTGATATTAATAAACAAACAATTGATTTATTATTTTGTAATCACCTACATAATCACCAATTATTTTGATAACCAATTAACAAAACACTGATCACTAGTTAAATTCAATTCAATTCAACTGTACATAGTACATAGTAAGTAATACAATAATTAATTATATAATTAGTTATTAGCCCTAATATTAATGCTGAGAATTATTAATGCTGGAATTGATAATTTGCTAATTGATTTTAAAAGGAAATATTTCTTTTGATGAACTATTTCTGCTTGTATCATTTCATTTTTTCACTCCATGATTACTTGAGAAGTGTTGCACTGCTGTTGTTTGACAAATATCTTCACAAGCCAGCAGTGTGATTTTATCTGCCTGACAGCCTAGTGTTTAATTAGCAGCACAGCCTGATAAGTGCCATGTTGGTGTATGTCCAACTGTCATGACGTGTTTTGATGATATTCAGCTTCTGATCATGACAAACCTGTCTGATTTTCATACAATGAACAGCAATGAAATAAACGTTTCCATCTAAACTTACTGAGACATACTGTAAGTCAGTGCTAACTGCTCTGTGTGAGATGCTCAGTGAGACGAGCCTCTCAACCACTTGCCCCACGCTTCAAGCATTGGAGAAAAACAACAAACCGGTGTTTATACTGTAAAAGCTAAGAGTCTGGGACAACAAGCCTCATGCTGGTCAGACAAGAGGGTGAGGAAAGTGTGTACCTGTGTGGACTAAAAAAGCCAACAGCACATTGTGAATGCAGTAGCTGGTGTTGGACCAGAGAGTTGGTTACATTAGTAGCATTTTTATCTCTGTTTTCAGAAATGAAAAAAAAACACACTAAATCCACACAGTGTTTCATGCAGTGTGAGATATGCACAACACTGCAGCCTTTAGCAGAGCTTTACTGTTACGATAAAATGAAACACAATGCCCGTAAAACCAATCAATGCACAGTTGTTATGTAGTCCTTCCTCTCTGACTGAACTTTAAGCTATTGTAATGTGGCTTTGCACTCAACACCACATGATTTAATTTCCATGATCAATGCAGTGCCTCCTTCTCCCCTCCCAAGATCAAACTCTGATGTGGACTCCCTCCAAGATCATGAGGGCTAGGGGCTGTCCTACTGTGAAATCCTTTTTTTTTTTTTTCAGACTCTTCTTCACACTTTGGTTAAGGGAGAGGAAAAACCCACATTGCACAGCACAGTGAAGCCAAAATGTTAAGGGCAACAGACATTTGAATTGTAAAAATAAGGAAAAATAAACAAGATTATTTAGGGATGTGCTGATTTATTAGCTGTCCATCAATTATGGTTGATACTCATCATGTTGTTATTGACCTGTCAGCAAATTAAGACAGCAATCCAACAATACAGCCACCTGTGTTTATCTTTGCTACTAAAATTACCTTCTAAGTGGTTGTAAATGAAGCCAAAAAGATATGAAAACCTATTTTATGAGAATGCAAAGAAACCTGTGCCAAAACATATTCACCACAATTGAGCTTTGACTCGTCACTGTCAATATGTTGTGAAAGAAAACAGGTCAAAGGTTGAAGCTGAAGAAATTGCTGCTACATTGTTAGTCACTCACCTGGAGGCAGATGCAGCTTGAAGAGAAATTTCAGCTGATTTGTGAAAGATCCACAGTACAATGTGTCTGTGGAAGAAGAAACACAGTTATAGGAGTGGAGATGATGAGGTTAAAGGGATACCTAAGGTTTTTTGAAGTGAAGAACTGACACAATGATCAGCTCTGACCACACTATGTGCATGTGTTCATTTCAGTGATGCTCACTTTCATTGACAACATGGTTACAGGCAGGGAAACAATCATAAACTGATTTTAGCCACTTAAAAAAGGCTCACCTAATTAAATCTAGTCCTGCTTAAGTCTATAATATCTTAAGAACATAGACAAACCCAAGGCTTATGTTGCTTTATAAACCTCTCACTACACACGGTGGAGTAGCTTTACAGCAAAAAGACCCGGGATTGCAACCAAGAGCCTTTCTGACTGGAGTTTGCATGTTCTCCCAATGTATGCGTGGGTTTTCTCTGGGTTCTCCAGTTTCCTCCCACAATCCAAAAACATGTAGAGTTAAATGGACACTTTAAATTAACTGTAGCTGTGATTGTAAAAGTGAATGGTTGTTCATTTATGTTTGATGGACTGGCAGCGTGTCCAGGGTGTACCCGGCCTTTTGCCCTATGTCAGCTTGGATTGGCTCAAGTCCCCTGCGACCCTCACGTAGAGACAATAAATGTAAACCTCTCAGACCTCTGCACCAAACTCCATAAAGAAAATTGGGAATTTTAAATCATGAAACACAGGTGTTCTCAATCATCAGCTGCCTCCATTGGTGAGTTCAAATGTGTGATTTTGTGACATCAGTGTTTGAAATCATTTATCCAGTTTTACCTCTGTGACACAGACTTGCCAAACGAGGCAGCAGTAGACCAGAAGCATGTCCCCATCTGAGCTGTGACCCTGTGATTTTCTCTATGGACTTTGGAGTGGAGAAATAAGCAGTTTCTAAACTTCAGTTTAAGGTCAGAAGAGGCTGTCTAACAGAGAGACAAAGTTACAAACATGTTCTGAAGAGTGGCTAAACCCTGGCAGCCATGTTTTCAATGAGAGTGAGTGTCTGTGTCTGAAGCTGGTTTTCAGTGCTGGGGCCATCACAGTGCAGCAGTCAGTACTGAAGATATGTCAGTACTTACAACCATGTCTAAAAAATAAAAAAAAACTACAACAGAGGAGCAAAAATATATGAGCCTACCAAGGGCACAGCAGAACTCTTTAAAGTTGATGAGGCCATCCTGGTTCTCATCTATCAGGCGGAAGACCCAGAGGGAGAGTGTGCTCTTGGCGGTGCAGAAACCCCAGGGCTCCAGCAGAGAGAAGAGCACACTGAACTGCTGGAAACCTAGCTGGTACTGCTCTAGATATGCCAGGCTGGGGTCATGATGGAGAAGAGCTGGACTCTGCATGGTCCAGTAGCAGCTGAGGAAATGCTGCCTCTGACCAAAAGAAAGAGAGAGAAGTATAACCTGTCCAGCTCTTCATCACGATCACTGCATTATGACAAAACACTGAAGCATCTTTGGTGACTCACTTTGAATAAATTATAGAGCTCATCGAGGTGTGAGGTGCTGAATCTGACTTCTTGGGACACCACTCGTATCTGAAAACAGATTTTTCATTTGTCCGTAAAAGCCTACATGACAATGTAATAATTACACATCTTACTTTAAGGTCAACTTACGACACTTTAAGACACTTACAACATTTTGCTTGGTTGTATCTTCTAGTGTCTGGATCACATAGAGTTTGTTCCTCTTGCGTGAGCTCTCGACTTCTTCTGCACTGATGTTTCCATATTTCTACAGAGAAACCAAACTAATTAAATCATACAGCCAACCTTCATCCAACACTGCTGAGTGAAAGTGACACTGAAATAGCAGCCAGTACCTCATAGGCTTCTCGGATCAGTTCGCTGATATCTACATTCATGCGTGATGCTTTATTATTATTGCCAACTGAAGCCTGCTGCACTGTTGGAGGCAGTGGACTGTCTTTGTTGGTTACACTGTCAAAAAATCTGAGGAAGCATAAGAGACAGAGAGAGAGAGATGAATCGACAGAGGAATAATATTTAAATGACATCAGTCATCACTTGATTTCATTCACACAGACTTGTTAAGGATCGTGACAGCCTCTGCGTCATCATGGCAGCTGATCAGAGCCTCCATGTTGTAGTCGAGTACAGCCAGGCCAAGCTGCAGAATGGCTTTTATGCCATCATAGAAGAAACAGTCAACCACATTCACAGCACTCTCTATGGGCAGGACACTGATGAAGAGAGTAAGAAACCAAGACAGGGACACAGAGGAGAAGAAACTCAGGTCTGTCATGTGCTCTACCAGCTGGGGCAGGTTTTCTCGAATCAGATCTTCAAACACTGCCTGGTCGACCAGAGCACCTAATGATGAAAGATGAGCAAGTTAATTTCTGAAAAAAATAAAATGATATTTCATCGAATAACCAACAGAAACAATGTCATAGTGACAACCATTGTTTCCCTCTCACCAATGATTCTTCGGTTAAAGTAATCTGGCAACATCCGCTCACAAACAGCTACGAGGAGCCAGAAAGCCTCCTCTTCTTTGGCGTAGAGCAGAAGTACTGAGGTGAGAATGTTCATGGCCTGAAGAGAAGAAATTGACAATTTTTAATTTTCAGTATGCTTCCGTTTGTAGATGGACTTCAGAATTCCTTCAACAGAAATGCCACCTGAATTCAGATTTCCAACACTTACATTTTTATCCATAGACATGTTGCTATGCTATATGCATTATATTAACTGGTATTATTAACAATGGCAAGCCTGGGATATGTTTGCATGTTTTTCTTTCCATCTTCTATCTTGGAATGCAGCAAACTCAGAGGTGACATCACTCCCAACTCTAAGTTCCAATGTAAATGGAACACACCAATAAAACCCAGTATTGGGGCACTGTAGAGCACAGTGGTACTCCAAGTGAGTGGAGTGCATGGAGGCCAATTCAAAAAATTTAAACAAAGTTGAATACTTTGACATCAAAGCACGGCGCTGTGAATGGTGATGTGCCAAGCCTGGATGGAGGTAAGAGCAACCAGCGAATGGAACAGGTGTTAGGCGGGCTAAGGTAGACACTGCAACTAAACACTGCAAAAAGTATTAGGTGTGACCAAAATATGTTATTCTGCCCACGCACTTTATTTAAATACAGTGAAGTCAAACAGTGTCAGCAGGGTTTACCCATACGTTGTTTGGAACATGCCCTCTCATGAACATGTTACTCTCAAAAATATAAATCCTGGCAAAATTATTAAAGTATAAATAAATCCCTTCTTCTGCAGCCAAAACCACCCAATGCTTGATGATTTTCAAAACTGCCAAAAAGTGGGCTGAGAGCTGAGCACAGTCCCTGCACCAAAGTCCATAGAAACACAAAAAGAGATCATAGATCAAAGCACATAAGAGCAGTTGATCCACTATTACCTCCACCAATGGCTCCCTTTACACCTGGCATTAAATTGCATTTTTTTTGATTGGATTGCAGTTGAATAGCACTGACAACTTGTAAGTACAGGAGGTCTAAATACACCCAAGTACGAATTGCTATCCAATTTGCCAACCACTTTGGGAGGTGGACATACATTGTGAAAACAATGAAGAGAAGTGTCAATGGAACAAGTCTCTGATGCATCTCTGCTCCACCCAAATAACTATGTGAGTGGAAATATGTTAGTGGCTCCAAGCATAGCTCACATGAAAGTGGTGACAGAACTGTGCAGTCAACTTCTTCCCCTGCTTTGAAAAGCAAAGAGTAGCCAATACAATAAGGCAACTTCACGTTTGTCACCAATGAAGTTCTAGTCCAGTCAGGAGGGGCTTGGTCAAATAAAAACACTAATACTGCACATTATTTATATTGCACATACAATGTTGTACAAATATATACTGTGTATATATGTATATGTATGTATGTATATTTACCCACACACACAGTATATAGTTCACAAAATATTTAAGATGCAAAATGACTATAAATAACAAAAATAAAATCAAAAATTAGTTCATAATGCCATGTAGAAAATTGTAATTAAAGCTAAATAAGCCTGTATATGATTAAATGTTGAATATAATACATTGAATATTACGATAGATATAACCTATTATATAACCTACTGTGTTTACATGGGTTTGGGTTAGGGTCACAGGCCAGTTTTCATTAGAACTTGATTAGTGGTGGGCCACTTAAATCAACTGGGGAGCCGCATGTGGCCCACAGGCTGGACTTTGAGTTCTACAAACTTCTGTTTCTAAACTGCTCACTTTCCCATGCACAGTGGAATGTAGACTGCAGCCAGCACTGGCTATGAACATGTGTCAGCAGCAACACTTGAAAAACTGGACTATGACTTTAAAAATCAAACCTCTAGTAGTCAAATTACCTGGCAGTATCCGATTTTCGGGTTCCTGTAGGCATATGCAGTAAGGACTCTACGTAGAGCAGAGATTCCTGTGTCGCTCTGAAAGGCAGGGTGCTCCGGCAGTGAGCGGTGCAAGTCTCTTTCAATCTCATCTGTTGCCAGAGTGCTTGTGCCCAGAGACTGTTCAACCAGCTCAGAGTAATAACCGGGGTGAGTTGCCATGTCATTTACAGCTCCTGCAGAAGCAGTCCAAAAACAGATGCTGCAGTGATCAGACACTTAATTATTTATGTTGAGTGTGCAGCTAAATGCACACTTTCAGTGATGTACAGCTTTCTTAGCAATGATAAATGACATGGAGGGATGAAGGTTACCTGAAAACAGCATCCACAGCTCTCCCCTCAGGGCCTCAGGAACACCACGAACGATCAAGTCCCGTGTCTTCCTGGTGAAGAACATACTTGTGCCACGTCCATATTCAGAGAAGTGGATGTCCCATGACTGCTCCTTCATCTTTTCTTTGAGCTGTCAAACACACAAATGGCACATGTCACCCACCATTTTGAATGCACCTGCACACATCCACCTGCACAGCCCAACTTTGCAGTACATATGTAAAAATGTGCATGGATAGGATAAAGACAATACTGGAAAACAGAGATGACATTGGTCTTATGCTGGTTATGGATAAGGATAATGTTAACATTTGTTCAGGCTGTCCAAATGAATGGAGGTCAATGAAGTGTATTTTATGGGGACCTAAATCTGTTTACACAGTCACATTATTACATTATAAGAAATCAAGTCCCCCTAATGTAAATTACTACAAATTAAGGTGAAGACATTTACTAGGCACTAGTAATTCTGGTTGTCTGGTTAAGAGTAAGTCTCCAGGAAATTAATGCAAGTCAATGCAATGTCATCTGAAGTCATGAAAACCAGTGTGTGTGTGTGTGTGTGAGAGAGAAAGAGAGAGAGAGAGCTGGAAATGAAGTTAGATCTTAATGTTAAAACTAGACAGAAATGAAAAATACAAATGAACTAGGGAACTAGGGCACAGCAAACTCAGCACCCACCATCTAGTGCTCACATGAAAAGATGCAATTAGTTGCTTTTTATCATAGTAAATTCTGCAAATAATGTTCTTTTAATCACTTGTCAGCCATTATTTCTCAGGGTAATTATACATGATGATAGGTCCAAAAAAAACAAAAAAAGTAAAGTAACCATGGCATTGCTGTGCCTATTGTTAGTAGTTAGTAATAGTTATAATAGAAAATCATAATTTCAAGGTTTGGAACATTTTTCAACATTGTCTGACCTTTTATAAACTTAGCAACTAATCGATTCATTGACAAAATAATAATTTATGAAAATCATTAGTATCAGTTATCAATGATCAATGAAGGATTTACTGTTTCTAAATTCATTTTAAGACAAATGTAACAGTTACCATTTTGGGGTCGAGGTTTTCAACATCCTGAGGGTGGAAAACAGTCATGAGAGCCTCGGTGCTTACAGCCTTGCTGCTGTCTTTCTGTCCCACCATCAGAGTTACATCTTCTGGATTGTCCTCAAAATGGTTGATGAGTGACTGACATTCTCCTCGTATAGCCTTGGAGATTAAAAAAATTATAATAATAAGTGTCAGAAAGCACTGACATCTACAGAAGGAACAGCAAAGACCTTTTACTGTTAAAACCGTTACCTCTGATGAGACAGAGTGCTGAGGGCTGGCACTGATGCCACACCTGCTACGAATTGAGCTGGCTAGCCGCTGGTAGTCCCGCACCTCAGAGAAACGCAATGCCCTTTTGCCACGCACACACACAGTTAAGGCTCTGCTGCTGGAGTCTGGCTTCTCAACACTAACAACCTGGAAAACAATATTGGCAGAGCACACTGTCAATTTTTAAATCCTCTGCTCTTCATCAGTAGGCAATGGGGGTGCAACTTGGGACAGTTCATTAGTGAAAGTGTTTTCGATGATTCAATAAAACTGTCCTGTGACTTTACCTCTCGCATTGGGATAATGATATGGCATTGGCTTCCATCCTGACTGGCAAAACACAGGTAGTTCTCAGACAGACAAATCTTGCCAAGTGTGTTAAAATGGCTGAAGGGCACCCACAGGAAGCTCTCATGCACCTCTAACAGGTTTTCCTCTTTTGGAAGCCTGAAAAATGTCCGGAACTGAGCACTCTTTCCATAAGCCTCTAGACCTCTGTGGAGGACGAAAGACAGAAAATAAAGTCATGAAACAATACAAAGCCAAAACCCCCGCCCCACATGCGACGCCATTGCTGCTTCCCCGATATACCACAAAATGTCACAGTTTTCATTATTTTACTCAGTAGAGTGCTATATGTTATGTTATATGTTAGAGTAGGATGGAATAAACACTCACTAAACAGGAAATCACTGACAACAGGTGGGAGCACCAACAGGATATTTTGGCACAAACCTTTCAACAAGCCTGTCAACCTGATCAGGATAGAGTGCCGCTCTCTTTTTATTTATTGTCCCTTGAACACACACATATTTATGAGCCAGCTTACAGAAAATATTAGGTCAGATTATTAACAAGTAGCGTTTCTCTACACCAAAGCAGGGGGGTTTTATTTGGAGACCAAGGAGAGAGAGGAGTTTCCATCATGTACTGTAGGCTTGCAAGATGTTATAAAGATGTTGTTGCTGCCAGGTAGGTTTTTAAACAAACGAGGAATTTGTCTTGGTGCAAAGGTGCACCAAAGGTGATGTTCAGCTCCCACTTGAGGTCCTGGGTGATAATGGTACCCAGGAAGCGGAAGGACTCCACATAGTCAACTGGGGAGTCACACAGGACGATCGGGGCAGGTGGGGCTGGGTTCTTTCTTAAGTCCACAACCATCTCCACTGTTTTTAGAGTGTTTACCTCCAGGTTGTTCTGGCTGCACCAGGTCAATAGATGGTCAATCTCCCATCTGTAGGCACACTCATCACCACCAGAGATGAGCCCAATGAGGGAGGTGTCATCCGCGAACTTCAGTAGCCTGACGGACTGGTGACTGGAGGTGCAGCTGTTGGTGTACAGGGAGAAGAGTAGAGGGGAAAGAACGCAGCCTTGGGGGAACCGGTGCTGATGGTCTGGGAGTCAGAGACATTTTTCCCCAGCTTCACGTGCTGTTTCCTGTCAGATAGGAAGTCTGTGATCCACCTGCAGGTGGAGTCAGGCACAGTGAGCTGGGAGAGCTTGTCCTGTAACAAAGCCGGGATGATGTTGTTAAACACAGGTTCCTGGGGAGTCCAGATGCTGGAGGATGAAGTGCAGGGCCAAGTTAACTGCATCATCTACAGACCTGTTGCTTCTGTAGGTGTAGGTGAACTGCACGGGGTCCAGGAATGGGTCCATTATGGCTTTCAGGTGGGAAAGCACAAGGCGCTCAAAAGACTTCATGACCACAGAGGTGAGGGCAACAGGTCTGTAATCATTTAGTCCTGTGGTCGTTGCTTTTTTTGGGACAGGGATGATGGTGGATGACTTGAAGCAGGCTGGCACGTGACATGTCTCCAATGAGGTGTTGAAGATGTCCGTGAACACCGGAGACAGCTGGTCAGCACAGTGCTTCAGGGTGGATGAAGAGACAGAATCTGGTCTGGCTGCTTTGCGGGGGTTCTGCCTCTTAAAGAGCCTGTTGACGTCCCTCTCCTGTAGGCAGAGAGTCGACGCTGTGATGGGGGAAGAGGGATTCACATAGTTGTGGTGCTCCTAGGTGCTCCTGCTGAGCTGGGAGGGAAGGGACTGATGAGGTGGGGCTGTTGAGGGGAGTCATGGGAAAGGTGTCAGGACTGCTCCTTTGTCTGTTGAAGCGGCAGCAGAACTCATTCAGCTCATTTGCCAGGCGCAAGACGTAGATGGAGTACGGGGTTTTGGGCTTGTCATTGGTTATCTGTCTGAGCCCCTTCCAGACAGAACCAGAGTCGTTGGCTGAGAACTGTTGTTGAAGTTTCTCAGAGTACTGTCGTTTAGCTTCTCTCACCGCCTTCCTAAACTTGTACTTAGACTCCTTAAACTTGTCCCTGTCTCCACTCCTAAAAGCTTGCTCCTTCTGCAACCGTAACTGTCTGAGTTTGGCTGTAAACCAGGGTTTGTTGTTGTCAAAACTCACCCTGGTGCGTGTATGATGTATGTGTACTCATCCAGACTTCCAGTGGCAGTCCTGAAAATATCCCAGTCCAGACAGCTGACACTGTCTTTTCTAAGGGTGCTACTTAAATGTGCTTATGTACTAGCAGCCTGCATTTTGAGTGGTGCTGGGTGGTATGACCAAAATTTTGTTTTTTTGGTATACATTGGTACTTTTAGTGCATGGGCATTAGTGAATGCTCCAGTGAGAGAGGGACACAGAGAGAGAGTGTATATTTGTGCGCTTGTATTGCACGGGTGGTTGATCGTGAGAGACGGAGCAGCACATCTGAGTGTGTGTCTGTCAACGTAAATACATATATTCTTGGTTCTCTCAGATGTGTTTTCCACTAAGCTGGTGAAGTAAAGTTGCTGCAGTTACTACTAGTTACTTCTTCAGCTAAGCCCGAAGCATGAGTGGTGCAGCACTGTTCATATAAAAGCACTGAAAAGGGGCAGGAGTGAGCAAGATGAAGAGAACAACTCTGTGATGACTAATATTGCCACATCACAGTGCTTTGTGACACTGCAGTGCCTCCGTATCCAGAGTGACCCAGGCATTATTTGAGTAATACAACTCCAATTTCAAAAAAAAAGGTGGGACACTGTAAAATGTAAATAAAAAGAGAACGCAATGATTTGCGTATCTCATAAACCAAAATTTTATTCCCAAGAGAACATAAACAAAATATCAGATGTTGAAACTGAGACATTTTACCATTTCATGAAAAACATTAGTTCATTTTGAGATTCTGTGCCTTGTTTGATGATGGTGTTCCACAGTTTCTAAATGCAGTTTGTCACAGATTGGTGAACCTGCCCATCTTTACATCTAAAATGCTTCTTTTATACCAAGGCATGTTACTGACCTGTTGCCAATTAACCTAACTAGTAGTGAAATGCTCATCCTTTAAGATGTATTGCTGCCTTCAAATTCAAAATGAGTTAATGTTTTTCATAAAATGGTAAAATGTCTCAGGTTCAACCTCTATGTCTTACTTATTGTATTCATTTTAGTGTATTAACTTATAATCATTATTCATTTATTTTTTTCTTCTTTGTTCAATCCCTAGTATTTTATTTCTAGTGTTTCCTCAATTCTGTGTCTCTTGTTTTATTTGCTTGATGGGTTGGTGGGAGTGGTGGGCTTCCTTTTTTCATTTGAAGCAATACAGATTGATTAATTGACTGATTGTGTCGCTCTGGTGTATTACTATATTGTTGTATCATTATAGATCTTAACACATTAAAACATTTATATTTAAAATTACAAACCATCATTCTAACACATCAGGAAAATGTTTCCACTTATTGTCATCTCAAACAACTACAGTAAATAGCTTTTTAACACCCTGACACAGTGATGTCTCCAGGCAAGTGAAACAAACACAAAAGCTTCTTGACTCTAGTCTGACTCAGTTTCCTCTGGTTCTTCCAGTGAGTAGCCAGTAGCTGGAGCAAACTGGATGATGTAAAGCTGTTTGCTGTAGCAGAAAGAAAGACAGTACCTCTTGGTGATTTGCAGAGGGTCAGAAAGCGCTGGCTCTCTCTGGAAGGCCTCTTTATCAAAAAGGCGCTTGATAGCATAGTCAGCCAGCTGTTCCATGATAAGGAAGGTTTCATTGAGGTGCAGCAGCATGGAGAAGTAATGATCCTCGCCATGAGCCAAGACGTGGATGCTCTCAGTCAGTATAACGTTAGAGGTCCTCTCCAGCTTCCAGATCTCATCCCAGGAGATGACCAGTCTCACTGCAGAGTGGAAGTGATAGTATGGTTGTATGAAGCACTGACACAGACTAGAGTTTGTCTAGAGTTAGAGTCTGTCTGTGCTCCTAACCCAACTAAAGACTATTTTCATAATCGATTTAATCTGCTGATTATTTTTTTCACATGTCTTGTTTTCTCCAAAAACCAAAACGATTCTGTGATTTCTTTATTATAAAGAAAACATAAAATATTCACTTTTAGCTGAAAAATATCTGAGAACTCCTTTTAATTATTAAAAAAAACATTCAAACCGATTAGTTGATTATAAAATGTAGTTCATTCATTTAGTAATAAATTCATAATTGTTACAGCCCCTCTTGCTTTTACTGAAAACATGGCTGCCAGCAAGAGAGATTTTATGGTAGTGAATTACCAGGGTGCTGAACTTAGATTTCCAACTCCAAAACTTGAAGCAAATTTACCAGCCCCAACATAGAATTCTAAGGTGGCTGCCACATACACATAATACTCCTTAATCTTCCACCGCTTTTGAAAATTAAATGCTATTAGATAGACTATGTGTCATTATCATAAAAAAAAACCCTAATTTAAAACAATAACAAAAATAGACTAAGAATTTTTACAACCATGTCTGTCAAAACGATCTACAGCTAAAAGCTCGAGTGCATCTGCTGAGCCCGAGATATGTTTTAGTCCATGTTTTTTCCTGACTTCTCAACTGAAACATGGTGAACTCAGGGGTGATGCAACTACCAGTAAGTGGAAATCTTCAGTAAAACTGTGGAACACATCATTAGCCACTTAACAAAACCCTACTAAAATTTACACCAGCTTTGCGTCACTGTGGATTTCCAACGTCACAAAACAACGCATTTGAACTCACTTATGGAGGCAGCAGTGGATCAATAACTCCTGTGATGTAAAATGACTAATTTTCTCTGTGGCATTTGGTGCAGGTACAGATTTTATGGTGAAGTGAGCCTTGTGCTTAACGGCTAAAATCTGTTTCTACTTTTCTCACTGCTGGCATTAATGTTAAGTGATGGCTGGCATCCATGTCTTATGCTGTTTCATCACAAAGAGTGAGAAAGAGTGAGTGAGCAGTCAGTAACTATGAGTCAGTACCTCATATAGCCACACTTCAAGCAAACTTAATTGTCACTTTAAGGCTGACAAGAACATTTTAGTTTTCTTTTTTGTCAAAATCCAACTTCTCTTAATTTAAAGTACCTGAATTTCACATAATAACATACAATAATTAATTGTGCTATAACACAGAATTTCTGAAGTCAAAAATAAAATACTTGTCAATTTGAAAATGTCATAGTGCTATGAGTCATTTATAAGCCAAAACACTCCAATGTTTATCCATTATTACAAAGTATTTTACCAAGAAATAGTATTCCTTTCAGGCCCATAAAAACACTATGATGGCTGATGAAGCAATAGATAGAATCATACATCAATGTTGCTGCTTAAATTTTTCTACAAAAATATAATAAAAGTAAATGAGGGCGGCACCATTTAATGTAGAAATACTGTACATAGCAGAATAAAACTTAGATATTCTGAAATTATTTCAGTTACTTGTTTTTATATTAAAGTCTGCGATATGTATCATTTCAATATTTTACACAAAAGATTTTCACTTGATCAGCAAATAAAATTACTAGATACACATATACACTTATTTACACCTGAAAAAAGTAGTTTAGGATTTAGTTACACTTATTAGTTACACCATATTATAGATTTAATATCATTAATTTAACCTTGTTATCATATTAAATATTTATTACAGTTCAAGTGTATTATTATATTAAATTATTATATTAAAGAAAATAGTAAAAAATTTAGTATACTTTTTACTATATTAGAAACCCTTGAACATGAAAAGACACATTGAAGGTTTTTGAGAAATGTTACTGTTATCTCAACATGGCAGCGACACTAACGTTCTGCTGCAATAAGCCAAAGCAACCAATGCAGTGTCTATGTATGCATTAGAGGTGTCATGATTATCCAAATTCTTGATTTGATTTTCAATTTTACATTCATCATTCGATTCGATTCTCAAGCTTTTTTCTCTCTTTTAGTGCAGATGGATCTGCCATTTTTAAACTTCTCTGGTATATGATTACTGAATTTATGTCATGATAACTCATTTAATTTTTTAATTCCCATTTTAATTGTCTACATGGTGTCATGAGTGATATAATGTCCATCATTTGTTTGCAATGTATCGCGCTATGGCCATACTGTCAAATTTAAATAATTTATTAATAAGAATGTAACAATAACCAGTAAATGTTTAAATCCAGGGTTTTCCACCACCGAAGGTCGCATGTCTGATGCTACAAACACGCCTATGGCGCTAGTTATCCCTTTAGTGCGACTTGCAATTTTAAGTATGCTTCGCTCCAAATGAGGACGGAAGAGTTGCCTGTGTTAATAGAGTTGTTTTCGTAGTTATGTCTACTTCCTTATGACGCATGTGAAGAGGTCCTTTGCTTTGCTACATGCACATAACACAGCTCACAGTACGTGGTCAACAATGTTGTCAACAATGTGAACGTCGTTGACAAAACTCACGGGGAACACCAAATATGTCCACATTGGTGATTTCACAGAAGTGGGAGGGGGTTCGAGCATGGTTGTGTCGCCCAAATCATCAGTTTCCATGGTAACTTTTAGTCAGCAGCAGCTTCGGGTCAACAGGAAGAGGTAAAGTGTAGTTATGCTATAATGGCTACATGTAAAAGATAGTGTTTTTTTCCCCTCTGATACGCCTGCTGGATGTCACACTGGGGGGTGTGGTTAAATCCTCGATTCCACCTTTGCTTTCGAAGGTCAAGATCGTGTCGTCATTTCGCTCAGTATTCAATTTACAATGGAGATCTTGACACCCCAGTATACTTATATTGTCACCAGTCAGCATGGTCAAGAAAAGAGGCAAATGGGCTTATGCTAAAAAAAGTCTTACCCTCAGATCCCAGAAGGAATGAATAGAAGCACAAGAAATTAGTGCTGAGGTAGAGCCAGCCCTGGCATGGCACTTTGCCTCTCCAGTAGCTGCAGGAGTAATATGTGACCAGTTTTTCCTCCGGTGGCAGCTCAAACCATTTCTCGAACCTCAGATGTGCTTCTCGGAACTTCTCAGGATCGTCCTCCAACACCAGAGACATCTTAGCCTCCTCAGCAATGAGACCCTAATACATGAAATAAAGAGACATCCTGTGAAAAATCCACTTCAGGATGGTAGCATCTTAAGGCACACTGAGGTGGTTGGTGTCAGTGTGAAGAACACAGCAAGCATTTTGGATTCCAGAGAAAAAAGTAGCACAAGTTTATTCACAGTGTGCAAACTAGTGAAGCAACAAAAGGCATTTCAAAACAACAAAAAAAGACAATATATTAGTTGGAATTAGTCAGCCTCACAGCAAACACTACAGTCCAGGCTTCCACAAAGAAGCTAGAAAACCCTCCCCTAAAATAAACCCAATTGCATGGTTTAAAGAATAAAAGCAAGACCACTTGTCATTGCCAAGATGTGTTTGTCAGCTTGTGTATAAGTGTATGTTTTCATGTTGGTGCATGTAGGGGAAAAAAACAAAACAAATAGTTTAAATGTTGCGGGTTGGTGTGTCAACAACAACAAAAACTATTCTATCACTGATGGTTAGCGGTTGGGTAAAGCCATTTATTATTAAACAATTGTATTTGCTCTCCTTAAACCATTATGATAACAGAAACTACCTAAATGTCACTGATCAAATGTTTTCATAACCTCATAGCATCACCCTAGGGCTGGGCGATATGTCCTATAACCATTATCGCAATATTTTTAGGATATATCATGATACACGATATACCTCTCTCAAAATTTTAAACTCTCCTCTACATCACTGTATAAATGTTAAATTGACATCTTGGATGCATGACACTGACTTTTTTTCAATATTTGCATGCAAAAATGGGAAAATGACAATCAAATTAAATAGAGCAAGCTATTTATTCTGAATCGGACAGCTTAACCCATACACTTCTATGAAAAAATGAAAATAAATATTTACATAGTAGGCCTTCCTAATGTGCAGCAGCTTTCAATACCATACTCAAACAAACAGAGCTTATAAACAGAGCAAATAAAATGAAAAATTCAAGTGCACATTTTTCTGCTTGATTGTATTTTCAACAACAGACCATTTTCACAACAGTAAAAAACAAAATTAGTACAGTGGTAGAAGTCCAGGCTGTGTCTGTGAAAAACAAACACTGTCACATCACAGCAGCAGCCTGTGTGTGTGTGTGTGTGTGTGAAGCCTGCTCTGGTCGCAGACAGAACGTGATGCGATGTTTTTTCCCTCTCGTCCTCATAATTTATTTGTTTCCTCACATCGCAGTTGGATATGGATGAGAGGAAGCGTCACATCCGGTGTGCAAAGACCTTTAGAACGCTACATGCTTTCACTTCAGTGTCTCCAAAAGTCTCCAATAACGCCAGAAAAAGTTGGGAGATTTGTCGCTAGTTGCTTTTTGAAAAAGAGTCGCTAAGTTGGCAACACTGTGCATCCAAGAGTTTTCCAGTTGGGTGGGAAAGCGAATCGCATACAGACGGCTTAATAATTATGTTCATGTGACAGTTTGTACTCGAGGTTTCGCGATATTAACAAATAATATATCGCAGGCCCATGCCACAAACACATTTTTAGTGCTTTTCATTTACAGGGGCTTCACTAGTCACTACTCTTAATAATGTAATGTCACTTTGTGTGTCCATGAGGTCTAATGTAGGCAACAGCTTTCTATCACTTTGGCAAACAGCAAATACACCACCACTGGTGTTATAAGAGCATGTTGCGCTGTCCCAAAGCAGCCAGGTGCAGTAGAATGGGGGGGGGGGGGTGACTTACTCTAATCTTGCCCTGTACAAAGCTGGTGATGTCTTCACTGGAGTCAAACACAGAGAGTGTCCTCATGATGTTCTGCTGTAGCCAATCCCAGTGCTGAACAATCTCTTCTTTGGTGACACCTGACAAAAATTGATCCAGAAAATCACACAAATATAAATAATTGATAATTAAGTTAAACATCCTTTTACTTTGAAAGAAATGTTTGGGTTTGTGTTGGTGCTGAAAAAAAATTTAGAAATGCAGGCGTCATAATTGTGACTGATTTTGTTAGACTCTGTTACACTGACAGACATAAGTTGATGAGCTTCAGCATGGCCTGTGGCAATGTTTAAGAATAAGATGAACCCATAGGGACGTACCACATGCTATCGACCAGTACACCTGGGAGTCAGGGGTGTGATGTAGAATACGATAGGGAGCAACTTTAGATGTGGAGTCCAAGACTGTATCCAGTGTTCCCACAAGGAGCCCTGTAACATATATCCATTGTTATTTTTAACCAATCCTGCAATACATGACCTCTAAGCATGTGAAAGTCAGAAAGACAAATATCAGATTCATATGTGATACTAAAGAAATTAAAGGGACAATAAGTATGATTTTTTTGTTGTTACTGACCAATAATTCCATAGTTATCTATCATAATCATAGTAATTGTTATGTAAATGAAGTGAGTTGCTTCTCCTCTGGGTTCTGCAGCCTCACAACTACATCTGTAGCATCACAGGAGGATTTGGCCAATCACACAGCTGTTTTACTGTACTTCAACTACTCTGCACACCATTCCCTTTAGTAGTTCCTGCATCCCCATGAGCTATAAATACTGATTATCTCTAAGGACCTTTGGGCAGGACAGCTCAGGCAGCACTGACTGTCAGAACCTCACGAAAAACTCAAACTATTACTTACAACAAATAAGAAAAAAATCTTAAAATGTTTGATTAAAAGATTAATTCTCTGACCAGTTGAATTAGTGACTTATAATAATTTCTGTATTTATTCACTTTTTTAATTAGGGCATCAGAAAATAGAAATAACATTGGTGATTCAGCAACTGTCTGGTGTAATTTAAATGTTATATTTTGCAGTATTATAACACATTTTATTCCTTTTTTTTAATTATTTAGGGCCTGGGTACAGATTGGTGCAAGGCCCTATTGTAGCTGCTAGGGCTGCACAATATTAGGTTATAATTCTATATGTGATAACTTTGCAGAATATTGTGATGACGATATCACTTGCAGTTAGTTAATTGATGACAATAAAAGCATTTGTTTGTTATGCACTGATATTCAGTAAACAGTAAGATGAAGAAGATGACTAATAAATACATATAACAAGCATCCAATCATTAAAAAAGTCATGCTTAATAAAGTGTTTCAAGTGTTGGTTCATGGAGGATGAGCAACAGAGCAACAGAGCATTCACATGCACAGATATTTCAGCCTGGTTTTATCGTTCTTGAGAAGCATTTAACCCTTCATTTATCCGAGTTACCATCCTCTAAACTCTGTGAGTGTGTCTGTGCTCATACACAAGATCCTAACAAAAGTGAAGGAAACAGAGAGCCCGTTGCTATTAATGTTTGTGTAAAAAGTTTAGAAGTGAGGTGCTACACACTGTTAGCTGCAGGGGCTCACGGCTGTGCACTGACAGCAGGAGTGTGCCGCTGTTTTCTGAATGTGGGGGGGAAACGTTTATTGCAGTTCAAGCAGCCATTTGTTGTTATCGCCGTGACAGATTTCCAATATATTGTGCAGCCCTGGTATCCACTGTGATTATTCTTTTATCTTTCTTTCTTTTTCCTCTTGCACTTTTGAAGGCCTTGTCATGCAGGTAAACACTGATCTGACCAAGTCCAATCGAATGAATCTTGCAGGAATTATACTTAAAGACATTTTTCACATTTTGTGTTTCCACTAGCCATTCAGCAGACTGCCACCCAGACAAATGTGGCCCTCACCATGCAGGTTACTGTGGAAACCACAGTGGTGGCCAAAATTATGTTTGCAGGAATAGCACACCCAGTCTCGATTCTTTTTCATCTTCTTTTTTAGACCAGTCATTGCGCCAACTACTGGCAACAGGAACTACGCCTTCGGTAAAAAAGGAGGGCCCTTTGAGTGCTGCTGCATTACACACAATAAAGTCATACTGAAAATAGAAATGAATGCTCTCCAAATCTATGGTGAAGCCACATAACTAAAAATGAGTTAATCTCAAATGCGCCAAACGCGCTGAGGGAAATCTTTTTTTTGATAGATGTAGTTATCTCCATGATGTGCAAAATAGAGAAGGCCTGCAGCTGCCAGCACCACCATTACAGGTGGTCTACAAGTGGTTATGGACAGTGTGGTGTGTGAATTATTTGAAGTTATGGTAGGTTGCCTTCAGTGTTCAATACGTCAAAAAGAAAAATTCAACCGTGACAGAGAATTCACGGTTAACGCGACTCCCAGCTAAATCTGTTACCTTTACACCTTCTCTATGACATGTCCTCCATGAATAATTAACAAGGTCGCTGCTGCACTGCATCAGCATTACACTGGGCTGCCTGCTGATTCTGAACAAGGATCAGCTCTCCACACCATCCTGCTCTACTGGTGAGCTGCCAAATAGGTAAAGGCTTCAAAGATATCAGGCACAATTCACACAATTTGTGTTCTCATCAGTGTAGAGCAAACAAAGGACAAACATGAGCATATAAAAGACACTTTAGGCATAAACACTCTCTGTGGAGGGGGCTGAAGTGGAGCATGCTATTTACCGTCAGGTACCACTTTAACTCCACTATCATTAAACCAGCAAGTCAGGGCAGCACTACTTATGTCTTCAGAACACCTTTCATTAGCTGCAATTATCTGTTAGTTATCTAGAGACTGTCACATTGTGCCATACAGATTAACATGGCGAAACTATACAACCACTGGTGGTTTTACAAAAGCTCTTTAATATTTATTTTTATACCACACCGGATCACATTGATTTTAAAAGGCACAACTCAATCAAGAAAAGTAAAGCACTTAGAACAGAAACTGAACCTATCAGATATTGACTGAGAGTTCAGCGGAAACTGGGGACCTGAGGGTGCACTCACTAGCTATGTTTACATGAACACAAATAATCACAATAAAAGCCTGATCGGAAGGAAAATCTGTCATGTAAACATGCCAATCTAAAAACCCTAATACAATACAGCCGATACAGAAACAAAATTAAGTCCAAACAAGAGGGCTGGTGCATGCTGATCAACATTTAAATTGATATTCAGACAATCTGATCATGACTTCCTGGTTTGAATTTATTACTTGTCTGAGCCTCTGTTTTGTTAGTGCTGTATTTCTATTCCAAAAAAAGAATAATGAGCAGACAAAAGTTACAGATGTGGAGAAGGAGGAAAATGAGATGGATGGGAAAGAACATGTCAAAAGAGTCAATTCAAACTGAAATGTTGTATGTGTACGTTCTTATCTGAATATGGTGTTTACGCATACCACAATATGATCATTTAATTTTCCGTCCATTTAAACGTTGGAATTTTAAATTCCAAACAGAACAAATCTTTTCAGAATGAAGACATTTCGTACATTTAAACATAGCTACTGTTGCATGTAGAATGTAAAGTAGAATGCTGGCATATACAGTGACTTCCCACATTCCTGTGTAAAATGAAAAAGGTTAAGTGATAGTTCAGGGCAGTTCAGGCACTGTGCATGTCCCGTGCACCAAGAAGTAGCCTGAAAACGAGTTTAGATGAATCAACTTATATAAGTATAAAAATTTTAAAATAATTTAAGAATCCAAAATTACTCCATACTTTATTTCTCCCAGGGGGATTTGTGTTGACATACACTCAGCAGCCCTTTTCTTTGGGTATTATGTGTACCTAACAAAGTGTCCCCCATGAGGTCCTCTGCTGCTGCAGCGCATCTGCATCAAGAGTTGACACGTTGTGTGTTAAGCCATGGTCATCTTCATACCATGACCTGTATTTCAGTTATTAACGTCTTTTAAAACCAGTGCGATAATTCTTGCTGGCATCAACAAGGCATTTTCTTCCAGAGAACTGCTGCTCACTGGATGTTTTTGTTTTCTGACCATTCTCTGTAAACCCTGGAGATTTATATACCCCGTGTGTAAATCCCACTAGATCAACAGTTTCTGAAATACTCACCCATCCCACAAATCACCAGCAGCTCACCAGCAGCTTGTTTTCACAATGTCTAAAATGCCTATATGTATTGCATTGCTACCATGTGATTGGTTTGTTAAATATGTGTATTAATGAGCATTAGTGAACAGGTGTATCTAAAGAAGTTGTCACATTACAAAAAAAAAAATTAAAATAAATCATCCACTCATGCATTAGTCCATTAGTGCCTTACAGACAAGCACACACATCCATGCATTCAGGATTACTGTACAATAGTTTTTAATGCCTGTTGAGAAATGTTCAGTCTTCCTGATGACAGAGATTTGTATTCCATATCTAACTACAGTTCTCTTAAATAGGTTTTAGGTGTTACTAAGCAAGCTTAGATCCCATAATGATAAAATAAAACTATTAGTCTGTTTCCAAACACTGGATCCTAGAGCATATAAAATTCATACAAGCAGCAAGGGAGGTTGGATAATCTAACTTTTCCCAAAATTTAGATGTGAATGGTCACAGTTAAAAAAAAGTGTTACAGCCAGGTAAAAAAAAATCCAATGACATTCTGAGTGTTTCCTATAGACCCTATTTTCGGCAGAAACATGTAAGTAGATGTCCTCCATTATTAATGTGAGAGACTTCCAGTTTGGTATTTCTGGTCAGTAGTTGTGTAGCTTTACACAGGAGGCAGGACATCAGTTTTGAAAGATAACATGATAACATGAAATATGTATTTTATGTGCAAGTCAGGGGTTGATATAACAGTTAATTTATCAGGAATGTTTGGATCATCGGCTGCAAACAAAACGGGAATGTGGATGCAAATTGCCTTACAAACTTTTTCCTACCTCCAAGGAACGGGGAAAAGGCACTGTAGCTGAAAGTCTTAAATGTGAAGAAGCCACTAAAGCATATGTCTGTTCATCTCCTCTTGTTGAAAATAAAACTAAAGAACATCATCCAGGACCAGAGAAGTGACTACATTTTGAAACACTGGTAAAACTTTCAAGGTAACGCCAGCTGCTGCAGGTAAAACCTGAGCTAATTATGGTTAAATTATATCCATGTGGATAGAATTTAATCATCTTGAAAAAGTTTTAAGTAAACACTGCAAGTTTCACAAAATGTCATCATACACATCAAACCCCCAAAACAGCTCTTAACGCTGCAGTACATATGCCAGCCAGCGTGGTGCTGCCAACGTGGTGCTGTGTTGTGTATATGGCATGTAGACTGTGTATAAACTTTTCAAAAATGTAATTCTAAGTGTAAATTACACAATGTATACAATCACAGAAAGACAACCAGGATGACTGCGGAAACTAAATAAAAGTTTTCATTAAGCAAAAAGAGCAAACAATCTCCAAACACAAGAAGAGGAAGACGACAGTGATGACGATTAGCAACAGCAAATTTAAGTGCAAGAAAGAGGTGGGATTATGACATCATGGTTTTTCCAAGCAAGAGTGTTGTTTTAAGACCTGGGAACTGTTTCAGTGCTCCCAGAAACACCATCTCTGTGTGAATAAAATGCTGATATGATAAAAGTTTAGCAGATTCACCCAGAGTCAGGGGACTATGCTCCTGCTAGAACAGCTCCTGTGGTCAGTGAAGCAGACAAACCCCTGAGCACGATAAGGTGGTAATGCCTCAAGGGACAATGAATATTTACAGTATATATCGCTCTGGTTCAATGTTGGGCCCCTCCAGGTTCCTATTTCTGGGGCCCTCAAAGACCACAGAAACTCCTCTGGTGGTGGACATGCAGACAGAGCGTCCTCTCTCAAAACTCTGAGCTGTGACAAACCAAACAAACCAGATAAGACGACACACACACACACAGTGCAAACTGCTGTGTTCACCGCAGACAAACCAGATGTTCATTATGCAAACTGACTCCAGGCTTGTACCTGTTGCAGTGAGGATATTCTTAATTTATTTCTATGCGAGTCGGCTATAAAGCAGCACCCGCCCTATACACAAACACACAGAGAGACATACAGATAGGCTAGCTAAGCTAATGTGCAGCTAATTAACCGGTTAATGGCCCGGGTTTTTTAAAAAAATGTAATTTAAATGTGTAAGCAGCTGTCAGCTAACGGTTAACATCGTTACCTGTCAAACCGCCGCCACCTTCCCCATACCCTCGTCTCCTTTGCAGTACGAAGTACTCGTTATCCCTCTCGGTGACCCATAATTTGAAGGCGTTTTTCAGCAGAATCTCTTCAGGTTTGAGCCACATGTTTCTAATGTCATGGAGTTATGTATCAAATCCACCTGACATGTCACGGTCAACGATAACGTAGCCCCCACATTAACCCAGTGGACGTCTGTTTGTGTCCGAGTTCTCCTTACGCCCTCCCTTCCTTCCCACGTCGACAACAAACACTGCCAATGGCGCAAGGCATTTTGGGATTGTAGTTTTTCTGACGAAAAGGTGGAACTACAGAAAGTACAATATTTGGCCTCAGTTGTGATAGATAGATAGATAGATAGATAGATAGATAGATAGATAGATAGATAGATAGATAGATAGATAGATAGATAGATAGATAGATAGATAGATAGTGCAGCAAAATATATCTTCCTTGATAGAAGTAATAAGATTATATTAGCAAAATTATATTAGCAAAATATTGTAGAGACTTACTGTACGGATTCTTCATGATATTATAGTGCAATCACATACACTACATGTATGTGCACATACATGTACACATACATATAGCCTCACATCAAAACAACGTGGTTTGAAATTACAGCATACATGTGTTTTATTCAAAAACAAACAAATATCCATCAACAATTACCTTACAACACACAAATTAGTGACTATATTTATCAACTTTCTCAGTCAAGGCCTCTCATTTTTTTCTTATTTATAATCCATAAAATGTAGAAACAACTCACAAACAGGGATCATTGAAACAATTAATCAACATAAATGTTGGTTTCAAATTCAACCCAACCCTTCCTTATCTACTAGAGCCCCGTGCTACTCCAGAATCTTTTCCACTGTGCACCCAGATTAATATCAGTCTTACTCATTTATGCAGTAATATACACATATATCAAGGATTTCATTGAATAGCATAACAAAAACAATATTTAGATACATACTTACTCACTTTGCTTAATTTTTCCCATTAAAAATTCTTCTCTTTTCAAATCACCTAAAGTGACATCAAGAACATTTTCAAAGGTGCCCGTATTTCTCTGTAAACTGTCCACTTACCCTTATCCTTAATAATTTCCATTGCTTTAATAATCCAGTCTTTCTCCATTGGAGCATTTGAGGTAATCAAATAGTGAAGGCTTCTTTAAATTTTATCCTGGAATTTGGTAGAATTAGGTGGATATAACAGCTTCTTTTGCTTTCAAACCCCTGGAAAAGGGTACAGTTTAGATCAGTGGTTCCCCCATATATAAAAGTATATAGAAAAGTTTATTTAAAGAACCTATGCCACTAAAAATAAGAATTTGCCACCAGATTCTGACATAAAAATTAGGCTTCATGCTTCTGAAATGTATAATGATATAACATGTAGCCTAATGCTAAGCATGGTGGACGTCGACATGGGTCTACATATTCTTTAAACTTGTTCTTTGGGCACATTATGGTTCTGCCTGTGTAAATACACTGTTGCTTCACAGGGGGAAATAAAAGCAACACGCCGACTGAATCATTTGTCAGGAAGTTGCAACAGCAGTTTATATAAAAGTCCATGATTGAGAAAAACTGTAAATAAAATATACCATGAAAAATGAAATACTATGATGGCATGAAAAAAATTGCTTCCATTCTGCAACAAGGGCTTTAGTGAGGTCAGACACTGACATTGGGTTTCCAGGTGGTGTTTTAGTGTCGGGGGCAGGGTGCCTGAGGCCCTGAGATGAGAGGAGGGTGTCTCGAGAACAGCTAGTTACATTTGTAAGAACCCCCTTAAAGTCTATGTTTGATAAAGAAATCACATTGACATCATGTTTGCAACTGGCAAGGCCACATGCCACTAACCTGCTGCCAAAAGTCATGTAGCTTTATTATTTCTGTCTCAAATCTCAAATTAAGAGCATGTTTTGAGAGCTTGAATAAGGCTCAGGGCATTCGTTTTGCCATGATTTTCATTCGCAGCAGCAGAAAAATTAAAATTCAATGCCCAAAGGTATTTTTTTCACTAGACTAGTTTTTCATGGTGTGATCAACATAATATTCCTTGGGACACTTCTGCTCATGCCAGGGCTGAAGGTCAATTTTCTGTGTGGGTCAATTTTTACAAAAGAAACCAGTTTCTACACAGATCACAATTTATGCAAGATGATACTGTCATGATGAAACAAGAAAGGATCTTGCCCAAAACGGTGCAACAAATTTGACGTGTGATGTAATAATATTATTAATATCTCCTACAAGGAGTGGATTTATTTGTAAGTTTGTCCTACTGTTTTGAACAGATCATTCAGATTTTATAGGTGATCGCCCATGTATTGTACTCAGTTTTGGTAAGAATCTGCCTTAGAATCTTGTATAATGGGAAAAAAACTGTAAAAAAGTTTGGATCAGATACTCCATCATCATGTTTCTGCCATGTCCCATGTCTGGTTTGGGTTGCTTTTCTGCCCTTTTTTTTTAGTTCTTGTTTTATTTTGTTAAATGCCTTTTTTTCACTGAAGAAGTGTTGTGTTTTGTGTTTCAGGAGGCCGGCTGGTCGGTAAGACAGAGACTGTGATCACCGCAGCTGTTTCCCATCACGTTTGCTTTGATAGGAAATTTTCTTGGAATCTTGGAATCCACATTTTGCACTAAAAATGATCTGGCTTTTAGAAAACATACCTTTTAATAAGATATTACCACCTAAATACCAATGTGTATTAGGTTTGTGTTGAATACAGAAAAATTCAATATCACAGACTCGTGTGTGTGCAAGAAATTCTAAGGTATAAACTTTAAGCAAAAATGTTCTTAGTCTACAGTCTTACATTTTGTCCAGTTTAGTCTAGATTTTCCTAATTGCAAGGAACATTACAGTAGTGGCTGTGGATTTACAAGTTCTTATTCCATTGGCAGATTTTTCTTTCTTAAAACAAGAACATTTAAATCAGTTTAAGAATATGTGGCTTATTTCTAGTGGGGCTGTTTTTGCAGTGATGGGTGCTCTTGTCATACCTTGTGTCAGGAAGTATCCCTGATTAAAAACAAGTGAAAGTTCAAATGGGGAAAGAGAACCAGAGACAAAATATACAAAATAATTGCTATGGACACATTGTTTAATACACTGAGCTCTATTTTCTGATGGCATGGTTCAATAAAGCCAACTTGACATTCTGGCAGAATGTGTTGCTCAGTGAGGAGAATGAAGGAAATATATAATATTTTATTTTGGGAAAGAAACAGAATGTTGATGGAAGAGAGTAAGTGTAAGAGGTACAACTAATGAAACTGGGGCAACACCAGACACCAGTTAAAAACCTTACTACTGTAATTTCCACATAAGTCTTTGTAAAGAAAGGACATGATAGACTCACTGGCAAAGTAATTATCAGCTATCAACCAGCAAGTTTGTGACTCTGTAGTTAAATTCAAAATGTTACGTCAATGATCATGAGTCTCTTAACCTTCTAAAATCCATCAAAGCTAAAGGTCAAGTTTTATTTTTCACACATAAATACCTTTTCAGAAAAATAAGCAAAACTAGTTTTGCTTATCAAAAGTCAACATGGTGAAAATCCATTCAAATGCTGCACCACACTGATATCACATGGTCAACAAAAGAAAACATCAAAAATAATATGATTTACTGAAACAGCATATCATCCTGTTGATTATTTTTATTATTTTTAATTTACTAGCTGTTGGAAAACATGGGTGTATTTTACAGCACCGAACAGAAACAAATTACTTTTTATACACAATGTTGTTAATATTACTGCAATATTTTGTGAAAAACAAAACAATTTGATTACTTCTTGAATAAAGAATTCCCATATAGGGTTGCAAAAATTAATCAATTAAGTGGTTATTTGTGGATTACAAAATCAATTGCAGGCTATTTTGATCATCAGTTAATCAGTCTGAGTGTTTTTTTTAACTGAGACAAGCTGTCAAAATTTTCAGCTTCTTAAATGAGAATAGTTTCTGGTTTCTTTGCTTCATATAACAAAGACATCATTAAAACTGAATAATTTTAGCTTGTGGACAAAACAAGGCATTTGAGAACATCATTATTTCGAGGTTTATTTCCTCATTTAATGGACCAAACAACTAATCAACTAACTGAGGAAATAATTGTCAGATTAATTACTTTAGAAAATAATCATTTGTTGCAGCTCTACTCATATCAAACAATTCCCTGAATATGCACAAAAATTCCATGGATAGCATCAAGTAGAACAGACAAAAATACAACAAGTAAAAGACAGATAAAACTAATATATATGGACATCAGCTGGGTATGTTTGACACTGAATGTACTTGCACCAACTTTAAAAAACCTGGAAATGTGGAGCACATAGATAAAGTTTTAACAGTTATTGTGCTAAAACAGGTCTAAAATGGTCTAAGATTTTTACTCTGCGTCATTTGTAGAAGTAAAAAAAAAACATGGGCTTAGTTTTCCAATAATTGTTAATGTATACAAAACTTGGAATTGTAATAAAATTACACCGAAAAAACATTTCTTTAAGATTTAGAGAACAGATATATTTTGTGAGTCTGTCTCTGTTATATATTGTGAAACTGAACAATAAATACAAAATAATTATAGATATGATCCAAAGCTCATCATGACAAATCAATCTCAAAAACATGTCATAAAGGAAGTATTAATGATGACCTCACTGAGTTATCAACACAGTGGGGCTACAACTGAAAACTTTCACATTTCTTATTTTCTTCCTTTGTGTGGAAATGGAGTCATTTGCAGACATCACTGACAGATGACTTTTAGCAGCAGCCCTACTGACTGGTTCATCAGTAACTGTCTACATATCGCCTTGATGCAGTGGAGGAAGAGGCCAGTTTTATTACTTTACTGCCCTCCTGGGGTGAAAAGACATGAGTGCGGGTCCTCAGAATCAGAATCAGAAATCCTTTAATGTCCCACAGACGGGGAAATTTGTTTGTCACAGCAGTTCCAGGCTATCGCAAAAGCAATAGCAAAATAGGCAATATAAATAGGCAGTGTAAAATAGACAATATAAAAAAAGACAGTGAAATTAAAAAGGAAAGGAAAGAAAAATAGAGTCAGATTTACGTGTATACATATGTACATGGTATAGTGCAAAAGTGTCAGTCATTTTTTATACACAGATGTTGAATATATTATAATAAATATGGGTGATGAAGTGAGTTGGATAGACTATTACACAGTGCAGAGTAACCAAGTGAGGTCTATGTGGTGCTGATTGTGCAGTCTGACAGCAGCAGGAAGGAAGGACCTGCGATACCTCTCCTTCATACACTTTCATACACTTTGGGTGTATCACATCCAGAGCCTTATTTCTGTTTCAGTTAATGACTGTGATTGAACTTACATATAAAATTAAATTAAAAAGACACTGTTTGGTTCAACTGGTTTATCATACACCTGACTATAATCCAATAAAATGCCTGATTGTGTGTAAGTGTACCTAAAAGAATTGATGCTGGTGAGGCAAAAGGCTGGTCACTCCAAATATTAATTTGATTTTTTTTCTGTTTAGAATTCATATTTGTGAAAGCATTCTTACTTTACAGCATTTTCTGACCCTGATATGTTGTTTATGTTCTATTGGGAATAAAATATGAATTTATGAGATGTGCAAATCGTTGCACTGTTTTTATTCACATTTTACACAGTGATTATTTGTCTTCTATGGCTGTTCTTCACAAGGTTTTTGTCACCTCGTTTGGCTGGCATTAGACATTAAGTCTTATTTACAAAAGTAATCCGCTTACAATTTACAAAAAATAAATTGTAAAAAAAAATGTGTAAAATTAAGACATTTGATATTTGTACATATTTTTAACATTTTATCGTAACTACTGCATTTTCGTTCTTTCATTTATCTTGATATTAACCTCATTTTATTATAAATGATGTATATTGTTAACTTCTCAATACAGAAATACAATTTACAAAACGAACTACACTCACTTCCGGTCAAAAACAACCGTCGCTTTGGTGACGTCACATCAAGCCGACTCTCCGCAGCTCAGCGCGGAATTTAAAAATAGGGGTTTGTTACATAAATTATCCGATTAGTGTTTTAAACATACTAAAATGTTCGGATTTTTAATGTCACACGTTTAAATAATATATAAATTAAGCGCACTTATTTATCTTTTACTGTTAAAAACAAATAGTGACGTAATCAAACAGCACCCGCGTTGTTTGTGTACTTTGAGACGGAAGAAACTTCGTTAACGACGTTAAAAAGCTCACAAACTGTAGTAGTTGCTGATTTTACTTATATATTTACTCAATTACAAGCTTACCTGAGTACGTTTGAATGCGCTTCTATTACTCGACAGGAGGAAGTTAATTGTTTAGCCAACAAGCTAACATGCAATCAACCGACGACAATTGCTCGTCATGTTCTTCGACAGTGACTGGTCTTTCTCCGGCGTCCTTCCTACAGAGGACGTTGTACCGACTGTCCTCCACTCAGAGCCTAAAGCTAAAGAGGGAGGAGGAGGCTCCCGTCGCTGTCATTGCTCTTCAGAGGTATTTATCCGAGCACAGCGAGGAACAACAGCAGCCTCACAGCTATAGCTACGACGTGACGGTCACTGACGGGCTGTGGCGTGCCAAATGCTACATTCATCCTTGTTTAAACCACCTAGTGCACACAAACACCCTGAGGACCGGTGCTGACATCAGCATCACGCAGTGCTTTTACGTGTACAACGAGAAGAGGGTGGGACACGGCTACATCTGCATTGAAAAGGTCAGATTTTGTGCGGAGAACTCTGCCCTCCTGCCCCAGATAAACGACGTCAGCTCACTGCCTCTGCTGGTCAAGCATGGCATGGAGAGGAATGTGGAGCTGCGGAGTGACGTCCCCCTTCAGGTGAGCCGCAAACACTACCTTCCTCTATGGAACAACGACGACCCAGAGGGAGACATCTGGTCCTCAGCTTCCTCCTCACCTGACACAGTGCTGGATGGTGAGATGGAGCTCTCTAGTCCCTCTGTCACACTTCACTTCACCCAGAAAACATGCCATTTACCTCACGAAGGTTGAATCTGCTGATCAGCAATCAACTGCATTTTTTGCATTTGTCAAATAAAGAAATCCCAAAATGTGTTTTAATGAATCTATAGTAGGCATGGCTTAGCACAACTTTTTTTGTGTCCAAACACTTATAATTCAATGTAATACGTATAGTGCCACTTCATAACATACATTATCTTAAGGCACTTGTCATGGTAAGGCCAAGACCTTACTGTTATTATAGGAACAACGGGAACACAATGACAGTACTTGGCACCAATGGAGAGGAAAAAAAACTCAGTTTTAACAGAAAGAAATCTCTGACAGAACCAGACTGGGAGTGTACGGCCATCTGCCTGGACCAGTTGGTCAGAGAGAGGAGAGAAAGGAGTTGGGAAAGGAAGGGGGGTTAGTGAAAGAGGTGAGAGGAGAGATAGAGACCAGGAACAGTTGTGTAACAGTATGGATATTGGATCCAATTTCTTTCATAATTGTCTGTTTCTGGTCAGAATTTGACTGACATCGTACAAAGTATATACTGAATTGAACGCAGTACATATTCATATCAGTTCGTCACAACTCTGTAGCCTATCTGTGAGAACTGAGTCCAGGTTTGATCAAGACCCGGTTTCAAAATTTAACATGTAATTTAGTTTCCCCTTATTCCCCAAATCAGAAGCTGTGAAATACATTCTCAGTATTGTTCAATTTAATTTCTTAACTTGAATCCACAATGCAAATCAAGCGAATTGATAAAGAGCCCATTGTGATATTTTCAAGCATATAAAACCAAATAGACAGGAATTCTGTAACTCTGCAAAGTTACATACCGAATAATATAATAATAATATTTTTTAGATAGTATATTTGAACATTATATACAGAATCCTATGAAAGTGATGACCAATAGATTGAACAAAAACTAACAATCTCAATGATGTGTTGTCTCCATTGTTTTTTCCCCACAGTGTCCAAAATTACTCTTCTTTCTAGTCTGGAATCAAACTTCAGAAGCACATGGAAACCTCTCCCTCTCTTGGTGAAGATAATTCACAAATCCAGATTAAGATATTATGGCAAGTTTGGGCTCAAGATTGATTTCCCCTACCAGGTAACTTTCAGGTTGCAGACATTTAAACTGATAGTTTAGCTTTTTTGCGTGGTTGACTGTATGAGCTATGGAAACATGGTGTGTCTGTGATGTTTGCCACTAAAACTTGGCTCCCAAAATGGAATGAAGGAAAAACAGGTTTTAGCAACTTAACACCAATGGCCTACACAGTGCAGTCAGTCAAAGGTTCTTCTAAAAACCTGAATTACTCCTTTATGGTCCTCAATTTCTGCTTATATTCTTAAATGTGTACGTGCCAACTAAGATCTCAGTTTCTCACTGATTTAATTTAATTCTTCAACTCTTCCTGTCATCTTGTGGTCTTACCTCATGCTTTGTCATGTTTCAGGCCTACTTTGAAGTTGCAGACCAGAGCGGCACGATGTCCCTTGTGCTTTGGAATGAACTCTGTCCGGAGTTTTACCAGAGACTGAACGTGGGCACAGTGTTGTACCTTCAGAACTACACCCTGAAGCAGAGTTATTCCAACCGCTCACGCCCACAAATGGACCATCACAGAATCAAGGCTTTTACCTCTGTTGGTAAAAACAATAACCACTGGTCGTGGTCTTGAAATTTAAATCTTAGTAGCACTGATAAGCATTAATAAGGCACCAATGCTTTGAGATGCAAATATTACCTTGTCAATACAAGTCTTACAAGATTTTACGGCAGTTCTGTAGTTGGCATGTATTTAGTTTGCTTTCACTACAAATGACCCAGTTTTAGACCCAGATCTACAGTTTAATAGACAATTTTTGGCAGAGCATTTGTACTTTGACTGGTTTTCTAGCCTATATGGCACTAAATAGAAGCATTAAGCGTTTTACTTTGACACGCACATTTTTAAATTTGATTCTTAGGTGCAGGTCATTTTTTAAATCTGAGTAAATAGATCCGTAGTTCAGCAGCCTTTAAAACCAGGTAAAGTCAGCACAGATACTTATATGACAACCATATCTTGTCTCATGTCACACTATATATAAAATATCCACATATTGCCCACCTCTACCACACACGTAACATTCTCCTTGTATTTTTCCAAGAAATCTGTCTGAACCCTCGCAACCCAGCTTCCATCATCACTATAGTGTCAGCAAAGAGTGTGCTGCCTCAGTGGGGACTGCCCAACATTTCTTACCAGTTCACCACCAGGTAATGAATCCACTTTGCTACATAAAGGTCTAGTGCGTACGTTGGTGTCATCTTGTGAGACTGCAGATTGCAACAAATGGTGAGCTCCTCCACTCACTACATGCACTACATGCCATTTATGAATTTATTTAAGTATACAATTTTTAACTGATGTTACAAATTACTATTAAACTTATTGTGGATTAGTATGAAAAAAAACTGTTGATGATTCAGTCCACTAGAGGGTGCCGGGTGCTCACTCTCACTGGAGTTGTTGTATGAGTACATTGCAGTGTGATTTTGCAAATATTGTGATAATGTTGTATCATGACTTGAATATGAGAGGTGATTCCCACCCTTACTATATTTGATGTATCTTATCGTATTGGTTTGCACAAAAAGAAAGACTCTCTTTTTGCTGTTGTTGTAAGCTATTTATTGTATCTTTTATAGTTTTTACATAAAGCACTTTGGTACCTCATGGGTGTTGTAAGGGGCTGTACAGATAAACACTGACTGACTGATTGATTGATAATATTATTTTTATATATAGTTAAATTAACTGTTTTCTTCCAGACATTGCCTCATGCTTTGTATGTTTGTTACAGGTCACAGCTGGAAAAGCTATCCAACAATTCTGCATGTGATGTCATTGGTTTAGTAACATTCGTTGGCCGCGTCGAAAGAGTCAAGAGTAAAGGGAACATGGGTAGAACATGTTTATGTTTCATCTATGATATGTAAACAATTTGTGAAGGATAGAAGAAAGCTGGCAAATTCCATCTCTATCCATGATTCAGTAACTGATGTTTATATTTTGTTTTATTACTTAGGTCCAGAAAAATACTGGACGTATCGCTGGGTCCATGCTGTGGACGGGACATCTCATCATCCCTTTATCCTGGAGATTTTTTCCTCTTCGCAACCCGAAATCTTTAGTTCTATTTGCCCAAGTAAGTCAGCAGTGCCAGTTTTGTGTCGATGGCTCTGCTGTTTCCGACTTATTTCATTACATCATCATTTGTCCCACAGTGACCTACTTGGTTTGCACGCAGATGAGGGTTTGTCTTGTGGAGGGCTCATTGCCTTACCTTACAAGTAGCTGTGAGACGGAGATGTTCATCACAGGTAGGCACAGCTACGACAGTGCAACTGAGGTGACAGCACCGGTCTCTGCAGTGACGGCTCGACTCTTGCATCGTTCATCTCCAGGTTACCACAGAGGTCAACCGTATGTGAGTGATCCCAGAGTAAAGAGCTTCATCCAGTGGACCAAGACTCTAAAAGACAACGTTGTGCTACAGAAGACAGCTGTTGGTGGCCATTACTGCTACCCCCATCCCCCGAAGACTTTCACGCAGTCAACGGCTGACAGCTCAGGTTAGCAGATAAACGCAGTGGTTTGCAGGTTTCTAAACATTTTTACAAGTGAACCTATGTGGTAACACAGACACCACGGTTCGTATGGGTGCTTGAAATCCTTGAAAATGCTTGAATTTTAATGGTGTGTTTTAAAGCTTTAAAGCTTTGAAAATTGCTTGAATTTATAATACACAGTTCTGGTTGTTTATAGCGTAATACCATCACTTGGTGAAATAATCTTTTTGTGTATGTATCTTCTCTCACACATACAAATAAAAGCTATGACTTATTCAGACCTGTTGTTCAAGGCACAGAAAATGGATCTGCGGTCCTTGAAATCATGTTTTGCTCCCGGGATTGTATATTTCATAATTTTCAAGACATTATCATGTTGACTGTGTTCTGTTTAAGTTGATAAATTGGATCATAGCTCTGATGACTTACTACTTGTAAGCCAGTGTGTTGTGTTTAGCTTTTTTTTTTTTTTGCGTTTGTGGGTCCTGAAAGCAGAACTACACGTCTAAAGCTTTTTGTTTTTTTTAACTTTTTGATTCCTTTTTTATTGACTAATTTGCTCTCCTTGTGCATGCACTCGGAACTATTCACAGATGACATTTACTATCTCGAGGAAATCGCAAGCAGTTAGCTGAATCTGACGTGTTCATACGAACACATCGTACAAAATGTAGAATAAAAATTTGGAATTGTTCTTTCATGAGGCACATTTAATTCAGAGTTAATTAAATACAGGGAGTGAACTCTCAGCCTGTGGTGTGCAGTACACCGAGGATTTAAAATTCTTAATCACACCATCAAATTGATTTGTTTTATTTCTCCGTGTTGAGCTTTGTTCTTTCCTTTCCTTCTTCAGCTCAAGTGCCTCTGGTTTCTGCAGCTGATTTGAAGACAGAATTAGAGACACTGCAATATAGGGAACATAAAAAACTGGCGATTCAAGGACAAATCGCAGCAATGTGTTACACGAAAACACCAAAGACCACACAGTCGCAAGAAACACAAGAGGGAGAGGTAAAAAAAACAAAAAACGTTCAGAGTGTCTTCAAGGTTGATGGTCAATAAACAATAAAGTAAGTCAACTGTTTTTTCCTGCAGGTGTCAGATATTTCTTCCGTTATTTGTGAAGCAGACACACACAACCAGCCCTCGGCAGCCGAGCAAACTGAGAAGATCTCACCTAGCAGAAGAAAAAGAAGACTTTCTACCAGGTTTGATTGATATTGAACCATCAGCAGAGTTTCAGGGCCGAATTACATTTCGACTAACGTAATATAAATTGAAAATGTTTTTCAGGAAAGCTGCGGAGTTTAGTAGCACATCGAAAAGGTAGTAACGATTTCTGTTGTGTTCAACAGGAAATCATTTTCACCCCCCCCCCCAAACTTATCTGTCTTTGCTCCTACAGAAGAGCTCAACAGAAAAACACGGAACAAGGACGAGAGCAGGAAGACAAAGACTCTGACTCGGAAGAAGCTCAGGATGTGCTACATAGTCCACAGTCACAAAATCCAAATAAGGGTAAATTACTGGAGTTGCACCTTTTACTGCAGGGTTTGATAGAGTGATGATGTTTGATGCTTTATCCTGTATTTGTTTTCCACCAGACTCGGACGTTTTGTCTTGGGTGAGCAGCAGCTGGCCGAAGCAAAGACAAGAAGTGGCTGAACATCTGAGTCAGGGTGGATTGTGCGAGGACAGTGTCGTTCAGAGGTTCACAGCTGATGCGAAAGACGTCCTGCTGCGGTGGAGTAACCTTCAGCCAACGCGGTGGACACTCGAGCAGAGCACTGACACTGTCCCACCTGTGGTTTGTCCAGGATTCTTCCAAGTGACAATATTAGGTGAGAGCGTTAAATGGAATGTCCAGTGGCCTTGTTGGGGAAGTTTGCTTCCAAGGTTTTGGAGAAGAGTAAAGAAGGCCCTGGAGTCTGTGATGAGATCTCAAACGCCACAGTGACTCATTCAAATACACTGTTTTTTTCTTCTATCTCCGTGTCAGGCATTAATAAGCAGATAGCTGTTGATGCTGCATATTTTCCTGTGGTGAGTGCTGACGAGCCCAGGGCTGTAGGACTTCCCCAGGATCCCCATGGCAACACAATGCTGTCCTGTCTTTCTTCAGGCTTCCTCTGCCCTCTCAGAGACACCCACGGTGATTCAGCTGCTCCCGAGCCAGGTCGGACAACAACACCCCCCCCCCCCCCCCCCCCCCCCCCCCCCGAGCCAGGTCGGACAACAACACCCCCCCCCCCCACAGGAAGCAGTCTTTAGTCCCTAAAACACGCCTTCATATTCACGATCCTGCTGTTCTGTCTTGTCTTCGCAGAGGAGATCTTGTCGACCGCCAGCGAGCTGGAGGACACACACGTCGTGTGCGTCCTTGACCTGTGTCATCTGGGAGGAGATAAGGTGGAAGTCCTGGTCAACAAGGTTTACAGAGTGACCGATGTTTCTGTCAGCTAACGGCTACACCCGTGTGAGAGAATGAAATACAGTATCATCAGCATGCACGGATCGTGTCAGTTTGGAGAGAAACTGAGTGCTCGTGTCTTTTCATATTTGTAGATGCTTTGATTGATTGTACAATAAGTGACACAGCGCTTAAAATAGTGGAGTTTTGAAGGTAGAGAAATGATTAAATAAGCAAAGTGTTTTCTAACCATCAGAACAACTGTATGTTCACTGTGACCTACAGCTGTTGCACGGGCTCAAAATAAAATGTCTCTTCACCACAAACTTAAGTCCGGCCAATCTTCACTGCAGCCTAGGAGTGGTTTTTTAGTTTGACTGCCATTTACTGAATCGCTGCAAACACACAATCAAATCAAATCAAATCACACAATCATTTGATACTTAAATGAAACAACATTCAGTATATTCCTCTAACAAAAGAGCTAGTTCAGGGTTCTGAAGTGCGGATGTAAATGATACTGACTTGCTATCAGTGAAAAACAAAATACTCGCCTAATAAAATTTATGCCTGTGACATTATTACTCACAATTAGCATTTTCCCTCTGAAAACTGAAACTGAACTCCTCTCTCCCACACCAAAGCCTGTAGAGAAGAGCACACAGGAGTTGTTGATCCACTGCTGCCTCCATCAGTAAATTCAAATATTTTATTTTGTTATTTCGGCATTTGAAATCCCTCATTCAGATTTACGTCAGTGACACAAAGTGACCACACGAGGCAGCAGTAGACCAGCAGCTCCTGTGTCCCTGTGAGCTAAAATCACTGGTTTTCTCTATGGACTTTGGTGTGGGAGAGTGAGTGGTTTACAAACTTGAATAAAGTGGAAAATGTCTTCCTAAGATTGAGACTTCTGTTAGGTGGCTGTTTTTCCTTGTGTCCCTGTTGGCAGGCATGTTTACACTGAGCCTCTATGTCATCACCTCATACAGTACAACCACACTTCAAAAACGAACCCTTATTACGAACACACAGCCGAGAAACATACTGTACTTGTACAAGTATAACAATACGTGTGTTTATTTTCAAGTCTTTCACAATATCCCACATGATTTTTGAATCATTTGGTATAGAATAATTCATGTCAAGGTACTATATATCGTAGAATGTAAATTTAATGTGTCAAATTGCTTTTAAAAACAATATTAACAATATAGTTTAAAGCTTATTGCGATGGTGGATGCAGGGGGGAAAAAACAAGCCATACAAGTGACTGCAAACACCCACTTAAACACAAAAAATACCTCCTTTTAATAAGACACTTCATTATCTTTTACAAAATTACTTTCATTGTCAAATCATGTAACATACATATTTTAGCTTTTAGCCATATAAATTAAACAACTATATGGTCTAGACCTTTTTAACATTTACAGTTATATATATATATATATATACTGTATATATGTATGTATACACACATTTATGTACAAGTCAATGTTTTTTGTATGAAACAACAGAAAGGGCTGAGTGTGTGTGTCGGTCACAAATGTTATTAAAGTTGCACTCCTTCAAAATGCATCAGCTTCTGTTGTGGAGAACATTTTCTTTCATGACTCAGCAACAGAGAAAAACGGTAGCGACTGAGCAGATGGATTATTTACTACAACAGCAGCAACAACAACAACAGCAGAAAGCACATCCAAACATAATCCGACCCACGGCTGGAGCTCAACACTCTCTGTGTAATGAAGATGATAAAGATGTCTTTAAATGGAAAACAACCTCAAGGCTGAAAGGTTGATATTCTGCTAAATCAGTTTTTGCAATGTTTTCAGATTTTCTTCAGTCAAAAAAAAAAAAAAAAAAAAGAAGAATTCAAATTAATGTAATTATAAAGTAAATCAGTATCGTCATCAATGGCACCTCGGAACTGAACTTTAACATGTCACTATTTCTAAACAACATGTGGAGATATTGAACAGATTGAGATTCCCATCGTCCATCTATGTTTTAATGATTGTTTACAAGTGCACTTTTCTCAAAGCCTCTGAAAGTGGTGACTAAATCACCTTTTTTAAGACCTGTGGTCAACTTCACATCAGTGACCTCACTTCTTATGGAGGATTCTTATGGATTAGGGGCCACGTGTGAAACATTTTTTCTTTCATTTCTGACTTTAATCTCAGAATTCTGGGACTTAGTTATCAGAATTCTACCTATATTTCTCTGACTTCTATTCACATGTAATATTTTTTTATATTCTTATTTATTTATTTATTTATTTTAAAGTTATGGTTCTGACACGTACACATGTAATGCGTCCCTGTTTTCCGTGTCAAATAACAAACGTGCACAGCAGAGACAGTTTAAGAAAAGAAAAAAAAGGGACCTTAGTGAAATTTTCAAATTGTCAAAGCAATAAAAGTTTCCTCTACTTCTTTTCTTTTTCTTTTTACCCAGTAAAATGGTTGACACACTGGCTAGCACCGTTGCCTCACAGTAAGATGGTTGCAGGTTCGGATCCCGGTTTGACCAAGGGCCTATCTGTGTGGACTGGTGACCTGTCCAGGTTGTGACCCCTCCTTTTGCCCTATGTCAGCTGTGATTGGCTCCAGCTCCCCACGACCCTCATGTGGAGGATGAAGCGGTAGAAAATGAGTGAGAGAGTGAGAGTCCACGCTTGTGTCACTGGTTCACTCTTTCGTCACTCTCTTGTCTAATCGGCCTCCCAGACGCCGGAGCTGTAGCTGATCAGACATCTGTAACTCCAGGCCACGCCCCCCGCACTTGTCCCCACTCACCCTCCGTCCTTCTCTCTGGACAGATTTAGCCGCCAAATTTAAAGGCAGTAGCTGGTGTTTGACCAGAGAGAGGCAGTAGATACACTGATTTTTATCATGTGCATAATTAAGCTGTGACAATTTGCACCAGGATCAACAAATAACATTACTAGATACCCATACACACTGGTTTACACCAGGAAAAAAATAACCATACACCTGGTTTAAGGGTTTAGTTAGACTTCAATAGCTCGACAAAGGTTAATTAAATCTGTATCTTTTCCTAAATGAGCTCAGCAGCTCATTAAGCTCAAGCTTAGCGACTTAACAAAGGCTCTTAAGAAAATGTTTACCTCTTTACTTTGTCATTATACAACCTTTTCTGATGCTTGTACAACATTCATTCTCACACACCAGAGTCCATGGAGAAAACTGTCGACTTCACATCACAGCGCACAGGAGTTGGGGATCGGTGAGTTGAAATGGGTTATTTGTGACCTCAGTGTTTGAAATCCCGAGTTTGTCTTTAATGAAGTGACAAAAACTTATCAACAAAGGCAGCAGTAGACCAGCTGCTCCTGTCTCCATGAGCTAAAAATACTACTTTTCTCTATGGACATTGGTGCAGGTGAGTGAGTGCTTTACAAATGCAAGTGGAAATGGCTGACATATGACAAGCTGAAGCCGATTTAAGCAGTTGCAGATTTTATTTGGCGAGTCGTTTGCTCTCGCAGCACAGCCACAGCTGACTCTGTGTTAGTACCTCGCACAACTGTCACTGTAAAGACCAGTGTTGACCTTTCAATGTCTAAATGAATGCATAAAATCAATAAAATAAAATATAAACTAATTTATTATCAGACATATAGTTTCAAATACATCTGGAATAAATAAAAAACAAAATGAAATCATTTCATTACAATGCTTCAGTAAATAGTTAAATTACTTTCTTTATCAGACATACGACGATTACAGAAAGTCTTCTTGCACACAGAGTTTGGACTTCCAGATGTTGAAGTTGCAAAATATATCCATTATATTATATCCTTTTATACTATATCCTACACAAATCTGATCTGAGGGTGGAATATAATAAATGAGGACCTTCGAAAATATCATTTGTATTCCAAATGGACCTGAGCTGGATTCTTAAAGCCATCATCAGACAAAACCCTCAAACCGCACCATGAACATACCATGGTTAAAGGCACACGTCCCCCCCCCCCGTTTGCTTAAAGACTCTTGATACAGAGGTCAGTACAATCACTCGCATGGAGAAGCGGCGTGACGGTTGCAGCACCGCGTCTTCACTCCCACACTTGGGCTTTAAAAAATGAAAAATCAAAATTATCCACCTCTTCCCACGCTCCAGCTTTTGACTAAATCACACTAATAGCAGTAATCCAGCTTTTTACAGCTGGATTACTGACAAAACCCACTTTGGACATGATAGTGTTGATCCCACCACAAGCGTTCAGCTTCGAAAATATAAAACAACACACAGATGTTTCTCCGGGATTTATGTGGCCACATCTGCCCCACTAGTGTATAACATGTATAGTTCATGGGTCACGCTTTACGAAGGCTGCCACCAGTCAGTGTGTGCGTTTCATATTTTTTTCATATTTTTAAACTTACTACAGTATGCCAATAAAGAAGAGTGGGCATCCCACCGTAGGTCCCTTACGCCTGGTTCACACTGCATGCGTGGTGTGTGTGTTGTGGCTTCGCTGTGTCCTGTTCACACGTGGGTGTCTGCTGCCCCACACAATATGTTTATGACTTCACTTTCTATTTTATCTCTTCTATTTTATCTATCTTTTTGTTTACTCAGACAGGGAGGGAGAGAGAGAGAGAGAGAGAATCTGCATGGGTACTAAAATAGTACAATATAATATTTATGTTTTTCATGTATGTTGAATGTCAACATTGTTATCAACAGATCTTTTCTCTAGAGTTGTGAATCTTTTAGTCGCACGTGATTCCATTCAATTCCGATTCCTTGGGTCACGATTTGATTAAAAATCGATTTTTTTGGGTCCAAAACGATTTCTAATTTAAAATCACTTCCAAATTCAAAAGTGATTCAGTACATAGAGCTGCTAATTTGATGCTCTACTCTGCTGTGGTGTGCTCAGAAATGTTCTGTCATCATGAAATCAGATTGGGCAGATTGTACATCTGCAAAAAGCATATTTAAGCTAAACCTGCACAATTATTGTGACTGTGAGCGCACCATTCTTTTGGAATGAAACAGGCTATGCAAATCAAAACTGAAGCAATGCTATTACAAAAAAAATATTTTTGGAAATTGTGAGTCAATTTCAAATCTTTGAGTATAAAAATCATGAGTTTTACAGTAATCAGTAATTTATTTTTTTTTTGGACTATGTCTATTTTTGCTGGGAAAAGAGACGCGAGATGCCGCAACTTAAACACAGACACGTGCCTCGCGTGCTTGAGACAACTCGGATCGGTGAACATGGAACGTGGAGCGCAGAGATGAAGAGCATGATGGAGCCCAGCAGCTGTGAACCAGGCCCTACACCCATTCTAATGGGAGGGGACAGTGGGGAGTCAGTCTGCAGTTTCACGATTGTATGTCACTAACTCTTACACACTGGACCTTTAACACTAATGACACTTTTCCTGATCACATGCTACAGCAGCAAGTTCCTACTGTGTCACAGCACACACTTCTGGTAGTTGTTGTTCTCACCATTGCATGATACCAAGATAGGAGCAACATGTCTCGTCTTTATGAATGAAGTACACATTACTGACAACCTCCCGTGTTCATTCAATCCTTCGCGACTAAGTTACACATAGGACACGCGGAAAATGAAATTCTCCCCATTCACACTGAATGCAAGTGTAGCCAAATTGCACCGGGACCCACGATTGCTTTGCTGTGTTCAAACTGCATGCATGTATGTGAAGTTAAGAAATTCAATTCAATCCAGCTCCTTTGCTTCCAGGCAGTTATTGCTAAGGGGAAATTGAACTTTGGAAGGTAACGTTAGCAATTAAAAACTGATACTGATTGAAAATGTTAATATTGTCTTTTAGGACTTGTTTTAGTAGTTAGTTCTGAGGGATTCAATATCAGCAACTTGGTAACTTCTGCAGACACCAGTTCTACGACATCTCTGCATCTTTGGCTTACAGCTTCCCCAAAGTAGTCGGGCTAGCTAATAGAAAACCAGGAAGTGACTGTACGTCTGATCAGTTAAATCCAGTTTATGTGTTTGGCTCAAACACTTCGCGCCCCAACAAGGTTGTTCTGTTTTGGACAAAGTGCACCCAACTATCACATCACCATAGCAACATGAGCATCTGGCATCAATGTGACACGTACAGTGCATGTCAGCTACCCACCACTCCTTTGACCTCTGACCTCCGGTCACTGTGTGGGGCTGAAAAAAACTGGATCCATTATTAGAAGAAGTCATGAGTAAAAATAAATATTCTACTTTAGGGCAGGAGGTGGTTACAAAAGTGCAAACAAACATTTAAAAGGAAACTCTGAGTGTTAGATCCAAATGTCCACATGTAAACATGTGCCTCTCTTGTTGAGAGTGTTTGATAATTCGCGTGCCTCAGCAGTGTCACTGATGGATGGGTGAGCATGGCGTGGGCGACAGCCAGGCTCAGGCTGTCCTCAGTCCCCTGCAGCTCAGAGCAGCCTCTGCTCGTGGCTTCTTTTCACTTCTTCTCCACAGGCTGCTTCACAGCGCAGCTGAAGGCTTCAAGCCCTTCTTCCAACTTTTCAAGCGTTTCTGCAGCACAACTCGACGTCATCTTTGACTTGAGATGCCGCAGTGTGCTGCCGCCTGCACTGCAGCAACACAGAGGGGAGCGCTCCACGCTGTAGCAGTCCACAGCGCTACCGAGTGAGCATATTTCGGAAGTCTGAAACACTGCCAGTCTGGTTTTGGGAATGTTGGTATTGCCTTTGTTGCTGCTGTTGTGCTTGTGGTAGTTGCTGTGTTTGGGGCTGTTGCTGAATATATCCCACGGTGCTTTGCTGCGGGACATTAGTCGTGTGTAAGAATGCTGGAGTAGACCCACTGGGTACAAGTCCTTGAGTCATCTGTTGACAAAAGAAAATTTGAATATACTGTTGTCAGGTGGCAGAACTTCTACTTTCTCAAACTCCTGCCAATCTCTGAATGTTAAAGGGACAGGTCAGGTTTTTGAAGAGAGGGTGTATGAGGGGCCACTTAACAAGACTCACCTAATCTTCACCTGATTAAGTCTTTGATATCTTAAGAACACATTTTCAGACTTATCAGACTGAAAACTACAGTTTTTAAAAAGGCTCACTCTCCTGCATCGAAGTCCAAAGAGAGGAACACAGGATCTGCTGGTCGACTGCTGCCATGTTCTGTTCTTTGTATAACTATATAACCTATAAAACCACCTCAGGACTTTTTTCATTTACCCAGGTTTTTGAAAAACCTTGGCATGTCTCCACTGAAAATTACCCAGGTAAAAACTTTCCCTCAACCCCAAACTTTCCCTAAAAGAAGTGTCTACTCCTGACTAGAGACCTTTAAGATTACAAGGAACTTTGGAGTGCTGAAGACATTTTTCAGCTGTTTCCGTGTTGCCAACTTAGCCACTTTGTCACCATATTTAGCGAGTATTTAGACCCATCTAGCTTCTTTTTCAAAAAAGTGGCTAGCGACAAATTTAACACCTTTTTACGATATCATCAACAACGCTCCATCAACACTTCCACCTCACTTTGAGGTGAGGTGGAAACACAAACCACACATATTACCAGGAATTCTTTTATCCAGGTAAATACGTTCCTGGAAATATTGGTAGTAAAGGGGCTTATAATGAGAAAATAACAGTTGAACTATCTCGTAGAGGCAGCAGTGGGTCAACTACTCCCATGGGCTGTGATAAAATTACTTCAAAATTGCTGATTTTCTCTATGGACTTTGGTGCAGTGTGTGAGTGGTTTAACAAAGCAGCAAAAATCTGTTTCCAGTTGGGAAAGAGTTTCTAAATGCTAGATAAATCAGTAAACATGGTCTTCAGTTATCATACTTAAGACTTAAGCTGGTATAGTTTTCATTTGTTAAGTGACTTAAATCTGTTTTTCCTAGTGTCATCATAGAGAGAGCACATCTATTTCTCACGCTGGTTCCTGGTACAGGGTACAGGCCAAGGCAGTAACAGTGTAGTCAGTGCTTTACTCAACCACACTTCAAAAAACCTGCACTATTCATTTAATATCAGGCCTGATGAATTTTACATTACATCACAGCTTTGTTAAGAAGCTGAGCTTTGATAAAAACACGATGGATCACAGGCATCTTCTGTGGAAATGGTAGGCTAGGTTGTTGCTACGGTAACTAAAGATTCAAATGCAGCCTCATGCCTACAGTTATCACAAATGTGTTCACATACAGGCACATTTTCCAACAACATCATTTGGCTGAATATGAAACGTGAAGTCACACAGCTTAGTCATGCGGCTGCAGAGCAGGTTGTGGTCATACCTGAAAGAACTGTTGCGACTGCTGCAGCTGCAGGGAGTGCTGAGAGACCTGAGGCTGGGTGTGGTACGCTGACTGGGACTGGGGGGAGATGAAACTGTTGTGTGGAAACATGATGGGGGATGTGAAAACCGGAGAGGGCACCAGGACGGCGTTGCAGTTGACCTGTGGCATGGAGAACGAGGGGGCGATGATCTGCTGCTCCAACGTGTATCTGTGGGGAGGGAACACTGTAGAGCTCAGGCATGATGTGATCCGTGTGTGTGTGTGTTCCAGGTATTACTCATGTTGTCAGGACCTAAATCTGTTTACACAGTCACGTTATGGGGACTTGTCTTCCTTATGGTCCCCATAACATAAATTATTACATTTTAAAATGAAGACATGCTGTATGGTTAGCATGAGGTTAGGGTGAGACCAGTACTAGTTACGGTTACAGTTAAAGTGAGTATCTGGGAAATTAATGTGAGTCAATGTAAAACCAGACTGTGTGTGTGTTCTCACATGGCTTGGGAGATACCCATGTTGCACTGGGAAGGCTGTGAAGTGACACTGCTTGTAGGAACCAGCGTCTGCATTGGTTGGTTGAGAAGCATGCTGCACAATTGAAAAGAAAGAAAGAAATTAATAGATTTTACTAACAAATAATACGATTGTGATTTCATTTGCAATATTATTATTTTTTTGGTCAATACTGACGAATAATAGAGTTAAAACATGATGGAGCATTATCATGAGACACATTTTATAACACAATGATGAGAACTTTCTTTATCGATAGTTCACTTTATAACAGGCAAAGAGCATAGACCAAAATATCGTTTGGTCCATATATATTTGGGCAAAGACACACATTTTGTCATTTTGCCTCTGTGCATCACCACAATGAATTGGAAATGATGCATTCAAAGCTGTGAGTGCATCTGTGTGGATGCAGCTTTAACTTGAGGAATTGAACAAATGAATTGCATAAACCATTGAGGAATTATATAGAGACATTTCTACATTATTGCCCATTTTCAGGGGCTCAGAAATAATTGGACAAACTCAAATCATGATAATAAAAGGCTTTTTTTAATACTTAGTTGAAAATCTGGATATGCTTTGCCAGACCTTTACTGCAGCCACTTAGCCATTTAGTCTTCAGTAAGTGAAAATCATGCTCGATTGGGCTGAGATCTTGGTCACTGAAGAACATATATGTATTTCATTACTATCAATTGCTCTTGTGTTGTTTTTGCAGTATGTTTTTGGGTCGGATCAGTTTGTTTTACTATTATTATTACTTAACAGAAGAGAAATAGACATATAGACCATTTACATTTAACAGTAAACCCTAACCCATGTAGCAACCCAATTAGTATCAAAATAGTAGCACAAATAGATCATAATTATGATAACATTTTACATAAGATAATCAATTATCTGAACTTTTCTTTCAAAGCATAACATTGTAATTGGTCATTCATATTTAAAATGTACTTGCATTCTCTTTGATTTAATACAAATGGAACAACACACTGTGTTTCTGAGAAAAGGAGACAACAGTGAATCTCTAACAGAATCAAGTTTTCTTATCCAAGATCCCATCAAGTAAAAAATGTGGTCATGTACAATCCACCTGATTAAGAAAACCAGTTTCCACTGTGTGTAAAAACTCACCGTAGTTGTCCATCTTGGCTGAACTCAGGATCTTTGTGTCTTTGGTTTGTGTCCTGCACAGGCCTGGTGTTGGTCTGAGAGAACATCATGGGGTTGCTGTAGAAGGGCATGGTCAGACTGGTGTTGGTCTGCACAGGCAGACTCACTGACTGTGCCTGCCCGCCTCTGGCAATCCTCTGCTGTACCTGTGCACAAACATATGAAACAAACACCAATTCTGGTTACAGACATTTCAAAACAATAGTATACACTATTCATTGTGTCTGCCTGTTTGTAAAATAACTCAAAAAGTTGTGTGTGCTGTTTTCAAGAAAAGTGTGTAATGAGACAAGGAACAGATGATCAGATTTTGGTGGGGATCCGGATCGCCGTCGGAATCCAGGAATTTTTTGAAGGACTCTTTTGTATTATGACTTTAGATTTTATTAAAAATTCTCATAATATTACCACTTTGTTCTCAAAATATGACATTTCTATTGTCGTGATATGACAACCTTTTTTTCTTGTTTATATTACAACTTTACTTTCATAATGTTATGACTTTATTCTTGTAATATAAAAACTTTTCTTGTATTTTATGACTTTGTTCTCATAAGCTTTAATATTTTGTTCTTCAGTATGGCACAAATACACCACCTTAATCTTTCCAGTCTGTTCTGTAGATTTGCATTTTCACCTGCGTTGCCATGGGGGAGCTGTTCTCCCTTAAGAGTGAGTGTGGGGATGAAGTGTGAGCCCCACAGCGTGCTGCTTTGGGCTGAGGGCCTGACAACTGCCTGATGACCCCTGCCTGGCTCTGCTGGGTCACACTGCCTGGGCCCTGCTGCTGCTGCTGACGTTGCTGCTGCTGCTGCTGACGTTGCTGCTGCGGCTGCTGCGGTTGCTGCTGCTGCTGCTGCTGCTGCTGCTGCTGCTGCTGCTGCTGCTGCTGCTGCTGCTGGGCTGAGCCAAAGTCATTGTGGACAGGCTGCTGCAACAACATCTATCAAACAAACACACACACAGATAAAAGGTTGGGGTTTTATGTGTATTCTGTTTCACAGTAGCGTTTCTGACATAGTTAGTTGAGGTAACACTGTGGTTACTGTTAAATGTTGCAGTAAAGTGTGTTTTTGGCTCATGTCGCCTTCACATTCAGGAGGCCAAGACATGAAATCATTAGGCTTTACTAAGCAAACATTTACGACAGGACAGAAGAATCTTGTCTCTGTCTGTTATGTAGGTCGTGCTGGTGAGACAACTTGCAGCTGAACTGGTTAGTCATTCCATCATGACAGTGAGGGGTTTGGTAACATGAGCCTACAATTTTGACTTCTCCAAACAGCATTCATACACACATGATTAACATCCGTATGTCTCGATCACCCAGTCCCAAACTTAAAGGGTCCGTTGAGGTTTTTTTAAATAAAGTGGTGTTTCACATACACACTACCTGTTTGGAGAGGGATACAGGGAACCACAAAACAATTAATGCATTTTGCATATTTTCAGAGGTTTATTACCAAGCTGTCAGACAGCACTTTACTTATGTCAACAAAGCATTCAGTCTGAATGGACTATTTGACATATGCATAGTGTTGTCTTATTCTCTGAAAGTATGCTATTACTTCCATAGCAAACAAATACTGCATGTCACATGTCTGCCCCTGTCCTCACTGCCCGCTTTTCCCCCTCTTTTGCATCTGTTCATTTTTCCTTTTTGGAATGGAACTACAAAATGTTCTTAAAACAGATTTTCCAATACGTCACATTTGCATGGATCAGACACGTGTTGGCACCAAATAAGAAAGTCATGATTGGATCAACTGTTTACATAAACACTGATCGGAATGATGATCGGCATAAACCAGCTCTCTCATTTGGAATTAAATTTGTGCCTGAATGTCCGAGTGAAATTTGTGTCCCTAGCATCAGATCAAACGTGCCAATTCCAACAATGGCACATTTACATGACATTTTTATTCTGATTAATTGTATCCATGAAAACATAGCTAATGTGTAAATCATGTCCAGTTCCCCCAGCTCCTTCTCTAAACAGACAACACTGTCTCCTGTATGTGAGACATTCACTCTGCTTTTGCACCCCCACTTAAAAAAAACTAACTATCCCTTTAAAAGAGAGGTTCCCAACATTTGGCTACAAGAAAGAAACAGCAGTTGACATAATTCTGATGAACCACTGTGTACAGAACTGTAAAGGATCTATAACCAATGTTAATTTAAAGGGTAAAAAGCACAATAAAAGCATTAAGCAAATGTAACCACTGTACATTTACCAACAGTTAGACCATGTTTTACCAAACATTTACAGTAATAATGTTATTCAGGTTAATTAAATTGTTGATTTATAAATTATTAAAGGGTTTCTTAATGTCAGTCAACATATTCATTACTGTTAACTGATTATGGGAGTACTAAATTAAGTACTGATAATTATTGTTAATCTTTATCAACTATGATGGTGACACGCAACATTAATAAAGGGTAATAATGCTTCATTATCGTTAATTAATGCTTATTTTGTACTCCCGTACATTTATGAAGTTATAGTTAGGGCATGCATTTTTTACACTTTACAATAAGGGTCACAATGACCATTACTAAAGGTAGTGCTCTTATACATAAATGAAGTGTCACTTAAGGGAAACACATTTCCAATAAATATAGGTTAAAGCAAGGCATTAACAACTTCACTGACATGATTAGCTTTGGTTTGATAAAACATTAATTAACTGTTACTGAATGCTTAGAACAGAATTAAGTAATGTAAATTATTGTACCCTTATTGTAAAGTGTTACGCAGGCAGAAAATAATTTGAATCAGACCTTTGCTTCTCTGAGGTATAACGCAACATGCTACATAAATTATCCATAATAATCCATTCACATAAACATAAATTATCATATTCATTCATGACTTAACCTGCACTACTTTCACGCACTTTGGGAATAACTTTAGTAGAGTTAATCTGTTTATCTCTACCTTAGTTACCTCCACCAACCTTTGCAGCCACATTTGTCAGTCTACTCTGTTTGTGAGCAGCATAACTCAAATAGTAAACAGAGATTTTGATGATTTTCTGGGACTAGATTTTGGTTGTGATCTGGACGTAGATCTGTATTACACAACTCACCAATTCCCGTTCTTCTCCTGCTAATAAATTACAGCGTCTGTACACCTAGTGCTTTATATGCTACCCTCCACAGTTCAAAGTCGTGAATCACAGTTCTTCCTGCCCCTCATAATCTGACTACTGGTTTAACTCCAATCAGCCAAAACATCTCAAAGGATATAATAGACATATTTAAAAATATCTAATATAAAATAAATACTTTACACTGAGAATATATTTCATTTTCAGTGTTACAGAACTAATTGTAGTGTTTATAGTATTTTTTTTTAAGTTAATTTGAGTTTTGTTAATATTTTACATAATACTGGAGGAAACAGAGTTTTATCAACGCAGATGCTGGCGTGTGATGAATCTCAGCCTGGGAGACAACCAAGTCAAATCATTTTCCTTAAATCTCATCATTCCAGAAACAAATCTTACTAGCCTGGAATATGATTTACATAATTATTATTAATTATTCACAGCAGATCATTTTCAACATCAAGTGGTAAAACTTTAATCTGTTTAAATAATATAAGGAATTAGTTGAAATACTCATAAGCATGTCCCTGTCAATATTAAAAGATAAAAAAAGATAATTATGTCATCATTATTGTATTGTTATCAATTTAAAATTTATTATATATATTTTACTTATTCATTGTTTTTATTTGTGTTTTAGCTCCAGGCTCCACCAAGCATGTTGTCGTGTTGTTACAAAAAACATGTGTTTGTGTTGTTGTGTTGTGTGGTTTAGAGAAGAGAAAAAAGAAAGGAAAAAAGGCTTCCTGTTCTTCTTTAGATTTTTATGGTGATTTTATGGTGGTTGGCAGTTGAAAGGTGCATTACCACCAACCTTACTGCTCTGCCACTGGCGCACAAAGAATTCTGAGGTATCATTGGCTGCAAAGGGTACACCAGATGTATGCTTCAAACGTGGGCAAACATCGGCCACATGTGAAGAGCCGACAATTCACATGGCAATTGGAATAGTCCACGATGTGGTGCTGTGATGCATTTTAGATGACGAATGCCAACTTCGAGGATGCAGCCTTGACTATTGAGAACATGGAATGATCTACGCCTATAGAACGCCTACGCCTATTCAATTTTTCCTTCAGCCTGGCATTGGTGAGGAATTGGTGTTACCTGGATATTAGCCAGCTGAAGCTTCTCCTTGATATCATGCAGTTCCTGCTGCTGTGTCTTAATGTCAGCCTGCAGAATCCGTGTCCTCTCCTCTAGCTGCTCCTTCAGCTGGTTCATGATGCCGAGCTGAGGCTCCTGCAGCTGATACATGGACGACGACTGCTGCTGCTGCTGCTGCTGTTCCTTGGTTTGCTGTTGCTGTAAAGTCAGGATTGAAAATTTTAAGTGGGAACATACAGTACATGGGAAAAGTCAAACTACATATATTTTTTTAAGTTACTGTAAATGTGGCATGTAGATTATGATCTGGCATGAATCATATAATAATGATTATTTTGAAATGGTGAAAGCCCGTCAAACACTATAATCAACTTTGAATCTGCAGTTAAAATTAGGGATAAACAATGCTGGACTTTTTGCCGGTACTGCTATATCAAGAGTGTCTGGGCCAATAACGATTCTGATATACAGTATATATATATTTTTCCTTGTGCCATAATGTAGAGGTAATTAAGTTTCTTCAAAAGTGAAATTAACATAATTTTTTCACACTCATGTCACAGCAGATGAAGATGTTTCTCAGTGTGCAGAATAAATAAACATAAAAAATGAATAGCTGTAGAGGGCGCCAGCATAGAAGTCTAGCAGGTAGCAGTGTATTCAGTTTTAGTTATTAGTCATATCAGGGGATTTTGGCATATTTCTTGATATCTTTTAATATATTTTAAAGCCAATATTGGCAATACCAATTAATGCCGATAATATCATGCATACCAAGTTAAAATGACCTGGATAAGTACTTAATATTTAAAACAAGCAGAAGCTAGAAAGGTATAACCATAATCAAAATAAGTCAGACATCATCCTATAGATAATTTTTTTAACAGTTTTCTTTTTTTTATTTCTTGGAGCTACTGCACACAAGCAACAGATGATCACATACAACAGCAAAAGACACAATAGAATGACATTGTACACAAATGGAACAGAGGAAGGGACATAGGCAGGAGAGGAAGTCAAGACACTGACCATCGTGGAGTGCTTGTTGCAGGTAAGAGAGATGGGGAGGCTCATTTGGGGAACAAGGTCAAAGGAATTTTGTCTTTGTGCCAAATTCTACAGGGGTAAACAACAAAGTTTTACAATTCAGCAGAGCTGCTGACATTATTGTGCCGATCTGGTGCGGCTGTTTTTTTACTGAGCGTTATGTCTGTGGATCAACTGACCTTTGAGCCCCTGGACTGGAGTCTGGCAGAGGTCTTCTCCGACTGCCATGATGGAGTGCAGGCCTCTGTGTAGGAGTTAGCTGCTGAAGAAGAGACACACCTCAATCAAAGTGGATTGACAGTAACTTCACTTAGATCTTAAAGGGACAGTCCAGGGAAAAACTAATATTAGTAACTTCACAAAAGACTCACAATAAAATCTGTGCCTGGTTAAGTATATGATATCTTAAAAATATGTTCAGAGCTTATTTTATGCCTGCAAAATGAAGTCTGTGTTGCCAACGTGTCACAAACTTGCCAAACAAGGCAGCAGTAGGCCAGCAACTCCTGTTTCCCCACTAGCTAAAAAGACTGACTTTCTCTATGGGTGTGGAACAGTTTACAAAGCAAAACAAACTTAATTTTTCAGCTGAAAAAGTCTGTCAAACAAATTCTTAAGACAATGTAGATTTAAATGGGCATAGATTTCATTAAGCAGGTCTTTTGGTAAGAGTCTATCTTTCCTATGTGTATCATAAAGTAGCCATGTTTTCAGTAAGAGCCTGCATCTGCGTCTGGAGCAGGTTCTCAATGCAGGGGACGCGCTCATAACGCAACCCAAACTACCCTTTTGAAGAAAGACGGCAGTAGAAGCAGCCTTGGTTTGTATTGTTGTACAAGAACTACTACTGTCAAAATCAGTGGATATCAGACAGATTAAAATATAAAATCCAATACAATCAAAAAAATCTTCATCACATGCTCCACAGACTGTAAAAAAAAAAAGTTAATAAAATTCAGCAACAGCATTTTAGGCGAGTCATGTTGTGGGCTGTTAATAATCTTCTTCATTAAAGAATAATTGTTCACAGAGTTGAAGAATTATCTTGTTAAAATAGCTTGAAATGGCTAGCAAATGGCAAATATATTGTTAACAGAGTTTGTGATATTGGTACTGAAAAGTGGTATTGTGCCATCCCTGGTATTTATTTATGCATTTACAGATGAAAGTGAATTGGTTTAGTATTAAAGTCAGTGGGCAGAGGAGCAGCTGAAGTCAAGAGTTACATATCAAACAAAAGTAAGCACTGGAAACATAGGATCATTGTATCTGTAACAAAACCGGAGTCATGACATCACTCTTTGCCTCAGTTCTCTTCACCACTCCCGTTTTGCCAGTTCCTCCTCCTAATCATGCGTCATTCCCTCCACCTGTGATCAACGCCTCTTCCCCACACCTGCAGCTAATCAGCTCCTCAGTATATATATATATATACCAGTCACTTCCACCTCCACTCAGATGCCTGATTGTCTTATGTTCTCCTGCCAAGCTTTCCTGCATTCTTTGTTCTGCCTGCCTGATTTGACCTGTTTTGTTTGCCACTGATCTCTTGATTCCTGCCTGCCGATTCTTCTTCTGTTTCTCTTGTCTGATGGCCTGCCCATTCTGGCCTCACCTGCTCATCTGTATGGCTTCTGGATTCCTGCTTGCTGTTCTGGTTCTTTTTGCCTGATCTGACTGTCTTCCTGGTTTTGACACTTCTTGCCTGACCCAAATAAAGTGAGCTCTTACTGAACTCTCTGTCACTGTGTCGTGCTTTTAGGTTCACCTCAGCTGGCCTGGCCCCTTAGTATCATCATCACCTACATACAGCAGTGATTCCCAAAGTGTGGGCCAGTCTGTGATGGCACTGCAGGTAGGCCGTGAAAGGTCATTAACAGTAAATAATTATGTTTTTAATTTTTCAGTTTGTAATTAAGTTTTAAATTACTGTGAAATATGTACAATTGTACGATAGATTTTAAGAAATACTATTTTTATCTGACCTGGTATAGCAGGTAATATATCCAGGACCAACTGGTCAGCATACAAGCATAACATTTAAGTATTTGCACTAAATGGTAATTTGATAATTTTAATTGAAAATTGTTATTTGGGAATTGAGCACTTTTTTCTGAAGCTAAACCTTTCAATTATTACATGAAGCCAAACTATAATAGCCACATGCATGTGGTGAAAGATATGCAAGTTCAGAAATAAAGTGAAGTGAACTCAAATCTGCACTGAAATTTTGTATCCCAAGATCTGTTCACAAGATCTTGTCAAATTAAAACACCATGGTTGAACATTTTTTTTATTGTCCCAGCTGAATTTAGTTCACATCAGCCACTCAAAAACACATGGACCTGCTGCTTAGTGACTCACATGCAGAGTCTGACAGCACTGTGTGGGAGGACTTCCGTGAGCTGTGGGATGATACTGAACACGCACCGCTGTTTCTGTCCGGTGTAGGGTCCAGTGTGGAGCAGATGTCCAAATACAGCTCCTGAGCCTGGAACACAGAGCCACATATAAAATAGAAGTTCATAGAGGCTGATCTTGTACGAAAGAAGACTCTTTACCTTCACAGAGGAGGGAGCATTCTCGGGTGGAGACAGTTCCTCAAGGCCAAACGCTCTCCTCCTTTCAGCTCGCACTTCAGCATAACTAAATGACAGCAGATAGCGACGGTGTATGTGACTGGTTTACATCAACACCACGATGATCATAAGGTGACAAATGTTACAAAAGTCAGTCTTACCTGACAACAGTGTGAGTACAGACAATGAACTCAGGTTTGGAGTTCCACTGGTGGTACGTGATGTAGTAGTGAGTCTGCAACCAAATCCACTGCTGACCTTTGGTCAGGAAACGATAGTAACAGGATTTACCCTTCCCAAACTGCATTACTGAGGATAGGGAGGAAAAATCTGTCATGTTCAGTTGGCACAGATCAAAGATTTTGCCATGTACTCACACATTGGATTAATTTAAAAAGGGACAGTCCAGTATGGTTGTATATGATAGTTAGTGCTGACTGAGCTGTGTGGGGCCCCCTACACCAAGATCCAGCATAAGACAGGGAAGGCTTACTCTCACTGAAAACATGGAAAAACTAAAAGCGAAAATTAATTTTTCCACTATCAGTCTTCCTGATAAAATCTATACCTGTTTAAGTCTACAATATGTTAAAAACATGTCTACCAATCCTGAAGTCAATGGCCTGTTGTTTCAGAATTAATTTTAAGCTCCTTTTATTGGTTTTTAAAGCTCTTAAAGGTCCTGGGCTGTCTAACAGCAAAATAAAGTGATATACATATTCTTAAGATATCATAGATTTAATCAGGTGTTGATTTTATTATGTGATGTTTTTGTTAACTCTTTGTGTCCCTGCTGGCAACCAGGTGTTCAGGAGTGCACAAGGTGCAGTCAGTGCTAACTGTGTGTCTACAGTATGTCTGTGAATGTTCTCAGCCATCCAGGTCATATTCATCTTCTGTAGTTAGCTCTAGGCCACTGGACTCGGTTGCATCATAGTCATGCACCAGAAAGGATTGACAGATTGATAGCTCTTTCTTATATCTTTTAGTGATGGTGGTGTATGGCTTTTCTTATTTGGTGAAGTGATTTATCTGGTTAATCAGATGACGAACGAGACTTGGGTAAGCTACATAGTTAGTGCAGTCGTTCTCCAACTTCTTAGAGGCACAGGTGGAGTTCAGCTTCACAAGACACAATACAAGAACAATAAGAGGCTTAAAATGCCCTTATTCAAACTTGACTCTAGCAAGTTCAATTGCCAACAGCTAAGTAAAGAAGATAACTATAGCTGCATGGCCACTGAAGTGGAATGGTTCAGTTTCGGACAGTATGATACGTATGTTTTTGTGTTTCCATTAGGAAAAGTACCACAATAATCAGCCCCTACCATTCCATAACAAAAAATGGTACGGTAAAGTCAGGGTGGAGCTGGACATACTCCACCCAAGATATTCAGCTGACAGAAAAATCGCTCCTGTGCGCCCTGTGTTTCTTCAATAACCGCAGTCTATTCTCCAACAAAGGTTGACGTCTCATTGAGACAAACAGCCACAAACCAAGCAGGGAAAAAAAGCTGCTGGATGTTCTCCATTGCTGTCTATTTTGTCATTGTTCGATGTTACGTATCATGCTGATGCGGCCATTGGGCACAGCCCACACCAGCCTAACAAGTAAAGATACTGTTTTCAACACAAGTCTGACCTAGGGCTTTACCATTCCAAAACCATACCGCACTGCGACAAATTGAACCATACCATGACGGAAACACAGCCTATGTGTCTACATGATGTCGTTGACTATGAACCACAGTTCAAAAAAAAATTCTAACTGTCCCTTTTAGTTAACTACAATCTATTTGTCAGGAGTGGATTCTTGGTGTTAAAGGGTTGTAAGAAAGAAGCAGATGTAACTTACGCTGCTTGTGACACTGAGCTATTTGCTCCAGGTCATCTACATGATAATAATCATAGCCAGAAGTCCCCAGAACTTCAAAGGGTAAATAGCCTATGATTGGTGAAGCTCTGAAACAACAAAAAAAAGATGATGATCAACACGAAAAAAAAGATTATTTTTACATGGTTTATTGAAAGAAAGAAAAATGTTTTACCTGTGATCTAAAAATAAGAACTTCCATTCAAGGCTGTGTCTGGAAGTGAATTCATCACATGGATCTTCCACATTACACAAATCCTGGACAAAAGCAACAGTGCTGGTGAGTCACCACCAACACCACAACACGGCAAATATTTGGCACTTATTCAACATCCTATTCAGACATTAATTATCAACTATGTAACAATGCATACAATGACAATTATGATATTTATTCCATGTCAGCACAAAATGGCATCAAGCACTTGGAGACAATTTGTCAGAGTTTGCATGTTTTGACATTTTCATTACAAAACATTTATGTATATTGTGGACACAAACTAGTCTGCAGGAGAACCCGAGCTACAAAGTCCAGATTCAAACTGGTATACACTAAGGACTTCACTTGTGCCGAGAATCTGATGGAAACAACCCTCCATGACATAAAGTCCAGACATCATTGTTCCAGGCAGCCTGTCTGGAAATGAGTGCAATCACTGTCTTTCACCCCAAGTGCTGGGGGAGAATGAAAATCTATTCAATAGGACTGCTGTTTTTTTTAATCTGACCTAGTATAGCAGGTAATATATATATCCAGTACCAACTGGTCAGCATACAAGCATAAGATTTAAGTATTTGCACTAAATGGTAATTTGATCGTTTTAATTGAAAATTTTTATTTGGGAATTGAGCACTTTTTTTCTGAAGCTAAACTTTTCAATTATTACATGAAGCCCAACTATAATAGCCACATGCATGTGGTGAAAGATATGCAAGTTCAGAAATAAAGTGAACTCAAATCTGCACTGAAACGTTGTATCCCAAGATCTGTTCACAAGATATGTCAAATTAAAACACCATGGTTGAACATTTTTTTTATTGTCCCAGCTGAATTTAGTTCACATCAGCCACTCAGAAAATATCCATCCATCTTCTGCCGCTTATCGAAAATCGGGTCGCGGAGGGCAGCAGCTTAAGCAGAGAAGCCCGGACTTCCCTCCACTTTGTCAAGCTCTTCTGGGGGAATCCCAAGGCGTTCTCAGGCCAGCCAAGAGACATAGTCTCTCCAGCGAGTCCTGGGTCGTCCCCAAGCCTCCTCCCAGTGGGACGTGCCCGGAACACTGCACCAGGGAGGCGTCCAGGAGGCATCCTAACCAGATGCCCAAGCCACCACAATCGGCTCTACTCTGAGCCCCTCCCGGATGACTGAGCTTCTCACCCTACCTCTAAGGGAGAGCCCAGATACCCTGCGGAAGAAACTCATTTCGGCCGCTTGTGTCCGCGATCTCATTCCTTCGGTCACTACCCACAGCTCGTGACATAGGAGAGTGTAGGAACATAGATCGACCGCTAATTTGAGAGCTTTACCTCTTGGCTCAGCCCCATCCTCACCATGACAGACCGATACAGAGCCCACATTACCGCCTGTCATTTTACACTGTTTATTTAACTTTTGTATAAAAATACAGTACATACGTATAAAAGTGTAATCCAATTTGTGTGCAGGAAACCTCCTCCTCTCACTGACTTCAGTAACTTTACAGGTGTCATGATTTCAACTCAGAGATTGCCTTTGGGATCCGATGTATGGTTGCCATTTTATCATTTGGGAGGTACATGTTGTGCCAGATGTTACCAAAGTACAACAAGAAATCTCCAGAGAAGGCTCAACTCTGTAGAGTCAGTATCAACTCAAATGTTTCATGACTCACTTAAAATCCCCACTGGATCATAGACAACAGCTATTGTTGGTTTCAGTAGCGTTTGAGCTTCCCCTAATCTGTTCCTCTGAGGGTTATGATGCCATATACTTGCAATACAAACTGAGGAAAACACAGAGAGAGTTTAACATGATAGTTCAAGTTTTTCTGAAGTGGTGCTGTATGAGGTAATGACACAGAGTCTGCACTGACTCAGATGTTCACTCCTCCTGTGCTGGGAGTCCGCACACAGACCCTCATTCATATTGCAAACATGGCTGCCAGTGAGGACACAAGAGCCCCTTTTCCATCAAAATTACCAGGAACTTTTATTACCAAGAACTATTTTACCCGGGTAAAGAAGTTCCTGGTAATCTGTGTAGTTTGCGTTTCCACCACACCTGAAAGTTCTTGTGTTGTTGATGACATACAGTCAAAACATTTAACACAGTGAGATGGTGGGAGTGAAAATCAAGCTTCAAAATAGTTTTTACCAACATCACTGTGAGCTGCATCAGCCAGAGACGACAGCAGCATCGCGTGTATGTTAGTAAAACCCGCTCTGCTCGCAGACAGACAGTGAATTGTTTTTCTCCTCCTCATAATTTATTAGTTTCTTCTCATTGTGCTTAATGTGCACGAGAGGCTGCGTCACATCATAATAATTCGCTTGTTTGTTCCATCCGGTGCACAAAGACCTTTAGAACGATACGTGTTTTCACGTCAGTGTCTACAAAAGTCTCAAATAACACAAGGAAAAAGACGTTAGATTTGTCACTAGTTGCTATTTTAAAAACGAGTCACTAGAGGGTCTGAAAACTTATGTCGCTACATTCGCAACACAGAAACAGCTGCAAGATGTGTCCCACGCAGCCAAAGTTCCTGGTAATCTGAAAAGTCCCTAGTCGCAAGTAGGTACTAAAAAAGCGTCTACCAGGGTCATATTTACCCAGGTAATTTTGGTGGAAACACACCAATTACCTGTGTAAATGAAACAACTACTAAAGGATTACCTCATAAATTCTATCCCTACATACCGTAAATCAATAATAGCTTAAAAATATAACTACTGCTTTATGTTAAAGTTTGACAGCCTTTTCCAATAAGAAACTGGGATTTGTAAACTACAAATTCTCCTGCACCAGTCCATAAAGACAATAAGTGTTTTTAGCTGACAGGAACACAGGAGCTGCTGGTCTACTAGTGCCTCATTTAGTACATTTGTGTCACTGAGGTAAATACAAATAAAGGATTTCAAACACCTAAAATAACACATTTGAACTTACTGACGGAGGCAGCAGTGGATCAACTGTGTTTTGTAATGTAAAATCACTCATTTTTTCTAGGTTCTTCATTCAGAAAAGGCTGTCTAAGCAGCAAACATATTGTTAAAATGTCAATAGATTACAGCAGAGAAGGATATTATTAAGTCTTGTTTAAAATCACTGATTTTGTCTCCAGACTTTGATGTGGGATATTGTGTGGTTCACAAATTTCAGCTTCCAGTCAGTCAAGGCTGTCGAGCTGTGAGATACAGCGATTAACTCATAGTCAGGTGTAGACATTTTTTTTCCCTCGTGTCCCTGCTGGCAGCCATGTTTTCACTGACAGCCAATGAGCACACTGCAGTCATCTCTATGTGCCAGGATCTGATACAATCACACTTAAAAATGCCTGATCTGTCTCTTTACAGTTTCAAAATCCCAACTGGCCTTACCTTGAGAAATTGTGGAGTGACTAATCGTACAGTAGCAATGAGGCAGACCTGCTCCTCCAGTGCTGACTGCAGGCTTCTTGGTAAGGTCATTTCAAGCCCGTTACAAGAAGATCTAGGCACTGTGTGACACAAGACACAATATAACTGTAACATCCATCATCCATCATTACTTTTTACATATTTTTTTCCAGTGTGTTTTCCCACTGTTTAGGAAATAAAGGAAAAGAGACATTGTACAGAACTTTGACAGAACAAGAACAGAATAAAAATTCCTTACCATTGTTGTGAAACTTAAAATCTCCCACAAACTTGACGTACTCATACACAGGTGGTTCTTTGGGGTCAATGTTACCTCTGGCAAGATGACAGCAAAATTCTATGTGTGCCTCACCTGAAAAACAATCTTTTTTAAGCATCGCTATTTTGAAAAGACATATTTTCACAATGATTTGATTCAGTTTTTTATAAGGTGCTTGTTAATCATGTTTGCTTTGTTTGATAGAGGGGGTATAGTGTATTGTGCAAATAAAGTAAAAGAAGAGTAGAATTCATATTACACAGAATTAAAATCATAATGCTTAAGTCATATTTTAACACAATCACTACTACATAATATTGCGGCAACTAATTATATTTGTTGATTGATCTGTCGTTCACTATCGATTTTAGTTGTTTTGGTAGTTGTTTGGTAGATAAAATTTATTCTTATCCCACAATAGTGGTGCAACAAAACACTGATACACCATTAAATTGATTATCTATTGCAATTAATTTAGTAATTGATCCATAATAAATTAATTGCTGCGGCCTAAATACATATGTAACTGTTTTGGGGAAGTAATTATGTAAGCATTAAGTAGGGCTTTATTGCACTTTCTGTCACCTTTTACTAGATGCACAGCTGATAAAAACAATAAAAAATATAAATGTATACAAAGGTATCAAATTTCAGAATAAAATGTAAATCAGTGATTACTAAAGGTCTTCAAATGTGATCATGTGTGATTTCACAAAAAAGTGAAGATTAATCTTACATCGCCTCTCAGAATGTCAAGTGTTGGACATTAAGACAATAACTATGGGCCCACTTTTGGCCTCTATCTGCTACTGAACCATGCGTTATTTGCCACATAAAGCTTTGATGGACTGGCCGAGGAAGTTTGAAGATGTTTTTTTTTATGTTGAAAACAAATACGTAGTCTCAAAATCCACATTTGAACAGTTGTTCAAATTACAATCAGGACCAAATATTGATGTCTCTCTTAACAATAGAAACTTATATAGCTCTGTGAGTTTTGTAAAGAACAGTTTGAGATTACTCAGCATCTCTCTTTCTCAGAAAAGTGACACAGGATTAAGGCCACTGTCTTAAACCATAGATACAACATTGCTGTGGATTACAGCGCTAACCTAACAGGGATTCAAAGTCTTAACTATGATACTAAGCTAGCTCCTATTATAAGCTGAAAGGCTAATCATAGATACACACTAATTAGCAATCCAATAAAGTACAGACCTCGATTCAGGAACTTGTTCTATATATAAAGAGCTTAAAGTTGTATTTACAGTCTTAATGCCATTTCAAGATGATTTGAAACACTAAAAAAAAAAAACTGCGACTTATTTAAAGGGTCAATTAAGTGTTTCTGAATTTCAGATCAAACAACTTACAAATTACACAAAACACTGAGCTACAAATGAGAACGCAACCATACACTGGAAGTGACCTCCCAAGAGATCAGAAAATAATCTACAGAGCGGTGACCTTTTAACTCCTGTTGTGCTTCGATGTGATGACCCAGACACAGTCTGGTTTGGTGTTAGAAAGTGGTGTTAGAAATAGACTAGCCAGACATGTGCAGAGAGGCCACGCAGCAGGATACTCACTGTCAAAATAGTCTGCAGCAATGGGGTCAGTCATCAGCATGTGGGATGAGAGTAGCTTATACACCTCCCCATGTTCCCGCTCCGGGAGGAAATTTAAGATATTTTGGTCCACCATATCTGACTGATACAGGATAGATGAGTCAGTCTTTTGGGGAGAATGTGATATGCAACTGTGTCGCGATAGAGGTATAATTGCATCTGATGTAATCAGGAAAATCAAGTTTTTGCTCTCACTGAAAACATGGCTACCAGTGAGGACACAAGGAATAACTGACTGCATAACACATAAGTGACATTTTGCGTATTTGGTGTTTGAAATTCTTTAATCAAATTTCCCTGTGTCACAAGCCTGCCAAATGAGGGAGCAGTAGACCAGTAACTCCTGTGTCCCTGTGGGCTAAAACACTGATTTTCTCTATGGACTTTGGCATGGGAGAGTGAGTGGTGTACAAAGTTTCCATTCAGAACATAAATAAGGCATACATCTTATCCAGTGGGCCTTTTGTTAAGTGGCTAAAATCAGTTTTTCCTCTGGTTCCTTACTGACAGCCATGTTTCCAGTAAGTGGAAGAACTTGAACTATCATTTTAATCACTGTAACATATTTATAGGTTTCGGTTTCCAGCCAGAAAAACCTGTCTAATGGTAACATAAAGTGATGAGCATATTCTTAAGATGTCATGCACTTCAGCAGGTATATCTTTTATCAGGCGAGTCTTTGTTAAACTATATTTTCATATGATTTTACATCATAAAACACCAGAGTTGTTGATCCACTGCTGCCTCCATCAGTATTACAAGGCAGCAGTAAACCAGCAGCTCCTATGAACACACAAAAGACAGAGATTTTCTCAATGGACTTTGGAGGACGACAGTGTTTCCAGTTGGGAAAAGGCTGCCTATATTCTATATAAGATATCACAGACGTTAGCAGGCATAATTCTTATCAGTTAAGTTTCGGAAAAACTTGAAAAACGAACTGAAATGTGTTGGAGATGAGAGATTAATCAATATCAAGGCCATCACAAGGAGAGGAGAGGAGAGGAGAGAGAGAGAGAGAGAGAGAGAGAGGGCTTCCTTACTTACTGGTAAATGGCCAGTAAGTGAAGACACACTGTCAGACACGTATATGATATTTCCATCAGTGGTTAGGGCGACCAAGAATCCATCTAGTGCCTGGAAGTGAGAAAATATCAGGACTTGTCAATTAGGCTACACATACAGTTTGATTAACAGAACTTAGGAAACAAATTAAGCATAATTAATGCTCCATAATTAAACACTTTTAACCAGTTTTTTTTTAACTTGCAAATATTGTTTCAGCTGTCTCCATGGTAACAACACACTATCCTCCAGTGAGCTCTTTTAGTTACCTTACATTGTATTATCATGATCCTCTACACAATTACTGTCAGATATCAAATACATTATGGGCATAAATGTGCAAATAGGTGAATGGCCAGACTGTAGCATCAAGTGCTTTGAGCCGTCATCAAGTCTAGAAAAGAGCTATATAAATACAGACCATTCACCATACAGCATTAGTAGACTACAGCAGCGCGAAATCACTTGCACATATCATTGGTGATCGGTTATTTAGTTTTTGAATCCTCCTTACATTTCTTACGTTTCCCACCATGCTTTTACAAACCCCAATTCCAATAAAGTTGGGACATTGTGTAAAACAGAACACAATGTTTTGCAAAATCCTTTTTTGACTTATATTTTAATTGACAATTGAATAGACTACAAACGCAAGATATTTAACACACCTCCACACCATCACTGATGCTGACTTTTGAACTTTGAGCTGACAACAATCTGGATGGTCCTTTTCTTCTTTAGCCCAGGGGATATGACGTCCATGATTTCCAAAAACACGATTTAAATGTGCAATCATCAGACCACAGCACACTTTTCCACTTTGTGTCACTCCATCTCAGATGAACTCGGGCCCAAAGAAGCCAGCGGTGTTTCTGGGTGTTGTTGACACAGTATATGGCTTTCACTTTACATGGTAGAGTTTTAACTAGACGTAGCGACAAACTGTGTTAACTGACAATGGTTTTCCAAAGTGTTACTGAGTCCATGTGGTAATATCCTTTAAAGAATGATGTCAGTTTTTAATACAGTGCCGTCTGAGGGATCAAAGGTCACCAGCACTCAGTGTTGGTTTTCAGGCTTGTCACTTATGTGCAGAGATTTCTCTGGATTCTCTGAATCTTTTGATGAGACTATGGACTGTAGATGATGGAATCCCTTATTCCTGGCAATTATAAATTGAGGAATGTTGTTCTGGTAAACCTAAGCCCATCTTTGCTTGTGAATGACTGAACCTTTCAGGGAGCATTCCTTTTATAACCAATCATGACACTCACCTGTTTCCACTTCACCAGTTCACCTGTGGAATGTTCCAAACAGGTGTGTTCTTTCTGCATTCTTTTGTTGCCCCTGTCCCAGCTTTTTTGGAATGTCTTACAGGCAAAACATTCAAAATGAGTGAATATTTGCAAAAAAACAATAAAGTCTTTCTCTTCCAGCTGAATATACAGTAGGTCAAAAAGGATTTGCAAATAACTGTATTATGTTTTTATTCACGTTTTACACAGTGTCCCAACTGGACATTGGAATTGAAGTTTGTAAATAAAGAACTTGAACATATAATTGAGCCAAACACTGCTTCTTCAAATAATACATCTGACCCTGTAAGCCTTTCTTTCTTATTACCAATAATTGTCAGACTTTTACCTCCAACATCAGCTGTGTGAACTCCTCATTACAAAGGAACGAAGGCTTCCAGTCTTGTCTCACATCGCAGGTTTCATTCTGTGCAGTTATGTCTAATGGAGATGCAGGTTGAAGTAAAAAACAAATAAAACAAGAATTAAGTCACAAAACTCAACATTTTTCCTTACAGAAATATGTATATTTCCCTACCCTTCTGTTTCTGCAAGAAGTCAATAGTTCTCTGTAATATGGTGGACTTGTCCATCTTGCGTGGATGGCCTTGGCCCTGCAGCATAGTACACAGCTCCTTGATGAGCACATTGAATTGGTCTCTTCTTTTCTTTTCCGATTTGTTCCGGGATGCCCTTAACATATGAACACAGGAAAACAATAAGGAATCAGTGTAGCTTCAGGCAAGAGCTAAGGTAAGCAACAAAAGGGGGACAAGGGGAGAGGAGCTGTTATATTAGCATTATAACAAGTTTCATCTCCAAAAGCTTGTCAAATAGCCTTTAATTTCACTGACTTTATTTTTAACAATGACAGCGTACAAATTTATATTAAAAATCATTAAATGGAAGTTGTAAATAAATGAGTTTAAACCTAAATGTTTTATATTTAAAATTGCACATATACTACCTGCACTGTCACAGATATATAAGGTAAAAAAATGCAAACAAGCCAGAGTACCTTTTTGCCCTGTCTTTCTCATCTTCATCAATTAAATCGTCCATGCAGCTACTTGTGCTGAAAACAGAAAGGTACAAGTTAAAAATGATGTTAAAGTTGTTTGTTGTTGTTTTACACATCACTATCACAAGCACATATTTATTATGTGCAATAACAGGTCTATTAATGGCTTTAGAGATAAAGAAAAGGTAATAAAGCAGCATGGCCTCCAAATAAGACTTTAACCTGTGAATGGAAGTAGAAAATGACTCTGTATTGCTTTATATGTAGGTCAGATGTCCAGGTCCAGCTCTCAGGATGTTTGCTGCTACATTTTTAAACTATTAGTGTAAACCTTGGGCCAAGGTCCAAAAAATGGCTTTAAAGAAAAAAAGAAAAATGTCCATGACAATAAATGGTCTGTATTTATATAACACATTTCTAGTCTTGACGACCACTCAAAGCTGCTTTACACTACAGTTTTGCCATTCACTCATTCACAACTATTCAATCACACTTTCATACAGTCTATGTGCAACGTATTTCCTATCATTTATCTTTCAAAACCATTCACATGCTGCCAAGCTCAGCTTTCAAGAGCAATGTGGGGTTAAATATTTTGCCCATGTAGAGAAGCGGAGCTGGTAATCAAACCCACAACCTTCAAGTTGAAAGGCCAGGCGACTGTCAGTGTAGATTTTATTCTCATATTTTTATGTTCATTTCCTGTTTTAATTTGTGTTGCTCACCTCTCCTCTGATTTCATATTCCCACTTTCTGTCATTATGTGTTTTCAGCTGTGCCTTTTGACTAGCCCCTTCTGGTTTGTTTACCTGTATTTTTGACTGCTTTCTTATGAGCTTAATTTTGGTCAATCAAACCTTGGACTTTTATTGTGCGTTCTTGTTGTGCATCTGTGTCTTGTTCCTTTGTGTGCAGTTCCTGAAAGTCGCATCATGACAAGATTGTATAAAATGTGTTCCTTGAAGCCAAATGACTTTTGCTGCTGCTGTAGCACTCACACGTATATGCCGCTTGAATGTTTGACGATGGGTGTGTCTGACGCGTCGTGCTTTAAGCAGCTTTCAGAAGTCTTGTGACTTCATAGAAAAAGGCATTAATGCTACTAAAGCAATGTCAATGTGGTGTCTGCTATTGTTGGGTTTACTGTAAACCACAAAAAACATTGACAACCGGGAGAACTGCCTTGACTGAGAATTCAATTTGGACACTGCACTTTTGAAGGCTGTTGTGTAATTAAACCCTGAAACCACTTGTTTGAGGTGTAAACCAGTGTATATGGGTGTGTAGTAATGTTACACTTTAACTGGATAACTGGATAACAATGTGTACGATATGCTGTAGAAAACACAATGTAGTACACATGATAAAGAAGGTCAACATGAGATAGCAAAGTGAAGATAACTTAATGTGATACTCACTCCCATTCCCCATGGGCAGATGAGCAGGGGACACCAAAGTCAGAGAGGCTGTCCATACTCACACCCTTTCCCAACCAGGCCCTTTCTGAAGTCTTATGAGTCCCATCCGCTCTGACCTCGTCCCAACGCTCTTCTGGAAAATTCTTCAGCAGACCAGCTGCTGATGACAGCCACCAGGATAACAGAGACACACCAAAACCTGTCAACAGACATGAACTGATTTCAACAAACTTGATTATGTCACATCATTTAAGCAGATATTTTCTTTAGGACCCGCTTCAAGGAAAACACACAAGACCTTCACTTCATGAGTAAAAAATAAACATTGCTCATTTTTACTTGAATTATGTGAGGTCTATTGACTACCATATAATTGTTTTTGCACAGAAGGAGCTTTCCTGACCTAGAAAATGACAATTAATGAAATCAACTCCCGCAAACTAATAACTCACAGAAGCAACATGATGATTTGACCTTATTGCAGTTATTAATGACATCTCTGCGAGTCAATCTCACAAAATCAGTTATGTGGATCATGTTAGTCAGCTAAGACTCTTAAGACTGGAAATACGAGAACAGAAAGCAGTCTTATTTTACCCCATCATGTTCCAGTAGAAAAGCAACACACACAAGTCTGGTTTTCATGATTTCAAAGGACATTACATTGACTTGCATTCTTTCACCTGGAAACTTACTCTAGGCTTAACCATAACTATTACTAGTCTAACCCTAACCTTAACCTAATCATCCAACAAAATGTAAAAAAAAATGTTACTGGGGTTAATTTAGGTCCCCATAAAGAAGACAAGTCCCCCTAATGTGACTATGAAAACAGATTTAGGTCCCCACAACATTTGTAACACCTGAAACACACACAGAGGGAGAGTGAGGATCAGAGAGACTGAGAGAGAGACACATGTCCCTTTCACCTTAATTAAAAACTTCACCTTAATTAAAACACTATGTGGTTTTGTGTTTTGTGAAGTTGTAACTAGTGGTTAACCCTAACCCTGTAACCAGTTATTGCATTTTCCATCATTTTCATCAAAAGAGAAACAAAAAATGAAAGAAAAGAATTAAGAATAATTTGAATAATAATGACTATGATGTTATTGGCCTCTCACTAACAAGAAGAGAAAGTCTGTATCCTGCCTTCAAACTAAGCTGAGCTGGTAATATTTGTCATTTTGCGATAAAAACAATCAATTCTAATAATGAAACCGAGGTACTTCATGATAAAAGTAATTACTCTACAATTATTCATTCCCTATTGTTATTTGCTATTATGGGATTTAGCTCCCTGACTTTATTGCTTAACCTTATGTAAATATGAACAAACTAGAAAAGTTGTTTCTGCATGAATCTGACTTCCATCAGCATCACATACATAAGATTTGTTCATATTATACAATAAATAAACCATAATGTTGTTACACGTGTGACATATTCTGCATATGCTGTACTACCTCTACATGCCTCTCATTTACATGCTGACATGGCCCTGCACCAGTGTTGCTGCAATTAGTCAACATAGGATAATCCACCAGACACAGGATTGTAGTGTTGACTCATTGTATTATTATTAAATAAGTAAAGCCACTTAAATGTTCATTTGAAACTGCAGTGCACTACAGGAATAAGAAGAAAGATAAAGACTTTCCCTCCCCTCAACTTTTCTCAGTATCTGCGACTCACTCGATTTGGCCCACTGACCCGCAATTTGAGAAACACGGTTGTGCCCGATCATGTTCTGGAGGGACCCATATCTTTACAATTGTGTACACTGTGGACCGCCCATACTTATAATTACAAAAAACATAAGCGCTACGTCCAATATATATTCCAATACAGAAGTCATTTTTATGACTTTACATACTGAATACAATTCTGAACAGATTATTTCCTGTGGATATTGCAGAGTATGAGATCATTTTCACTTACACTATGTTAGGAACCTATATCTCTCTGTATCATACACAAAAGGCCTACTCTTAATAACAGTTCCGGGATTTCCTGAGCCTTCTTTTTGAAAATAATGTCCGTCATTCTCATTTCTCCTACTTAATTTTGTGGAACAAGACTCATTCTTTCAATTGGAAACCCTTAAAAGGTACAAAGTGTAAAATTTAGATACATGTCTTGATGGAGTTACATGTTGCAGCTGAATATTCCCCAACCTCACCCTTCCCTTATAAATGTATTGGACAAACCAGTATGTTCCAAAGATGACATTTTATAAATGGTTGGTAAATGAGTTGTTCTTTACTATAAATGACTATAATCACATACTATCTGCCTGTGACACCCATGATAGTTAAACACACATTTGTATCTTGTTCTGATAATTAAAAGACAAAGGAAGCATAGATTTCTGCTGTCAGAACACACTCAACAATCAAAGACAGAAATTCTAAACTGTCACAGAAAATGCATGCTATTATTAAAAGGGGGTCATAACAATTTTTAAATGAATGAGCGAACAGACCTTAATAATCAGTTCATGGTTGGTGACAAATAAATCACCCAGGGACACAAATGCTTAATCAGAAATAGAAAGTCTGCTTTAGTGCACTGCTATCTACAATTCCACCAAACCTGTTTGATTGGATTAAAGAGAAACAATGTGAAACTGAACTCTAGAGGTAGATTGATTAATTAGGCTGACATTTGGCATGTTTTAGAAGAAGAAACTTAAATATTGCTATGTCACTAAAATGTTATGATTCATATAAACCTTTAATTCTTTAAATTTTTTGTTGACCCCTGTATTTAGTTTTTTTTATTTAAAATACTGTACATAATTGCACTGCAGTAAATAGGAGATTAGTGTTGTTCAATAATTTTAATTTTTTTGTATAGCATTATTTCTTATCATGAAATTTTATTATATGGAGGATGTATATATTGACCAAAATCATTGGCATTAATTAATTAATGGCCACTGACCGCCCAGATTTCTAAAGACTGTCATTGGCATCTGCCAGAGAAAACCCCATATCAGTGAAACCTGAACTGAAAAGTTGCTACAGTGAAAAAAATGAAAAAAAAAATCCAAAAAGAAAAACAAATAAAACCATATTTCTAATTGAACTTTAACTTTTAAGATTTTTTTAACTCTGCTCATCCACAGTGTGTTAGATGAAGCCTCTCATATCACCAGCCTGCATTCTTTTAATGTAGTGAGGTTAAATCATCACACCTTCCAAGGTTAACAGCTAGAAAACACACAAGTCTGGTTACACATGTGTCCTCAGGTACTTAAAGTCTTTAGCAGCAACCTGAGAACGGCTGGCAGTGGTTAGTACACTAAGGTTCAAGTTCAAGACCAAACGGTCTCTGTAAACAGCCCATAAAAAGACCATGACTTCCTTACTGCACATAAATGTCCCAGAGTCCCAGTGTAGGCAATGCAGTTTTTCTTCAAATAATATACACTATGTTTCCATTTAAGTTTAAATAAGAAAAAACTGTTACTCATGCCTTTCATTTACTAGCAGTTTGCTTGTTACAAGACAATGCTACTGTTCACCACTTTTAATGTTTACATCCACTGTTGCACTTCAAAATATCTCACGATTTAAAACTTCCCGTGTTGCAACCAATGTGAAGTTAAAATTGTGAAACATATATTGTGCTATTAAAGAGAAGAAATAGCCCAAAATACCACTCAGCTAAAATGCTGTCTGTGCACAGAGAAGCATGCAATACATAGGTTTTAGGAATGTATCAAATTTAACATTTTTCTCTTTCCAATATTCGGTCAAGTGATTTTGACCAGTATCAAACCAATAGTGATAGTCTGTATCATATCCACTCATCCCTAATAAAAATGAACACACATGCTGTACAGGCACACTGTGAGACACCTGTGTGTAAATTTGTGAATGGAATATTCAAACTACATGAGATCCTGGAACACTGTTATGTGATATGTAAACAGTTAATCCTGTGTGTATCTATTAGTCAATGATTGATTCTAGCACTGGTGCAAACACGGCGATGGTGTCAGTAACTCTAAACCAACAAGTTTGTAGAGGCCATTGGCACAGATATTGAAGGCAGATCCTTTTTCCTGCGGCTGTCTAAGACAAACTAGCGTGTACGTCAGTGCCTGAGGTGGGGCTGACATCTCTGTCAGCACATTATGATGACATATTCATAATACAGCACACAGTCACACATAAACAAACTGTTCTATGTCATGCATTACACAACAGAAAAGTTGTGACTTTTTACGTCACAGTGCTTAATGGTCTTTTTCATATTTAACATGAAGTGTCATTACACAGCCCATATTGCACAGTACAATTACATCTATAACATGTCTTAACAATCACCCTGTAGACACAGTTTATCAATAACTCTAATGGATTTTTATTTGTCTTTCTTTGTTTTTATTATAGTGACAAGCAGTTATACATTTTACTATAAAATTTGAATCCTGGAAAAGTAATGGAAAATGCACTAGCTCTCTTCACTAGCTTTCATGTGCTGGAGATTAGAATGCCTGAATTGCATTTTTGCTTAAAATACCCATCTCTATTAATTACTCGGTAACAATTAATTTACTTTTTAAATTCAAGCATATGAGCTGATTTACATTAGCAACTAGGGGAAAGGCACCCCGAATCATGTTAAAGCTGTAGAGTACAACTTTTAAATATAACTGAATGTCCATTAACCATTTAAATGAGTCAAATGAGTCAAATGAGTTCCAACTATGCTGATTCAGTGCATCAGCTGCACACGACCCTCTCCTTGTTTCTCAGTATAGCGGGGTATTTCTCATGTTGCCAGGCAACAGTGCCACACTGCACACAGTTAGTGACGCAGTTTACGTCATGAGTGATTGAAGCAGGGCAGAAGTGCAAGCTATAGCACTAGTCATGCAAAAGTAATGCTGCATACAGTTGGACTACGGTTAAAAATGCTAAAAGCACCCACAAAAAGTTTCAGAAGTGGATTCTACTGCTAAGACAAACCTCTTTTGCCTTAAACTAATATGGGCCACACTGTCGTGGCATACACATGAAAACTGGCACACTGCTGTAAAAAGTCGAGGGTAAAAACTGTGCTTCATATTTGAATCATTAATAGTATGGTGAATAAATTGCTAAATCAGACAAGAACATGCCTAATTAATTCACACACTGACTGTTTCCATAGAAAGAAAACCTTATCATTGACAACTTTTTGACAAAGCTGAAATTATGCATCTAGGTGACTCTCTCTCACTCACTCATTTTCTACTGCTTTATCCTCCACTGAGGGTTGTGGGGGGCACTGGTGCCTAACTCCAGGTTACATAGGGCAAGAGGCGGCATACACCCTGAACAGGTCACCAGTCCATCCCAGAGCCACACAGAGACAACCATTCACTCACACATTCACACCTACAGGCAATTTAGTGTCCAATTAGCCTAATCACCAAATCTGCATGTTTTTGGACTGTGGGAGGAAGCCAGAGAACCCGGTGAAAATTCACAAACACACGGGGAACATGGCCATTAGGGATGCCCATCCTTAGTAAATAAAGATCATGAATTAAAGTAAAACACATTTTGAGATTGGATGAAACCAGTCTTGTCCATGCCTTGTTAGTGCTACCTGAAACCTTGACCCGTCAACTGAAAACCAGATGAATGTGGTCAGGCAGAGAGTAGTAACCTACCCCCTGGGGTTAGGTCAGACAGAAGCCCAAACATACATCAGCACATATACAAAAAAAACACAAAACACAATCAGCTCTCTGGAACAAGCAAACTCCATGCAGAAGGGCCCTTGTTCTGACCGGGTCACGAACCTGGGTCTAGGTGGCTCATATAATAAGGGCTCTAATTTCGTAGACCAGGCACAGGCGCAGCGCAGGCAAGGGGGTGTGTCTAGGCGCGTTTTGCTGGTTTCGTGCACAGCGCAGCAGGGCGCAACCTGGCACAAGTACTCTTCTGTCACACCTCTGTCCCTCCTACCTCCTACCAGTGTTGTGGAGATGCTGTTCCTAATCCTGACCGACTGTGGTTGGCCGGTAGGGAAGTTATAAATCCATTCACAGAGTGTGGGGTTTATTCCAAGGTTAAATAGTTTGTGAATGAGGTTGATGGGGATGACCGTGTAAAATGCTGAGCTGCAGTCAATAAATAGTGTCCTTGTTTTCCTATCTGTGTTTTCCAGTGCGATCTTATCGAAGAACGTGTCTGTAATCATTCAAGCAGGTTACTGGGTTTTTCTTGGGTACTGGAATATAATTTTTTTAGCAGGTTGGGACTGTGGCTTGAATGAGAGACAGGTTAAAGATGGAGGTGAAGACATCAGCAAGTACTGCAGCACACACCCTGAAGACCTGTCCAAGGATGTTATCAAGTTCTGTAGCCTTATGAGGTTGATATTCCTCAGGGATTAGTGTATGTCATCTTCCAGCTTTTGCCTGTACTGTCTCTTGGCCTGTCTGTTTGTCGTCCTGAGTCTATTTTTTGCCGTTCTGTAGTCCTCCTCATTATCTCATTAAAAGGCACTGAAGCAAGTATGCAGCATGTGTCAAAGCTGCATGCATATGTCTGATACTGGCAACAGAGACTATAGCTGTAGCAGCAGGCCATGTCTAAACCACAGTATGCAAACCATACAATTGCACAGAATCACATCAAACCACATGCAAACCCCATGAGAAAAATCTGTACCGTCTTCTGACTGTCTTTAAGCTGAGTTAGCTTTAAACAATGACATCATTAATGGTTGGGTGATAATTAGCAATGCAATACTGAAGGACAAAACACACTTCTTGTGAAACAGTCAAGTGCTTGACTTCATTAACGCAAAAATATGAATCAATGAATACCCCAAACTTTACTCATTCTTTGAAAAAATAATAATAAGCAGATATCAATAGCCATGGAATACACTGTCGTATGTAGTTATGTAGAGGTGAGAAAAAGCTTTGCACACTCTTTCTCTAACCCAACAACATTCTTTAAAAATTACTGTGGCATTCCAGACAGAGAGCTGGTTGTGTTTTGTGTTTTTTTGTATATGTGCTGATGTATGTTTGGGCTTCTGTCTGACCTAACCCCAGGGGGTAGGTTACTACTCTCTGCCTGACCACATTCATCTGGTTTTCAGTTGACAGGTCAAGGTTTCAGGTAGCACTAACAAGGCATGGACAAGACTGGTTTCATCCAATCTCAAAATGTGTTTAACTTTAATTCATGATCTTTATTTACTAAGGATGGGAATCCTTAGTTATCATTCCGTTATAACAAGTCAAACAGTTACTGTTGACTATTTGTATTTACGTCAAAAATCTAGAAAACAAATATTTAATTTATTATTTGCATTTATAAGAACAAAATCCTCTACTCCAGTCATTTATTTAGTGGACTTCATATGTGTTTGTGATAACATTTGCGAGGTTTCTTGAATGCATCTTGAAGCCGCTTCTCTAAGTTCAACACACTCAGATCAGGGGTGGGCAACTATTTTTCCCAAGGGGCCGCATGACAAACATAAAATATTGTTGAGGACTAATTGGCTGACTAATTAAATTCTGCTCAAATTTCATTTTAAAAGCAGTAAATTATTCAATTACTACTAAATAACTCAATTGAAAATATGAAGTTACTATACCATATAATGAATAATACTATACTGGGGTGGAGTGTAGAGAGTACATTGTCTAACAACACCTCGACAAACCCATCCTCCCACCTGCACAGTGTGCACCTGCATGCTTATACATACACACTCACACAAACATACACACACACTAATGCTGCAGTCACGCTGGATGTGTTGCAAATTTTCGAGCACCAATTTTAGATACAAGAGTGTCAGTGCTTCGCTTGCTAGATAATAAGATAATACACCGGGAGGGAGAGCTTGTTGCTACTGTGCCGTGTCTGGGTTTACCAATAAAGACGGGTGCTGGCAAGCTAATGCTATCTACCGAACTTAAACCAAGTAGCTCGTAGAAGAGAAGTACCATGAACATTGTTTTTATGCTGTGTTCACTCCAGATGCGACGTTTACTTGTCGCATTACAAGTTTACATACAAAGCTAATGCACAGACATGATTTTCAAGTTGGCCAGGCCAAGTAACGCAACTGAAGCACCCATCGCTCTTTGGCAAAGAATTGCGCCGACATGTTGACGCAATTGTCAATCAGTTTTAAGATTCTCCAGATCATATACTTGCCAGCGACCAGACTGCTCAAAATGGAGGAGAAACATAATTTTTTTTGTGGGTACTTGGAACTCTACGACACAAGTTGGTATGCACTCTATCACTTGTGGAACAACACCACCCGGAGCTCGACACAACTTGGCTTGGTTTCACTGTTTACTTTGGGAGATCCATATGGATGGGAACATTTTTGCATTATAAGCTGCTAATTTGAAGATTTGGAAGCTTGTATCAACGATTTAACTACTTTTTGGAATGATGCCAAACATTTGATAGTCAAGGCCCAACATAATTGCTAAAATTATTAGCCAAAAACACAAGTCCGTCAACCTGATTGGGATTGGGTGTGGCTCTCTTTCTTTACAATTATTATCCTCAGATAAGAAAATGCACTCAGACCACACAGATGTTGCTTGAACACACAGATACCTATGAACCGAGTTACACAGAGTTGCTGTTGCTCCATGTTCAACCAAAGCAGGAAGACTCATTCTGCAGAGAGCAAAGTCTCCCTCTGGCTTGCACCTCCAAAATGCTATGGCCCATATTAGCCTCCTTTATACCTGGCATTAGAATGTGTTTTCCATGATCAAACAGTGATTGGATAGTACCTTACTATCCACATAAATTTACCCCTGGTATTAACATGCATCTTCAGCGTCCACATGAAGATCCTTTTGCTATCCAATCATGGTCATCCCCCCCTTATGTCACCTCCCCCTAAAAAGATTTTCAGCAGCAGACTACAGCATCACACCCTGTTGTCACGATATCAACAACGTTAGCTGCACATGCAGAGGAAGAAGTCACCTTTGACAAGTGGAAAACCAACAAAAGCAGAGAGGAATGGGCAGTTTTGTCGCTCGTTTGCCTGCCTTAATGTGTGAGGACATCTCTGCTCACTTAGTTGTTGTGGCTGAAGTGGAGCCGCATCAGAGATTCATAGCATTTACACTTCTGCTCAATGCGGTCACAATGCGTTCTTGGGTGTATTTACATTTGTATTTACAAGTGGTCAGGTGCTGTCCAAACCTCTGTTGGACCTTAAGGGGTACTATTTAAATAGGCCCTTAAAAGTAATTACAGTTTGAATGTGAAGTTTTCAAATTTCAAATACAAATTTTTATTTATTTGCTATTTTATATCACTGTTAAACCGGTTCTGACTGGAAAGTGAAGTTTATAAAAAACACTCTCACTCTCTCTCTCACACACACACACACCAGAAAGAAAATCAACATTTTTAGCTCACTGGGACACAGGAGCTGCTGGTCCACTGCTGCCTCATGTAGTAAGTTTGCGTCACTGGGATGAATCTGAATGAAGGATTTCAATAACCAAAGTCTCTAAATAATATATTTTAACTCCTATTTGCTGTAAGGCAAAATTGCTGATTATTTGTATGGACTTAGGAGCAGGGAGTAGGGAGTTAGATGAGCCTGAGTTGGATGAAAACTGTTTTTTCCAGCCATGTTTAAAATAAAAAGTTAAACTTTGAATAGTACAGTCACTGGCATATATGCTTGATAATTTACTAAACTGATTTACTGATACAATTGTAACATTTCGATGCAGTAAATGATTCGCCAGTCACTTTGTAATATCAACATATTGGTACATATAATATAGAGACATACTGTACATACAGAGGAAACATTTGCAATGCTTTTATGATCATTTTAATTTCTATACAGATTTCTTTTTTTTTTTATCAAAAAAAGGGAAAGGATTATCTGCCATGATTTCAGGTGGAAGGGAAGCTCAGGAAACAGGAAACACTTATATTGGTTAAAGCACTTAAGAAATAACACAGGGAGGGCAAAGAGTGCACTCAATGACCCTTCAACTCCACAATATGTACATAGTGAATAAGTAATTGTGTCACTTCAGGGTCAAAGGAAACCTGACAAAAAAGAAAAACAAATCATGTCAGCTGCAACTGAGAAGAATCTCAGTAGGTCTTGAGAAGTAGAAGAAAAGAGAGGCTTAGCCAGAGAAATGTGAACTAAGCTGCTACGTTAGGTAACATCAGCCTGACCTAAGAAATCCTGCTGGGATATCATATAAGGTTTTCTTTTTCCTCCTTGACTGACATTTAATGTTTTGATATCAGGCCAGAAACAGAAAATATACCTGCAGTGTGTTTGTTGCCATAAATGTCATCAGCAATGGTTACAGCGAGGGGAAATAGGTTATTTCACTGCTGTAATAACCAGGACACTTGATGACTGACTGAGAGCTGGACCCACGGGCGCGCGCACACACACACACACACACACACAGTAGAGTAGAAAATAATTAACTCGGTATTGACAGTGGCTTGTCTTGTATGTGTACGAACATAAACTACTTTGATATAGAAAAAAAAAGAAGAACTTTGACGTTACAGCGACATTTTCCAACAACACTGACACGACACTCAAAGATTCAATTAAATGAAAGCGTAGTCACGTACCTTGAAAACGGCTCCTGTGCAGAAAACACACACACCTCAGCGTTTAACTTTAATCCTTTCAGCCATGTTTCTTTTTTATTTTTTTTATTTTTTAAAGGAGTTAAGTAAGAGCACAGTAGCTGAGAGCAGCTAGCAGCTCCGGCGTCTGACTGAGCGACAGGAGACGAGAGTAGCCGTAGCCTTCAATTGAATAACCAGGTCTAGAAGTGAATACGGTGCCGCTGTGAATCTCCGCCGAGTCTCTCCCTTCTTCAACCACATAACATAGTGGCTAATGTCGTGTGTCGTGCTCTGTTAGCTTGTGTCCGTGTGTTTTTCCAGCCTTCGGACTCCAACATCCTCCTCCTCCACCGCTGCGCCTGCCGCTGCTGCCACATACAGGCTTGTAAACAGCAGTGAGAGGCTGAGGAGAGAAAAGTAGGTCAGCTGGTAGCTCAATACTGGGCTAACGACGGCAGGAGCAAAGAAGAGGATAGAGCGACCCTGAGCGAGTGAATGAGTGAGCGAATGAGCGAGTGAATGGAGGGGGACACACGCGCTAATCGTTAACACGTGTTTATTTCATACCCTGCTAATAACTGCGCACGAAATGTCATTACAACAATCACGCTGTGGTTGTGTAACGCACTTGTCTAAGCCTGGCCAGAACATGGCTGTGGTGAAAGAGGTGGACTGAGTCAGGCATGATTATAAACTAGCGATTGTCTTCATCTCTGTTGCGGGGAACCGTGTAAATCACGCATGGAAAGAAAGGCTGTAAACTAACAGCATAGAAATAACACCCCTAAGCAAACCGAAGACATGATGGCATTTGTCACTAGATATAGCACGGAGGCAGAGAACACATTGCAAAAATACAGAGGTACAAAAAGAAATTGGTTTGTAATTAAAAGTGACAATACTCTCAGCCAGATGTTTCCCGCACCATCATTATCAGTTTTAAGAGATGCTCCACCCTACAGGATAAACTGGTTCAGCACTTTCCTCCACTCAACAACCACATAACATGGTTAGACCCTAAACTCAAGAGATATTACAAATGCAATCACTGAACAAATGAAATGCTGACATGGAACTTTTAAATTACAAAATAATTAATAATAATAATATAATTAAACATTATTCATTTTATTACTTGCAAAATATTTGTGGTAGAATGCCCCGCCTGTATGTTTTTACCTTAGGAAAAACATGTTTATTATCCTATCTATGGAAAGACACTACCTTGAGTTCCACAACAGTGAGTCGTCCACACTACAGGTCTTACGGATTGACCATTTTCCACTTTCAAAGAGGGTGTCATGGTTCTGTTCCTGTCTTTTATTTTGGTAACTCTTTTGTTTCCTGTGCAGTATGTGTTTTCTTCCCTTCAACCCTTCTCCCCATCTTCCTGCGGCTATTTAGACTCTGGTTTCAAGATCCAGAGCCACCAGTTCGCCTCATCATCTCCTTGTGGTAATGTCTCGTGCTACTGTCTTTATCTCTGTGCTCATTTGAAGATTGCTTTTTCCTCAGAAGGTTGTTTTTCCCCAATTGTTTTTCTAACTGCTCATTTTTTCTTTCCTTTTTAAATATGTACTCAGAGCACTGCCCGGCAAGCCAGCCAGCCTTTTGCTCTTTTTGTTGGCTTGATCTTTTTGTAAATAATTTGTTTTTCCTTTTTGCATTGAAGCATTTTTTACATCCCTGTTTTGCAATACCTCCAGAGCCCACCAGGGGGTCAGGCGCCACACTTTGTGCACCCTTTTACACCTGGCATTAGAATGTGTTTTCTGTGATTGGATAGCACTTCACCACATGTTTTCACAACACCTAGTATTAACATGCATCTCCAGTGTCCACTTCAAATCCAATTACTATCCGATCACATTCATCCCCCTTATGTCACCTCCCCCTGCTCTTCTGCAAACATTTCCACCGGCAGACTACAGTGTCACACCCTGTGTGTCGCTATATCAAGAACAACTTTAGCGGCATGTAAAGTCACGCTATTCTAGGGACTCTGTCTAACTATAAGTACATCTGGTTTTTCAATTCTTCATGTTGGAAAATCATCTTTAATATTTGTATGTCCGGGGAAAAAAAAAATTCTATACTTATTTCAAAGTAAAAGCACTTTAATTGTTGTAGGTTCTCGAACCATTCACTTGTTTTTGGACAGGCTTTTTATTGTGAAATATTTGAAGGACTGCTAAAGACTGCTGTCATTTTTGGGAGTGTATTATTTATGGCATTTTCATAGATACATGCTTTACACATGTATCCAGTGTGACTGCAGCTGAGAAGGAGGTCAGGGTAAATGTTGTCTCCTTCCCTGTCAACAAGACAGAGCTGCCAATGATGACTCTTCACTCCATTAGCAAGAAAGCTGAAGCCTTTGGTTTTGGCCCTCAAGTACTTCCCCATGCACTTCCCATGCTTTGGTTTGTTTGTTTTTCTTACAACTTCCTGGTTTCAGCTCAAGTCCCAAATGTGGGTCAGCAGTGAGCATGACTAATTTCAGGAGCTCATAATGGATGTGCCTGAAGTGTTGTTTTAGAAAGAACTGAAACATACTGTACATACATAACCCCAACCCAGGAACAACATTAAAATTCATCCGAAATTTAAATTGGATTTTCAATTTACAAATATCTTTCATTGATAAGCCAAAATATCTTATCAATAGGCAACTTTTCCACCTCCCACAAGCATGTAAGCTTTCATGCAATATTTAAAAAAAATTTCAGATATTTTGTGCAGAAAATCAGCCAAAACAAACAAAATATATGCATAATTTAGTCGACATTACCTTAACAATATCATTGCTATTTTACTTTACAGCCTATTTTAAAAAGGAAGCTGAAACTGAACTGCTCACTCCTTTGCACCAAAGTCTAAGGAGAAGGTCAGTTGAGAAAATGTTACATCACGGCACATGGGAGTTGTTACTGCTATAATAAAAGTGCAAAAGTCGACCTATGGATATGAACTTTAGCCAAATGAAAGCCTTGTTTCTCCCGTCATTCCCCTGTGTCACTTCTCATATTTTCATAACAAGACTCAGACTATCAATCGGGGCTCCTGCTAGTTGCCGGTCACACATGAAGTCTTGTGATTTAGAGTCGTGTTGTGTGAACTTGGCTTCAAGTAGCACAATAGGACTACAGTTACCTTTACAGTTGGTAAACGGTATTGTCTTTTACAGTATTGTCTTTTACATTGTGTCGGTGTCTCGCCTACTTTTCATAAACAGACAGAGAGGGGATCCGTTGTTTAGGGCTGAAACGATTCCTCGAATAAATTGAGTAATTCGATTACTAAAATTACTCAAGGCAAATTATCTGAGTCGAGAAATCGTTAAATACATTCACTCCTGGATGTACAGGTTGAACGGATGATTCTCCATAATAACAGAATGTCTGGTGTAGGGCTGCAAATAACAATTATTTTCATCATCAATTAATCTGTCGTTCATTTTCTTGAATAATCAATGTAGTTGTTTGGGCCATAAAAATATTCATCAGTTTTTCCCAAACCTGAGAATTATGATGTTCTCAAATGTTTACAAGCCAAAATGAAAGAAGACATGTAATTATTTCTTTGTCATATAAAGCAAAACCAGAAAATATTCACATTTGAGAAGCAGAAAAAAAACTGGTTTTAATTATTTAAAAAACACTCAAACCTATTAATTATTTATTTAAAAATTATGATTCATTTAGTAATTGATAAATAACTGTTTCATCAAGTAATCGTTGCAGCTCTAGTCTGGTGATAAAGGCCACTTGTTATGTGATTCGTGAGAATCAAGAGCTGACATCCATGTCATAACACAGCGCTTATTCCCAAATAGACATATGAATCTTCCTATATTGGCCTTTCGAGAACCTGCAGGCTGAAAAATGATTTGCAGTCAATAATGATGTCACACTTGTGAGATGAAATGCAACATTTTAAATATCATCTTGTTTTTATCAAATTCTTAATTTAGCACTGAAAGGTCAGCAGTCGCTACAGTCAAAATTATTAATAACAGGAGTCAAGTCTGCGGATCTACTTCATGTAGAGAGCACAGACCTGGAATATATCAACCACCACCACAACTCTCTAATTAACTTGCCACCTGTCCTTAATATCAACAAAGAGGTTTCTTTCAATGAACTGTTGCTCACTGGATAGTTTCTCTTTTTCAGACCATTGTCTAAAAACTCTGTCAAATTCCAGTAGGTCATCAGTTTCTGAAATACTCAGACCATCATCTGTCACTAAAATCACCTTTCTTCCCTATTCTGATGCTTGGTTTGAACTTCAGAAGCTCGTTTTGACCGACCATGTCCTTGTGCCTACATAAATTGAGTTGCTGCCATGTGACTGGCTGATCAGATATTTGTGTTAATAACTGCTGAAGTGGCCAGTGACTGCATGTCTCTGCTCTAACACATTACTGGTACACTGTTTTTAGTTATGCACTTAGCATGAAGGTGATGTATATGTAAGCTTTTTTTAAATACTAACATTAACAGGTAAAACTTATATTAACAACATCCCCTTGCTTGGTTCAATATTATATTTTTTCTTTTAAGAATGTAAAAGTAGACTATTCATTATGTCATGCTAGTTTATAACAGTCAAATCTTTGTTTGGCACCTTTTTATTGACTTGTCAAGCATGTTACAGTTCAGCCAGACTAAACACATTGAGGACATTGAGAATATTATTATTATTATTATTATTATTATTATTATATATTTTTTTGCAACTATGACAGCTAAAAGGTGTTGCTGAAATATAGCAGGCCAGGTTACAGCACACACAGTACAGTGCACATAATCAGGCTGCAGTTTGCTCTCACATTGCAGTCAACCATCAGACTGAGCGCTGGGTAACCACAGACTGGGGGAAAAATCCATTAAGACATCAGCAATGATGAAGTGTAGTTACTCTACCCTCCCAAATGAGGAAATTACTGGTATGAAAAACTCAACAGCATCAATTATATGGAAACACTTTGGATATTATGAAAATGACTCAACTCAGACGTGATACAAAATATATGCTTTCAGCCAGAGTAAACTAGGACTGGATACAAAACAATTCCATTCAGTCACCTGGAAATGTATGAAGAGAATGGAATTACACCTAACACTTTTTCCACCGTGAAACAGTCATTTGTATCCATATTTATGGTTCCTTTAAAAAAAAAAAAAAAAAAAGTTCAAAATCAACCATTCGATTTTTAGTCAAGTCTGGTTACTCACCAAGGTGTTCTCTATTATGCCAATACTAGTGGCATAATAGAGAATGTGAATGATTCATTCAAAGGAATGATGGGTGGACAATTATTTCCCCATGGGGCCACAGGAGATACTTTAAATATTGTTGAGGGCTGGACCAATGGGCTACATTAAATTCTGCTCAGTATTCATTTCATGTCTTTTTAAAGAGCAGTAAATAGTATTGTTTTGGTATAAATTGGGCAGCATACAAACACACAAACAAAATTAATGGCAAAGCAGACTTTATTCAATTATTAGTAACTATTGAAAATAAGAAGCTACATTTCTAAATAATGAATACTACTACTATACTGTGGTGTCGCGTAGTGACTATATTATCTTACACCACCAACAGCGGCTGCCCACATGGTATCTGCGCATCTGCGCACTTACACTCACACACACTCACACACTAACGCTGTGGATGCAGTGCAACTCTTCGACCAGTGACTTTACATACAAGAGTGACAGACCTTCGCTGTTTAGATAATAAGATAACAGGGACAACAGGGAAGGAGGTCATGTTGATACTGTTCTTAGTGTGGTCATCTGATATAAGTTGCGCGCGTTGTGTGGATAGAAGGAGCAGACAAATCAGCTGAGGGTGATGAATGAACGGTTCAATATTATACATGAGCGTTGATTCTGTCACCACACATCAATCAGTGTATGGAAAAACTCAGGGAACATTAGGTGCACTCCAGAGCCCTGTTATTTACCTTTATTATTTCTCATTTACCTCACGCGGGCCAGTTAGGGAGGGTGGAAGGGCCACATATGGCCAAATTTCACATTTGTTTTCCAGCAGAAAAAATAACTTACGCAACAAAACACATGTTAATGTTTGCAAGTTCTCCCGGTTACCTCCCAAGTCCTGTGCTTTTCTCTCACAGTCTGGGTATTTAGGCAAGCATGATTGGTAAATCGAAGGCCTAGTCCACATGTACTGTAGGTGGGTATTTTTGAAAACAGGTTTTCCTCACTAAGTTTTTTTTTTGTTTTTTTTACTCCTCATGGAACTTGGAGAAACTGTTGAACTGGAGAAACTGTGTATATACAACCAAAAAGCAATTTTTGAAAAAATTATGATGTAATAGCCTGACTTCTCTTGCTCTTGCATTCACTGCCACCATCTTAGTTGTCTTCTTGAGTTCATACAAACTGTAAATGCAAGACACTACAGCTTTTAGAGTTTTTACGTGGATGAGCATTTTACTAAAAAACATTAATAATGCAAAAGAAAAGGATCATTTAAGGAAAGTTCTGAAAACACAAAACCACTTCAACTTCCTTTAACATGTGTATATTATTCATATTTCTAGAAGCTGCAAAACTCAAGCATCACTTAGATATTTTTTGATAAAGAAGCAATAGTAGCACAAACTGACTTGACTTTTATTGTCATCAGATCTTGAGACACAAATGTTCTCATCTAAGAAACATGAGATTAAAAAATAATCTGTTATTACAGCATACAGAGCATTTATCAGAGAACGGTGTCACACACTGTGGATCACAGACATTAAAAAAGACACAGATGGTGCGTAATTGGTGCAGGAGTTCAAGATTACACAGATATGAGGGCTCTATAGAGAGATAAGAGGAAACTGAAAATGCTGACCTTCAACACAAGGATTGAGCAACATTATCTCAATGAACCACAGGACACATTTATAGTCACTGGACAGTCTAATTTATGACCACTTCAAAGTAAAATAGGTTTTTCTGAACAAAGTAAGTAAAATTGTAGTCATTCAGTAATATTGTTCCTGCTAACGAATTATAAGTAGGTGACACTATGTGGAATATGTAGCAAGTGTGTGGCTATTGAGAACACACCAAACATTTCCCATAGTTAATCAATGCATGGTGTCATAATCAAAACTGACCTTCACAACTTTTTTTCTTTTTTTCCCCAACATGATTGAAAAAAAAACACAACATATAGTAGGACTGGACGATTTGTCAAAAAAAAGATCACAATTTATTTTCTAATGCTGTCATAATTTTTTGAGAGTAGCTCAACATTTCAGTGACTTACAAAGCAAATAAGATGCATTAACAGGATGAATCAGCCCAAATGTATATCCTTCCATTAATTCATCTGCAGGTCTCACAGATTAACAGCTGATTTGTCTGCCCCTTCTCTCCACACACACATCGTGTGCAGCCTATCAAACAGTAACATGCACACTTTTCATTCCCATTAAAAGTAGCCAGAAATATGACGATGAAGTCAAATCTACCAGAGGAATGTGAAGTGTACATTGATTTTGGAGACAGTACACTGTGTTTTGGTGATAATATTGACTAATATTCTGACACCATTTTTTTTCCAAATAGGTGTTAATCTAATCTAGAATGCAGTTCTTTTTTTCCCAATAAGGCTTGACCAGCCACAAAAGAAAATCTTCACTGAACAATTTACAGCTCACTGTGTGTACCTTCATCTGTTCCTGTGTGGATTTTAGGATGTGCGCCAATGGCACTGGTTAGTCCATCACTGCAGGTTAGTGCCTTTTTATCTACACCAACGAGTGTGTTTTTATTTTGAAAGCTTACAAACAGCCCTCTTCACAACACAATGAAGCTTGGGTTACACTGTTGCTCTGTGTCACATGATTTCAAATCAAAACCAGCTTCAAATCTTTCCTGATGCTGCTCATCTCTTCACACCTTTGTGGTTGACCTTCCCTCACCACAGTATGTTCCATCACAACTGTCTCTTTATTGATTAGCCGCTTAAAGCTTAAATTGCTAGTTCTGTCATAACCTTGGTGCAATGTTATTGATCAGCTGCTTTTTACCACACACAGGCAGCAGCTGATGTAAAGGCTAATATTTCACTTTTTTACTTATTATAGTATAAAAATGACAACTGAACCTTTAAAGAAAACAAAATGCTCTATTTTTTAGACTATAGTTTGGGATGGTATAGGGTCAGCACAGTGATGAAGGTATTGCGTAATCATGTCTTGAAGTTCTCTCATACCTGAGGTGACTGTGACACTGCTATACCAACCAACCTAATGAATGCCACTCATCTTTTGAGGGTTGGGTAAAAGGATGGTGGTAACCATGGTAAAACCTTGCATAGAACCTCCTGTGCTTGGCTGTATAAAGCATTATTACACAAACATCTCACGTTATGTAAGGTACTGTACCGCTGAATTGACACATGGAGTGATAGTACATAAAAAGCATGAAAGAAAATGAGCCGATATGATACTGAGGGTCTAGATCCAATATTTATCCAAATCACTGGCTCAGATATTGGAAAAAAAGAAAAATTTAAACTAGGAGCAGTTGGAGAATTGTTTCAGAAATGCTTGAAATGGTAAATGGTCTGTATTTATGCAGCATCAAAGCTGCTTCACACTACGGTTTTTTGCCACTCATCCATTCACTCAAACATTCATACAGCACATCTACTGTATGCGCACATCTTACAAACCTATTCACACACTGGGTGACAGGGGGTTAAGTGTCTTGCTCAAGGACACATCAGCATATAGACTGGCGGAACAAGGAATAGAACCCACAAACTTCCACTTGAAATATGACTAACTCTACCACTAATCCAGCATCACCAAAAATAGATAGCACAAAATGTTTTATTAACAGCTTCATAGTTTACAAGTCTAATACAGTCTAATACAGTCTTACTGTATTAGACTTCCGATATTGATATTAGTATCTGACACAAAATACTGATATTGTGCTGCCACTTGTTGAATCCAGATAACTTTAAGTAATCAAAATCAAATATTTTTGCCAACTTTTTTTTTTTAAAACTAACCCTTGGAAGCCATAGGGACAGAAATTCCCAGTGGCTGGCACAGACGGGCACAGATGGGAAAAATCAGATGGGCCAAAAAGAAAGGAGCCCAGGCCAAATGTGGCCTGCAGGCCCCAAATTGAGCACCCCTGTATTATATATTATTTCCTAACCATACAGCCTGAAATTCACTCACTCACTTTTTACTGCATTATCCTCCAGATGAGGATTGTGTGTGGGGGGGGGGGTGCTGGTACCTAACTCCAGCTGACATAGGTGAAGGTTGGGTACAGCCGCCACTACAGAGTCACCACACAGAGACAAGCAACCATTCACTCTCACACTCACTCACACTCCAATTAAGAACGTTTTTAGGTCAGAGTACCTCCAGAACCACACACGCACACACACACACACACGATGGGAACATGCAAACCCCTCCCAGAAAAGCCCTCTGTGAGATCTGACTGGATCTTTTTATTGTAAAGCAACAGCGACAGCCACTATGCCACCATTTGGCCCATTTACTCATTTATTTTCAAGTACACTGGGCATGGACACAGATTACTTCTGATATGGAGCTGTCCAGATGCTTTTTTTCTTAGTATCTCTAAGCAAATTTTAAATAAAAACTTTGTCATATGGATGCAGCCATCATTCTGAACTTAACTGTTGCCGTACCTAAGACCAGCAAGTGAGAGACATCTACAATTCATAAAGGTCCCCCACATTTGACTGCATTATTCACCATCCTCCTACACTGAGATTAGTTGTGCTCTGTTATGTAGGTCATGCTACTGGGTAATGAGGTTACGTGTGATGTTTAGCGTTTATAGGGAGACCTCACTTCACAGGAGACACTCAGTTCTGGGTTCTTTACATCTTGTACCTATTGTCCACACTGGTGGAAAACTGGATTACTTGGATAATCACTCAGACAAGGAAAATTGCCATATTGCCTCTAGCTATACTGTGCATCTCTGATATCATAGTGGCCATCTGCTGAGGCACTGACTGCCATTAATTAGACTGTCCTGCTGTTTGCTCTGCGTTCCCATGGTAACAATAAGTGTATATTTTCCCCCCCATGCGCGGCAGCTATATATATGTTAATTCAGCAAAGGATTTCTATTTTCTTCAGGTCGTTATTTTATTTTTATAACCCTTTCTTAGTCTGATAAATATCCATCATGCAGTAGACAACCCTTCTGTTTATACACTTTTGTCATTATAACAAATTTTCGTTTAGTTCAGATGTGTGCGTTTATGATTTTCATAACGTGGAAATTTGCTGATTTTCTCTATGGATTTTGGTGCAGGGAGTTTCCAAAAGGACTGGTGGGAAAAAGACTATTTAATCCTGGGTTTAAACAGGATTGTCACCAGCATTCACTCTTAGGTCAAATGACTCTTCAACGCACTTGGGTTGTTATCAGCTTCAGGTCTTATTGGCATCAGTATTTTGTCTTTGTCTCCTCCTTTATTTGCCATGGATGCACAACACAAAAACTTGAATTCATCTGCTTGCCATTAACACAGCCATTAGCATTAATGTTTGCAGCTGGTAGCATTAATTTTTGAAGTCAGAACATCGGACTTAGCATTAATGTTTGCAGCCTTTAGCATTAATATCGAAGTCAAATCATGGGACTTTTGCAGCCGTTAACAATGTTTAAAGTCAAAACATGGAACTTAGCCTTATTGTTTGCAGACGTTACCATTAATGTTTGAAGTCAAAACATGGGACTTAGCATTAATGTTTGCAGCCTTTAGCATTAATGTTTGCAGCCTTTAGCATTAATGTTGAAGTCAAACATGGGACTTTTGCAGCCGTTAACATTAATGTTGAAGTCAAAACATGGGACTTAGCATTAATGTTTGCAGCCTTTAGCATTAATGTTTAAGTCAAACATGGGACTTTTGCAGCCGTTAACATTAATGTTTGAAGTCAAAACATGGGACTTAGCATTAATGTTTGCAGCCGTTAGCATTAATGTTTGAAGTCAAAATATGGGACTTAGCATTAATGTTTGCAGCCTTTAGCATTAATGTTGAAGTCAAAACATGGGACTTAGCATTGATGTTTGCAGCTGGTAGCATTAATTTTTGAAGTCAGAACATCGGACTTAGCATTAATGTTTGCAGCCTTTAGCATTAATGTTGAAGTCAAAACATGGGACTTTTGCAGCCGTTAACATTAATGTATGAAGTCGACACATGGGACAGCATTAATGTTTGCAGCTTTTAGCATTAATGTTGAAGTCAAAACATGGGACTTAGCATTAATGTTTGCAGCCTTTAGCATTAATGTTTGCAGCCTTTAGCATTAATGTTGAAGTCAAACATGGGACTTTTGCAGCCGTTAACATTAATGTTGAAGTCAAAACATGGGACTTAGCATTAATGTTTGCAGCCTTTAGCATTAATGTTTAAGTCAAACATGGGACTTTTGCAGCCGTTAACATTAATGTTTGAAGTCAAAACATGGGACTTAGCATTAATGTTTGCAGCTGTTAGCATTAATGTTTGAAGTCAAAATATGGGACTTAGCATTAATGTTTGCAGCCTTTAGCATTAATGTTGAAGTCAAAACATGGGACTTAGCATTGATGTTTGCAGCTGGTAGCATTAATTTTTGAAGTCAGAACATCGGACTTAGCATTAATGTTTGCAGCCTTTAGCATTAATATCGAAGTCAAATCATGGGACTTTTGCAGCCGTTAACATTAATGTTGAAGTCAAAACATGGGACTTAGCATTAATGTTTGCAGCCGTTAGCATTAATGTTTGAAGTCAAAATATGGGACTTAGCATTAATGTTTGCAGCCGTTAGCATTAATGTTTGAAGTCAAAATATGGGACTTAGCATTAATGTTTGCAGCCGTTAGCATTAATGTTTGAAGTCAAAATATGGGACTTAGCATTAATGTTTGCAGCCGTTAGCATTAATGTTTGAAGTCAAAATATGGGACTTAGCATTAATGTTTGCAGCCGTTAGCATTAATGTTTGAAGTCAAAATATGGGACTTAGCATTAATGTTTGCAGCCTTTAGCATTAATGTTGAAGTCAAAACATGGGACTTAGCATTGATGTTTGCAGCTTTTAGCATTAATGCTGAAGTCAAAACATGGGACTTTTGCAGCCGTTAACATTAATGTATGAAGTCGACACATGGGACAGCATTAATGTTTGCAGCCTTTAGCATTAATGTTGAAGTCAAACATGGGACTTTTGCAGCTGTTAACATTAATGTATGAAGTCAAAACATGGGACTTAGCATTAATGTTTGCAGCCGTTAACATTAGTGTATGAAGTCGTAACATGGGACTTAGCATTAATCTTTGCAGCTGTTAGCATTAATGTTGATTTATATTATTTATTATTTATCCGTGACGTTGAAGTTCCTGTGTAGGTGATGTAGTTGTACAGTAGTGAAGAACTGCCACAGCAGAGGAAAATCATTTGAGTCATTTCTCATTATAACAGGGAACAATCTTGTTATAATGAGAAAACTATCTCTTATAACAAGTTTTCACTCGTAATTTTTTATCCCCTGTGACAGTTGTATGCTTCCAAACAATGGTAATGTCAATGGTGTCAATTTTTTTATCCTCTAAAGTCAGTGTGAAAGACGTTTAATTCAGTAAGGTGAGCCTTTTGTTGCAGGCCTAAACTCTGTTTTTCCTTGTGTCCTTGCTGGCAGCCATGTTTCTAGTGAGAGCAAGTGTGTCCATGTGTCAAGCTGGTTCCTGACCCACACTGAAGGGTGTGCCAGGGACATGCACCGCTCGCTCATCACTGAAACAGTCTAAGTACCTCACATACCCACACTTAAATAAAAGACGCAAACAAACCAAAAAACTGAATTCATTCATTCATTACATTGCCAAAATGTCAAATGCTCCTCCCGTTGTTTTGATTTGTGCCATTTAATTTCCCAGCCTTTTGTTGCCTTCACTGCCATCAAATTCAAAATAACCTTATCTTTTTCATGAAATGGTAAAATGTCTCAGTTTCAACATGTGATATGTTGTTTATGTTCTAATGGAAACACAACATGGTTTTATTAGATTTGTAAATCATTGCATTCTGTTTTTGTTTACATTTTACACTGCGTCTTAACTTTTTGCAACTGGGGTTGTATTAATATAATATTTTTCCTGTATAGTAAGCTCATTCCTAACTGTACGGCTCCTTTCATTTATTCTTTGTTTACTTTCTGTGTTTACTTAACAAAATTGGTCAATGATTTTGGTGATGCCTCACCCAAAAGTGGCTTGTAAATACATGCGTACCACAAAGCACAACCTTGGGTGGGTGGCTGCATCATTTCCATAACAAAGCAGACCCACACAACAAACATCCTTTTACCAGGTAGACCTACTCTCAAATTTCCTCATAATCACCTTCTTTCAACAATTCTAAACAAATCACCAAATGACTTCAGGCCTTTCATTGTCTGATGCTACTGCTCAGGAAAATATGCAATTACCTAAGGCAGTATGTAGGCAAATATGTGGGTCACAGTTCTAGGGCATGGGTGGAAAGGGCAGTGCAGTTCTTTCTTTGTGCTCCCATTGTAGGAAAATCTTTGATTCAATTCCTGCCTGTGGAAGTATATGGATATTTTTGAGCTAATAACCAGCATAATACAGTACCATCATTATGATTTCATCAGTAAAACCACAAGCTGTCTCTCTCTCGTGCTCAGACTCTAAAATCAGGTAGCATTTTGCAAGCAGTCCTTGGAAAAACTTATCTTGTGTCTTCACTCCTACCCATTGCGATATTTTCCCCTTTTTTTTGAAACTCTGCCATCTTTATTTCAGCTTCACCCTGCAAGCACATACATCTTTTATATTTGTATATTTATATTTTTGGATTCAGGTGATTCTCTGAATTAAAAGAAAACAGCCTGAGGGGACAGGCTAGGACCATACAATGTGTCTAAACTGTAGAGGTGAGATGCTCTGGGGCAATGTTTTGCAACATGGGGATGAACACGGGGATGCGCTTTTTAAAGATGGCAAATTATTGTGACCCAAATCACAACATCACTTGACTAATGTACAGTCATGTCTATATTCATTTTTGACTTAATAAACAAATCTTGTCCAAGTAAACTTTGTTTCATGCATGCAAATTTTCATTGAATTTACTGATCCATACTTGATGAATTTACTGATGAAATTACTAGCAAATGAAACAACTGTGAGCCTCTAATAGTTACTTTAAAAAGTGTATTATAACATATTATTATTTAAACAAATTTTACTAAAACATTTGACTGTCTGTAGTACAGAGCATAGTCTAATTAAATTAATCTATATTTTACAACCCAGAAAAACTGGATGATATACTGTATATTAAACATGAATGTCAGTGCTCACCTCAGATGCTGCAGTAATATGAAAAAAAAAGCTGTCAGCTTTATTACTAGACTTTATTCAGTGTCATCATTAATTAAATAACATACAGAACCGTTTTCTTCTAAGAATCTAAATCTCTCATAGAGTATATCTCCTAAAAGAGAAACAGTAAAGTGAAAGTGCCATTTTGGAAAATTTTAATCTCAAACTCTGAACATAACCTGGTCGGGACAAGGTTATGCTCACAACATGAGTTACTATGGTGATGTGGGTTAAAAGAAAGTCTATTTTGTGACACTAAAGCAGTACTGTGGAAAAGTTAAGGCTTAATATCTACTTGGTTAGATGTGGAAAATATCGCGGACATCGATTCAGCCACGCTGCAACACATTCTGCCACTATCAGTGATTAAAGCTCGAGTGGCGGACGTGGGGGGTGATGTAAATTTATGGTCACGCTTTACGTGTTGTCTTAAACATAATAATTTGTAGCATATTATATTGCTTCCTCACCACAAAAGGTAATATCTAATAACTGTGATGCTGTGGTCACACCAATCACGCCATTTGCACGCCACAAGATCATTTTTGTGCTATTTTTGTGCGCATGGAGCATAATGGAGCAGAAACGTGAATGACATGAAAACACGCTGCACTATTTGCAGCATTCGTGCCACCTGGCCCGGCCATCACACAATTATCGTCTATTTGCATCTTATTGTTTTTCTGCCTTACGTTTTGTTCTTCATGTGTAACAGTTGTTTGCTTCCTAATGTTATTTCTTGTTCATGTGGTTGTGAACTGATTAGCTAAGTAACACTGTCTTTTTTTAAGTCTGACTTTTAATCTCAATGTGACTTCCTGGTAAAATAAAGGATAAATAAAAATGTAAAGCATGTGACTATAAAGCCACACTGTCCTACTGAAGCAGAGCCGAGAGACAGAGATGCTGCAGTGTTCAAATGTATGAATGCATAAAATGAAAAATTCTTTTCCTCTAATTAATGTATATTTACCGTAACTCTAAGATTGTTCCATGGCATCAGTAAAGACAAACAGATGTAGATAACTGAGATTTCCAGTTGCTGATTTTTCCTGCAGTGACTCATTAACATTCAACACAGTTGAGTTACAAAGCATTTAAGAATTGAGTTTGCTCATTTTTAATGTGCAAAATCAAAAAAAGTATCCCACAGTAGTTAAAGAACATCTGAGGCCTTTTGGCCTTCTACCTGATGTGTTAAGATGTCGCTGAATTCGCTGAAAACACATCAGATCTTGTTTTTTGTGAAGTCATCAGTGGGTAGATTCTAACCCAAATTGCAGTGGAACATACTTGGTTGATCACCTACCCATCACACGGAAACAAAACCCTGTTGGCAAAGGTAACGATGAAAAAGATGAATTAATTAGACATCTGGGAAAAAAACTCACACTGGCATTGAGTGATGACAGTGATAGAAACAGAGTGAAATACAGCTAAAGCGGCTGCTTCAAAAGACCAGGGTCTGTGTGAGTGGAGTAGAACGTGCCCTCATTATTCAACATAACAGCTGGCACTGATGAACAGAGCAGATTGGTGAAGTGAATGAATGTAGAAATCATGAGTCACTGTGAAGATGGTTCAAGCGTGTCCTTGAGCAAACCTTGAAATCACCTCCGACTCTGTGAAACACGCTGTCCACTGACCCCACTCAGTGTGGAGTTTGGAGCACTTTTGAATGGTTTTTTTTATTACAATAAAATTGGATTTGACATATAAATGAACATGAAATCGCAAAAAATCCAGAGGGATACAAACTGGCGTACATTCCATTGTTCATGCCAGAGTGATGGGCCAACATATGATTTTTATCCTACAGAGTTATCTGGAAAAAAGATGTGATTCACAGAATCATTAATAATTTATATCATTTATCAAGCAACGTGAAATGCATCAATATTACTGGGATCCCGACTAACTTTTTGCACTGTTGAACTCACTGTTTCACTTACGTGCACCAGCAAAACATTTAGTTGCACCCACACTTTTCAGCGCGCCACAATTTTAGGGGTCAGTGTTGATTCTGTCGTCAAACATGGATCAGTGTATGACCAATGTTTTGTTTGGAAATGTTCAGTCCACTAGTGCGACCAAAGAAAAGAGTAAGCAGCACTCCAAAGATTTTTGTTCGCACTCTAGGGCCCTGACTATACAGTCATAGTGATTTATTTTGAAGGGGCACATTCCAGGACCTTGTGATTTATTATTATTAAATGCATGTAGTCTACTTTTCACTTGATTTATGACATCAGTAAACATTTGAGGAATGTTTACTGATTAGTTTCAGGTTTCAGGTCTTCTTTCTATTTTTGAATGTCCTATGCGGGTCACTTGACGGGCTTCAAACTTAGTTAGGTGCCTTACTAAGGGCATCAATGGGTGCAGTGCCGAAATGGAAAAGAAATCCTCCCCGCACACACACATCAAATACACAGTGCAGCACATCTATTTATAAATGTATATTAAATGTAAAAACCTTTTTCTGTGTAATAGTTACATCTGACCATTGAAACACACCAAACACGCCGCAAAAACACACATAACACATCAAGAAACGCACATACTGAATGACTACTGCACTAGTAGAACATTAGTGCATGGTGAATTTTGTTCCCATTTAGAGGGAAATTGATAAATTATGACCCATATTACACACCAGTGTAACTGACAGCTGATCGTCCAGGAGGAGCCTGGTTTCAGGTGACGTCTGGTTGCAAAATCAAAATGGCACCAGCCAAATGTCAAGGCTTTAAAAGGGGAGTTCAGATTCTTTTAGGGTGATGTCCTGACTGGTCGCCACTTTAGTTTATTGGGTTTTACATATATTTTTGAGATTAAAGCGGTTTTGTTTTTATTACTGCACTCACATGTTGAGTTGCAATTATTTTGGCCAACATGAACCTGACGTGACATTTTTATATTGTGCCATGCCTTTGAGCAACCGCAACTACGCTTTCCCTGCCATCGCTCACCAGATGTCTGGTCCAAGCTCTGCCCCCGAAAATAACAACAGCAAAGGCAAAGCAAAAACTTTGTCTTTCTACTCTCTCCGGTTATGTTAAAAAAAAAAATTTGTAAATAGGATTGAACTTTGCAATATACTAGTAAAAATTTGAAAAAAGTCCAAACTAGTACTGACACATGTATTTTATTCAATATTTTTAAATTATGATTTTGTAAGGTTAGGAAAATAAGCTTTTTTGTTTATCACAGAGAATGTACTTGATCTTTTGTCTTTTGACTTACATAAACCAATCTAAATCAAATTAACAGGGTGAATTTCTTTTTTTTTAATAATCATGACCTCAGAATTGAATATAGTCACATCTTTACTAAATATAATTCAGTTTTGTGTTGATTACATGGTCCCAGACTGAAAATAAACTCGTGTCATATTGGTGGATGTGTGTGTGTTTGTGAACACCCTATTTCTGAGTCAATATAATGAGCACCTTTTGCCTGTTGACATCAGAATTACAAAATGACATCAAAAGGATTAGGACGTGTGTGTTGGGCGTGTTTTTTTTTTTGTTCTTTTTTATTTCGGCATCAGAGCTGTCCGATCTCTGGTCCTCCTCTGTTGTGTATTTTACTCCACAAAACCAAACAGGGTTGTAACGCACATGCAGCCAACACCCTCGAGCTGAAGATGTGAATCACATCTAGGTCACACACAGAGGCTGGGCAAACGCATTCTGTATTGTGAAACGTTTTTTTTTTCCTTCCTCTGAAACACAGTGTGGCCACACCTGCTTCTACACAGTGACCTTTTGTTATGAAAAACACAATAAACCTGGACCTCAAGTCCTGTGAACCAGTTATATTAAATAAACAGGAAAAAGCAAACTCCAACAACAGACAGAAGAGTGTAAGCAAATCAAAATACAGGAGACACTCTCAGTGTAGCAAGTAGGCAAGAGCACAGTTGAACACAGGGTAACATCTACATGCAAATACACAAAGAGAAACACACCGACGTAACAAAAGTACAAATAAATACAATGGTCTTTATTTATACAGCAATGGCAAAAGACAATGACGGATGGATCCTTTCGTCCAATGATTTCGTCCGTCACTGTGCACGTTGCAGGGAATCTTACAATGGTGGACAGTATGGAGCAATGTCCGTGGAAATCGTGGTGGCAGTATAGAGTCAATAATCCAGTCAGTCAGGAAAATGACAAACAGGAGTCTTTACGGGCGTTTAAAAACGGTGGAAACGTTTCAAGGTGCGTCTCCAGATGGCGCTTAATTTTACATTATCCTGCTGCAAAATCCACTTTTTATTTTGGATTAAAGCACAATAAAATAACCTCGCTTGTTGATGCTTGCAACTTGGCACTGCCCTCTAAAGTTGTGTAATGCCTAATACGGGCTAAATCCACACTTCAGCATTTTAAAATAAAAATAAGTGAAAAATTACCATTGTGATTTCACATAAGTGCAGTATCTCAAGTGCAATCTGGGTTTACACTGTAAATATTTGGCTAATTCTGTATATATTCTGGTTACTCAAGACTTAATGTATATACTACAGTTGGATTAATATATTCTATATTGTACATCCATAGATGTAAATATTGTTTAATTTTATTACCCTAACCTTTACTGTCATAGCTGTATAGCCGCATATGCATTTAGTGGAATCCTGGGGTGAGAAGTTGGAAATGTAAACATATCTCGGTCTCACCACTGTAAACAATAGCAGTCCATAACAACGCACTACGTGTTATTTTGCGCACCCAAACGGTGCAGCAACACTTCTTGCCAAAGAGTGTCCTCTCAGAGTCAGACACAAGAATCAAAATGAACAATGCCAAAGTGTAGATCAGTTAAAAAGAAAACCTATTCAATCTCCTACATTTAACAAGGACATTTCTAAAATCTCAATATTTAACAGAGGAGTCTGGTGTATTTAGGGACAGCTCTGCTGAAAGCCGTCAATCATGAGCCTCATCAATTTCAGCTCGGTGACTGTGTCAGACGGAGTCTGTGCTCCGGTCATGCAGCAAAGTACTGAACCATTCAGTGAACAAATCTTTTTAATCAACTGATTCTAATGATCCAGGACACCAAAGACAATTGCTTTGACCGTTACTATTTTTTGTGTTTGCGTTGCGTATTAAATGACATCACGGCAGTTGCTATGACAACGATGCCCACGTTGAGGATGTACTACAGTAATGGAAAACGACGTGTCTGATACCAAACCGATGAGAGTCGAGCCCTGCGGGAACTGTATAGTGCAAAAAAGCTCCATAAAGCTGGTTCTGTGTCAGTGCCTCATACAACCACAGCTCAAACTACTCCTTTTAGATTGTGCTCAGAATCAAGATGAGATGGCGTTTCGACTTTAAATGGACCAAAGTGTTCAGCTGAAGGATATTATTTGCATCGTCCTTTTTAATGTGCATGAAACAATCCAGGACAGACTTGTATAAATCACTATTTTTTAATGTAATTATACATATACAATATGTATTATGACAGATTTACACAGCACTTTTTCTTGTCCAATGCTGACACGATATCACAGGCTTGAGTATCAGGTGATGCTGATATCAGTCCAATACTGTCAATTCTGACCTTTTAAACAATGAAACTGTTGACAACACATTTGTGCCAGCCATTTCAAGCTATTTCAAAGACATAATCCAATGTGTAACCAATTTTCTTGTCCCTTAAAATAAGAAAGAAAGAGGCTACAACATGACTCAGATAAAATGCTATTGTGGATTTTTATTTACATTTGTAGAGTCTGCACATGAAGCATGCCATACTGTATGTGATGTATATGAAGATGCGAGTCAGTGATTTTTGACTAGTGTGGGACAGACTGCTGAGTGCCATATTAGCTCATCCATGCACATTTCACAGTCGATGGTTGTTCATTTTTGGGCCTTGGTTATGACATCAGTCGCTTTCACAAAAGGTTTCGCATAATGTTCAGATGCGTGCGACGCTCCTTTCATTCTGCCTAAAGCCATGACTGCGTGCTGCGGAGCGAGATCAGCAGCGAGGAAGATGAATGTGTTGGACGATGACGTCCGTGGAGGCAGTTATATAACTCCAGCTGAACATTTTGTCTGTCATAGTTACGAGGTCAGAGTGTGACACGAATACCAGTCATAGTCTGAGGAGTCATGTGCAACACAGTTCCAGCTCAGCAAGACAGGCATCAGAAGCAAAGAGAATAATCTACTGTGTGCTTATCTTGTCACACCACTTTCCTCAGTGAAGACAGGCCACTTATTCAAAATATTTGAAGAAGGTACGACGAGGCACGTCACACATGCAAGGGCAGCTCTGACTCAATGGGGAGAGTGTCTTCTTTTAACCAGAAGGTCAGGGATTCAACCCTCGGCTTCTCTATTCTACATGCTGACGTGTCTCCACGTAAAACGCTTGATCCCAAATTGCTCATGGCGAGTGTGCAGGCAGCATGCGAATAGAGTATATTGAAAACAAATTTGAGCTGCAACAATGACCCAATTATTAATCAGTTACTAAATTTAGTGTCAACTATTTTGATAATTAGTTCAACCATTTGAGTGTATTTTCTTAATAATTAATACAAAGCCACTTTTGTGGGCAATTTTGAGAACATCATTATATATAGGATTGACATTTTTGACACTTCATGGACCGAACAACTAATGGATTAATCGCAAAAATAATAGACGGACTAATCGATTATGAAAATAATTCTTAGTTGCAGTCCAGTAAAAATCTGTAGCGTAAAGTACTTTGAGCCGTCATCAAAACGAGAAAAACTCGATATTAACACCGACAAACAGTCATTTAAAATCATGTGCCGCAACAATGCAATCATTCATCACTTAAAAGGTAAAGTTAAGTAAAGTTTAGGTGAATTAATTTTCATTTGGCAGAAATAATTCATTTATTATAAGCATAACATCACCTGATTGTATGGATTATTGTCTTTCATTACCCCAGAATGAGCTGTTTATATATAAAAATAACCACCATTGAACACACTAAACATCTTATAAATGTTCAACATTTTACTCACTCTACCTTCATTCAATTACTAAATGAATCACCAAATATTTTGATAATGACTTCAAGGTTCGGTGTCTATATTTAGAGGGGTTCATTGGCAGAAATTTAATATATTACCTTTATGTTTGTGTATAATCATTTCAACATTTGGGTTTCATAGCCTTAGAATAGGACTTTTATGTGAACTTTAGGCAAGGGCCTTGGTTTATGGAGGCTGCCATCTTGCACTGCCATGTTTCTACAGCAACCCAGAACAGGTTGAACAAGAACAATTACATCCTTTCTGGTGCATGAAGACCACTCTAGTTCTCTGACGCACTCTTGTTTTTCCTGTGTTTGTTAAAATCTGCACTGTACTTTGATCGGTTTGAGTAAGATTTCATTAAATAAAAACTCCATCTTTGAATACAAAAATATTCTGGTGTCATTGCTTTCTTCCATAACAGTGAAATGAATATCTTTGGTGTGCAAAGATATTTCACTATAACCAGATTATAGTGAAATGTGGGACAACAATAATCATCACATTATTCAACTTGCTAACATTTTATAGGCCAAACAATAACTCGACTTCATCAGATGCTTTAATCAAGCATCTGTGATTTGCTGTGATTCAAAGGTATTTTTTAATTATTTCATTTCTTTTAATGCCTTTGTCTGTCTGTGTTGTTGCTCGTATCCTTTTTTCGTGTCTCTGTGTCTTTTACTCAGTCTCTTTGTGAATTCATTTTTGATTTCAGTTGGTTTTATTCTTGAGAAAAAGGTGTAACATACGTTGCTCAAAATGGAAATCGGCTAAACCTCGAGGCTTATTTTGACATAACCTATGCCAGTAATCAAACAACTTAGAGTAGGAGCAACAGTACCACAAATACTAACAACACTTTACCTTTAATCAATTACTAAATGAATCGCCAACTATTTTGATGATAACTTCAGACAAAAATACCACAAAATCAAAATAAGGGAGAGGTTATATACTGTAAATGTGCGTTGACAAAACAGCTGACAGATTAATTATAGTGCATAATTATATTCAAATAATAATCAATCAGCCGGACAGACAGCATCTACACACAACACTTGAAATATCTCAGAAACTAGCTCTGCCCTTGTTATAATCATATCATAATACTTTCAGTGCCTATATAATACAGTCAGGGTGTCTGTTTCCATCCTTCTTCACTTTTCCTTGCTTTATCACCTACTTTGTCCATTTGTTTGGCTGCTGCTCAGTCTACCTGAGTACGTCTCGGGTGTCTGTGTCAGGTATCTCTTGTACAGTATATGGGCTGACTGAGGTTTCTGCTACTAACCTAGATAAAGACACGTTTTATATTTTGTTATGTGGACAGTTTACAGTAGAATTTAGTTACAATTTTAAATTTGACTAAAAGCCACTGTGGGACACTATGGCACCATATCAAGTTTGTTTTAACCAAGGGCAACTACTGTTACTGTATGAAGGCCACATGTTACTGTACAGTACAAAGACAAGCAACATGAGAGTTTCCATACAGTATACAAGACTAACTCCTGCTCTTCAGTTTGAATTATTTATAAGACAAAGTCCAAGTTTTATGTCTAAAGAAAGAACGATAACCTCACTTCAGCTTTGTAGTGCACAAACCCTGCATGTGTCTGCTGGTCCTCTCACTGTCCACTATCCATCTCTTTCTCCTCCTCTTCTGCGTCTGTTCTTTATTCTTTTTCTTTTTGAATGAAATTTGTATCCTTCTCCGAGAGGAACAAAACGGAAAGACATCATGTTTATGTGGATCAGACACGACCGTGCCAAACCAGGAAGTCATGATTGGATCGACTGTTTATTACGAGCGCTGATCCAAATTAGGTTGTGCGTTTTTATGGCCACTCAAAGCTGCTTTGCACAACAGTCACTCACACTTTCATATGCCCTAGCACATTTTTCTGTCACTCATCGTTCATACTCATTCACATGCTGCCTGCACAGCCGTGTCTTTCCCAAGGACACATCAGCATCTAATCTAGTGGAGCTGGAAATCAAACTACAAACTTCAAGTTGAAAAAGCATTTTATCCACCAGGAAACTGCCCTGAAAAGCTATTATTTGAAAACTGGTCCCACGGTGCAAAAATCTCAAACCGCCACCCTTGCATTTTTGTGTGTACAACAATATGCTACTACTTCAGGAATATGATGATGTCATAATCCCGCCCCTCTCTTGCATTTTGAAATTGGTCTATTTGGCTTCATATTAACTTTTTGATTTTTTTCCCTGGCTTTCTTCATTCTGTCTCTGTTTCGTTTTTTTTTTTTTCTAATTCCTGTAAAGTAACGACTTTTCTTTGGGCTGCTCACATACAAGGAGATGAGACTGTTCATATAGGGCAGGGCAATATATGGATATTATATTTATATCGTGACATAAGACTAATCTAATTATTTGTGTTATAGCAGAATTTTGACCATATTTATAGTCACTTTCATTGTTTCTCACACACATAAATGCCTTTCATTTAACATTAAAAGGCCAAAGAAATAAGGTAGTAGTAGTATCGGGAAATGAAAGGTAATTAGTGAATTTTAAACAGTAAACAGTAGATATTTTATTTTAGAATGTATTGTTGCTCTTCTTCTAGAAGCACCTTTTTACATCCCATATATCTTGTATAGTGGGATACAGCCTAAAAATATCCAGATGTTATTTAGTTTTCATTCGCTGAATGAAATACTTAAGGTAAATAAGAGTCCGTTTTTTTGCAACCTGTGTCATTTGTCAACCTGTTGTCAGATTTCTCTGTTCCAAGTGTGTTTGAGATGCATTGTGGGCTGAACCTTCAACACTCACTCTGTGTGGAGCGCCGTGTTTTCTTAAAGAGACAGAGCACAGCAATGATCCCTTTGCTGCTGCACAGGCCTGTGCCATTTCTGCGTGCCCAGTCACACTAAGCAGCTCCAGCAATATTCAGACTAGCGTTCAGTTTAAGCTTGCAGGATATGGCCCACTAACCTACTTTCCCCACAACATGCCCTGTAACATCAGAGACTAGGCTGTGTGTCATCAGTAAACTAACCTTCACCACAGCACAGTTTCAGCCAAAACAGACCACCATGAGCAGGATTCTCCAGAAGGACTCTAGTCTGCTTTACTCTTAAAAGGTGAAAAATATAATACTGAAATTTAAGATTTATTCCACATTCAAGAAGATAGATAACAGCGAAACAGTGAAATGACATTGTGAGAATAAAAAAATAGAGAAGAGGGAGAAGAGGAGGGAGAGCCATGTACTGTACATTTTAATCCACTGATATATTTGGATCTGATTTTCTCAGTTTGCACTCAAAACAGCAACATTTCAAAGTAAATACATGAAGAAATGTCATAAAGAACATCACCACAGTGACATTTAGTGTCATGCCAAGTCAAATTATTAAGTAATGAAATCATATACTCTATACAACTAGCTTTTTTCATCTCGCTGTATGTCTGTGTGCATCGATTCAGAGTCATGGTTGCTGAATCTGTCATATGTTCCCGTTCCCATCACAGCCCATGCACAATGTCAACCACGTAATGAACTCTTAAAACCCCGCATCCCGATACTCACAGAGACATTGCTCTAAGTTATTAGGTCAACCCTCTCGGCAAGAAATAAATGAATCAATTAATGTAAAAACCACAATTAAACCAAACAGGCAACTAAATAAACAGAGCACCAATGACATGGGTAGCAGCTCCTTCAACCAAACCAATTTAATAACTATGACTCATGACACTGTTAGTGTGACTGTTTGAGAGGAACTCTCGGACTGAACTTTGGGCTGACTGTCACAGGTTGTGGTGGGTTGTTGAATTCTTAAAATTGCAACGTGGGTTTGTTATAAGATTGGTAATGTATGCAGGATGATAAACTTAGTTTAGAACTACGGCAGGAGTGGCAGTGGAAAAGATAGTCACCCATTCAGGTTTGAGTGGGGCCAGCCACAGAGGAGAAAGGAGGTGGGTTAAGAATAATGTCTGACCTCTTGACACGTGACACGTAAATGGACCACGAGATTCCACTATCTTGCGATGTTTATGTAGGAAATTAGCAGAAGGCAGAAGAAGACAGCATAAGGCTGGCCCATATATGGAGTGGAATATAATATAAAAAATGGAACATATGGTGCTGTTACTGAATACTGTCAGTATTCTGGCTGAGGGAGCGTTTGTGTGTATACAGCAGCAGAGCAGCGGTGGGCGGGAACGACCACTTAAGACACTCAACCTCATGTTGCTCCAGAGTGTGACTGGGTATGAAAGATGTGTGATGGAAAATGTGTGAGTGAATGGGTTTGAATGGGTGAATGTAGTGTAAAGCAGCTTCGATAGACTAGAGAAGCTCTATAAATAAATAAATACAGACAATTTACCATTTTGCATTTGTCTCGCTTTCCTAGCAGAGTGTTGTTGTTGTTGCCTCCATCAGTCTTGAAATATAACAAATCATTTCCTGTGTGCAGAATGGTAATATCACCAAGCAATCCAGACTCTAAACACTGCTATACTGAGAAACACGGAGAGAGTCGTGCTAATACTTAATCAGCATTGTGTGAACTCATTTGACAAAGGTTTAAAAGTCTTCATACAAAAGTTACATACCACAGTTTTAAGTCCACCGAGTATCTGTTGGTTTGTCAACCACTCACTTTCTTGCACCAAAGTCCATAGAGACAATGAGTGAACTGCCCTGTGATTGGTCAAATCCTCCCCTGATGCTACCATATTTAGTTAGTTTAGTGAGGCCTGTAAACAGAGGAGGTCAAGAAGTGTCGCTCTTTCTCAGATCACTTGATTCACATTATGCTCAGAGGTCATCGTGGGATTTTCAGTGACACGTGGAAAAAATAATGTGCCTTCAACAGCAGAGAAAATGTTGTTATCTTGTTACAGCAGGGATGTTTTGTCTATAACAGAGTTAAAAACAAACAGACTGGGCGTCAAACGGCAGCTTTAAATGTATGTGAAGCACATGGAGCTGAGGAAAAGGAGTTTTAGGAGGAGAAAACTAAACGCTGTCTCCTGTCTCTTTTGAAAAAGAGTCTCATTTTGAACTGTTTGTGTGTGTGTACCTGGTATTCTTCATGTTGTGGGGACCAAAATCTGTTTCCACACTCACATTATGGGGACTTGTCTTCTTCGTGGGGACAAAAATCAAGTCCCATGACGTAATTGACTCCATTTTAAGGTGAAGACATGTTTTAAAGTTAGCCTGAGGTTAGGGTTAGGGTAAGGTTAAGGCACGAGTAATTATGGTTAAGGTTAGAGTAAGTCTACAGGAAATGAATGGAAGTCAATGTAATGTCCCCTGAAGTCATGGAAACCAGTGTATGTGTGTGTGGACGGGACCGTTAGGTCAACAGAAAGGTGCACGCTTACCTTATTCTGCGGAATAAAGTTCGGACGGAACCGGAGGAGGAACAGAAGAAAGCAGACTAATGATAATAATAATAATAATTAAAAAAAAATGTCCTGGAATCCAAAATAAAGTTCTCCACAGACGAAAACTGCACCGAAGACTCACTGCTGTCTTCATGTGATAGTTACCAGCGAATTTGTTCCTGGTCCAGTCCACTGTCACACCAGAACTCACACACCTTCGGTCTACGAGCCACAGTCTGACTGACGTGCTCCCTTCACTGACACTCGGAGCAGAGTGCAGACTCCACAGCCGGCATGTGTCCCGCCCACTGGACGACGTAGGCTCCCAAATTAAGTGCGCGCGCGCGCGCGTCTCCACACCCACATTGTGGGGACTTGTCTTCCTTATGGGGACAAAAATCAAGTCACACGATGCAAATGACTCCATTTTAAGGTGAAGGCATGTTTTAAAGTTAGGCTTAGGTTACAGTTAGGTAAGGTGAGGGTCAAGGTTAGTGTTAGGGCACTAATAATTATGGTTAAGGTTAGAGTAAGTCTCCAGTAAATGAAGAGTAAGCCAAAGTAATGTCCTCTGAAGTCACGGAAACCAGTTTGTGTGTGTAGTAGGCAATGAGGACAAATTTTGTTGAAAAACAATTGTGACTGGTTTTGACAAATTTAAAGGGCTTTTTGACAGCTAAGACTTGCTTTTAGAGTTAGAATTGGATTCTTGATGTGTTCCATTCGTAGTCGGAATTTCTGACATTATTGTCAACCCCTGAACTTCCAGAATTTCATTTTGCATTGTTACCACCATACAAACACTGCTACTTTTACCTTTAATACCACTTCTTTCATATTTGTTTCACAGAAAAATCAGTCACACACATACAAAGTACTCTTTTTTTTTTTTTTAGCTGTAGATATGTCTGTCCTCCTGCATGGAGTTGCATGACAGAATGAATGGTTGTGTGGGTCCGTGGTGAACTTGGGGGATTATGCCACTGAGATGGGATTGGCACCAGCTGGATAAGGCAGCGGATGATGGATGGATGTTGCTACATTGACTGTGTGTGCAGCATTCCACACTTGCAGGATCCTGACATCTTCAACTTCCTGATGAAACTGAAAGTTTACAAGAGCCTGGAAGGAAACAAATGGACTAACGCAACAGTGTGGACTAATGCTTAGTAAATCTAGTCTGAGTCCATGATTTGCCAAGAGATAACCACAGAATCTGTTGTTCCCATGGCTCCGTCGTCTTCTGCTCACAGTGAGCACATGATTCACTTTTATAATGAAAATAGCATGGGAAAGGACGAGTTGTCTGACATATTGCCTGATTTATGTGTTTTATATATGTTAATAGATATGAACAGTATTGTTTGTGTAGTCAGCTCTCAGAAATCTACTGTCAAGAACTGCTAACAACTGCTAGCCTGAGATAAGGTCACTCAGACTTTCATACAGCTCATCCATGTACAGCATGATCCCACAACCTTCAAGTTGAAAGACGACTCACTCTACCACTGCGCTATCGTCAATTTAGGCTATCCAATTAACAATGACAACAGGGATTGGGTTCTTTGCTCAGGGTACTCCAGTCCTTGACCAAAACCCCCCAAATTGCCTTTCTGCTTGGCAGTGGGCTTCCCTGGGGTTACACCATGTGTAGGCTGTCTAATTAAATTGTAGTCAGTACCGAGTTCATTTAAGGATAGCTGTACAAACCTCTATATGCATGTGAGTGTGTGTGTGTGAGTGCAGTGGGATTTGAAGGGTCCACAGGGCCTGGATCATTCTTTCCATGTTTTCTATCCACAGAGAGCTGCCACACATTTTCATATGTGCGCGCACATGTGAATAGTCTACATGGCCACGGCTCCTTTCATTCAAGAACAAAGAATAGAACAACCCCCCCCCCGCCCCCCATGCCGTATTTTACATTTTACTATCATATTTTACAAAAATTGGCCCTTGAAATAGAGCCCTGCACTCCCACGGGTGTCACAGTGGGAGTGCGGCGCGGGACACATTTTGAAAGCTCATTGCGGGCGCGGGCAGGCGCGGGACTGAAAATTCTGCCCGGTGTAGACCTCTAGTCTGAATGTTACCTGTAGAGTGAATGGTTGTTCATTTCTGTATGTTGGACCCTGTGATGGACTGGTGACCTGTCCAGGATGTGACCCGCCTTTGCCCAATGTCAGCTGGAATGTGCTTCAGGGCCATCATGTGGAGAATAAAGGGGTAGACAGTTAATTAGACATTTTACTGATGATCAATTAATACAATTAAAATGAAACACATCTTGCCTTCATAGGCTCATTCTTTGTTTGGGTTTGCTTGAAATTGGTATTGTAGTAACAGCACCTTTTTTTCTTTTTGGCTTCTCCCTGTGTCTCCCCGCAACCATGATTTGGAAGATTTTTATGCCTTTCCTGATACAACCCACTGGGATCAATTGTCTAATTTACAATGAGAAATGTGGACTGGGTACCTGGCTCAGGGGTAACATAATGCAATAATAAAATAGATGCTTTTCCTGATCATCCAAAGTTCTTACAGTTCCTTATATGTACAGTATGATTCAGATGAGATTAGGAGACAGAAAGACACACAGAACACCTGGTGAGGGTCTGATCCTGATCCAACACAGTCCAACAAAACACCTCACAGCAGTCCAATAAGAAATGATAAAACATGTCGCAATTGCTTGATGGTGTGTTTGTGTTTGTGTGTGAGTCATGCCCTTCCATTTGGTGTCTGAGTCATACTTACAATGGCCACGATGTAGCCCAGCATTATCACATGTTGAAATACAGTTCAGAGTAGATCTGAACATGTAATGACAAATGCAATGGTGAGATGCAGCCGTTCCTTAGGTTTCACACAATCAAACAAATGAACACACTGTGAAATTCAGTGGTGGACAGCCTTAGGAGCCTTAGGATACTATGTCCTGCTGTAAAAGTTTCAATATTTAGGCACAAATTATATTATTCCATTATACTATAGGATTGTTAGTTGTACTGTGTTAATGAACAAGTAGGGTTTTTATGTTAGAACTCATGGGGCTGCCTTTCTCTCTTTTGGGTAGTTTCACCATGAATTTGCATCGAGAGGAGCCAGATGAGGTGGCTCGGGCATCTGGTTAGGATGCCTCCTGGACGCCTCCCTGGTGAGGTGTTCCGGCCACGTCCCAATGGGAGGAGGCCCTTGGGGACGACCTGGCCTGGGAACGCCTTGGGATTCCCCCAGAAGAGCTAGAAGAAGTGGCCGGGGAGAGCGCGACCTGACCTTAGATAAGCGGCAGAAGATGGATGGAATTTCCTTCAGAAAAATAAAATCCGCTTCTTATACAACAGGGAAAAAGTATGACATTGTGTAAATTATACATCTTAAATCACTCTCTTGGAGTATAGCAGCTATTGGAATACAATATGTAAGTCAAGCGTCCAAGCTGCATTATTAATACCTAAGAAGTGTTTTAAAAATCCATTCCTCTAGCCAAGTGGTTCCCAACGTTTTCACAGTCCTGTCCTTCAGACATTTGACCTCGTTCAACAGCAGGTCTTTAATACGGAAAAGATGAGTATATACTGTAAAGACAAGTGTGATGATTTGTGTGTTCCTGGCGGTGGCAGGTCACACTGACTCACTGCCTGCTGACAGTGACAGCAGCAATGAAAGTGGCCCCTGTTACTAACAATAATAGAAGTACATAATGAATGTCAATTGTTATGTCACTTAAATGTTAAATAATAGTTACCCAAATAGACAATTACTGTGACTCTAATGTTCTAAAAGAAGCAGCAGCAGACTTGAAGCTCCACTGTCCCCACAAACTGAAAATAATGATTTTCCGAGAGTTTTACAGTTTTTTCAGTAGGTGGCCCTTTTGTTAAATGCCTAAAATCTGGTTCTTTTCTTGTACCCCCACACATAGCCATGTTTTCAGTGAAAACAAGCCTTGGTGTTTCAAGCTGGTCCTTGTGCAGGGGGTGCACACAGGCCATTGATTTTCAGATAAAAGGAGATAAATATTTACATGAAAACGACACATTAGTCGGCGAGGGCAGCTTACTGCCCCCAAAAAACCTTCTAATTACAACACAATTTTAAGCATATTTTGAAGGTTCATTGTTATTTAAATAAAAACCCCTAACCCCTTTGGTATTTTTTTCCATTCAAAATTATTTACATAATGATATACTGTAGATGAGATGCCGTTTCTATGAAGAAAAGCTTTTTAAAACAACTTAAAGGATGATCAAACATGCATGACCTGTTAATTAGTAAAATCCACCCATCCATTATTTTCAGCACTCTTATCTTATACTGACTGACACACCCTACACTGACTTGAGATACGGAAGTTCACGCTGACTGAAAACAGTGGGACAAAAGGGAAAAAATGATTTTATCCACTGAACAAAAGGCTCACCTAACAAAATCTGTAATATTTCAAGAATATGTTCCCCACTTTTTCTAAATGTTTGCCAGTTCTGAAATCGAAGTTTGTAAACCACTCACTCTCCTGCATCATATTCCAAAAATCTGCACTGCTTTTCCTTTATACACTTGTAGCACTACTTGGCTCTACTGCACTCAGTTTGGTATTAAGCACATTGTTTTCCATGACACACAGTAGTACCTCCTCAACGTGGGCTGGGCAAAACTGCCATGACGTTGTTTTATCTGGATCCTTTTGTCAGCCACCAAACACAGGACTGTCTGTGCCTTGTCATGGACTACGGTGTATTTTTGCGGACAATAGCCATGTAACGCTCTTGCCAGTTTTTAAAAATGGCAGGTTTGATTCTCGTGTCGGACATCGCCCTCATGACTCTCCCAGTGACGACACTCACTTCCGGTGGCAATCAGTGGCTGGCAGTCTGGTGACATCACACTTTAGTATTGGCTCAGCTTGATTGGAACCTCACCAGAGCTGGTACCAAAAAAAAAGTTAAAAGATGGAGAAAGTTTTGTGTAACATTTGGCGTGGGAAGAGGAACTCTTTTACAAATATTAGCAGAAGTTAACACCCAAATTAATGAAGGTCATTCAAACTAAAGTCATTTTGTCCACATAACCTGCTACATTTACTTTGACTTTACTTAATTTATTCAAGCACAATTTAGGTGTAGATTTTATTAGTGAGTCTTTTTATTAGTGAGTCTTTTGTTAAGTGTTTTTCTCGTGTCAGTGGTGGCAGCCATAATTTTACTGAGAATAAGCGTCGACGTCTTAAGTGCTGAGGACTTGAACCAAGAGCTTTGATGCACTAATGCATCTTTATCAGTCAGATGTCATTCATAATTTTCTTAAATTATTATTGCACAGGATACAGAACATGTGATATTATGTAGTCGGACAATAATCTGCCACCTGTTGCAGCAGCTGCTCGGATCATTGATGACGTGGTTTGCTCTCTGAATGTTATTGACATAACCACTGACATAACCAGTCATTGCATGACTACCGAGCACTGGGGCATTTCAAACTACGCTACAAGTGCTCTGACGAACTGAAGTGTCAGACTGAACAACACTAAACCTTAAAGATATCACATTAATTTTCTTGAACTCTGAAAAGATTCTGATCTGAGAGTCCTTGAGAAAAGATGAATAGCAGTTTGTTGAGTGTATCTATTGTGTGAGATCAGTGCAGCACAAGGTGAGCATGACTCCAATTAGCAGAGAGAACAGGTGAAGGAGGGCAGGGCTAAAAATGAAGAAAATCCTGTTGAGTCTGCCAGCATGTCTTTGGCCTTTACCCGACAAACATAACTGAACTAAATGACCTTCCTTTCACTTTCTGCTTAAACGCCATTAATATGCATTAATATATCACACACAATAAACTAAGCTTTGAACATTCCCGTTAGGATTTTAAATTTATCGCCATTTATTTTACTAAGACAGAACATTGCTGCTCTTATTTCATGCTATGTCACACAAACATACACACAGTTCAGACTGTACAGTGTTTAAGTGAACATACTGTGTAAGCGCTCAAGCATAGTAAAGGAACAGAGCACAGTGCATGCTAGTCAAGAGAATTTCCTTTTTATGACCACTGAAGAGAATGAGTGAGGCTGTGCTGAGTATGTACATGTGAACGTGTGTGGAAAACACAATTGTCTCTCTAGCCCAGAGAGGCACATGCTTAAAATATGATCAAATTGGACTTAAAAACTGAGTATGGAAAGCATGTGTTTTTCTTTGCCTTTCTTTGCCCTCCAAGGATTGGCTTTTTATGAATTGCTATGTTCTGGAGACAGCAAAAATGGCATGATAGAAAACATCCTTACTAGGCCCAATACCAGAAGCTTACTCGGGCTCACTTTGAGGTCTGTTTGAGACATGTCCTCTGGACTTCCTTAACTGTTTCTGTTCAAGCAAATTCGTGTCTTTAGGAATAAAACTGTAAAAAGGATTCCAGGCAGTATCACATCGTGGGCCAGTGTAAATTTATTTTATTGAACAAAACATTCTTGTTTAAAATGATGTGAAATTTAAACACATCAGCCCAACTAATATGTCGGAACTACGTTCATATATATTAAAAGGGTTTATAAATTAGAGAGTTTTAAATAACCATTTGCTGTCTTAGTCAATACTGATTAAAATTGTATTGTAGTATTGCAAAAAAAGTCGGTCTGAATATATTTAATTAAACACAGTATAGTTGAATTTGCATCGTGGTAATAATTCATGTTTGACAGAGAAACAGAAAAACAAATCGTTCACAGGCGTTGCACAGAAGTTTCGCTGGAGGGCGCTAACACAAAGCACCAGGTGGTCTGAACAACTTGAGAAAGGAGGAGGCCATTCACTAGCCTGTTTTAGCTACTGTTAGCTAGCCGGTGGCTAACGAGCAAGCTAAAACGTCAGTTTGTCTTAATGTCGCCTGTCTTATCAAGTGATGGCAAGAGAACGGTGTTCACAGACCGAAGCTGGTGAGTGCTGGGTCACCCCTTAATCTACGACAGAACATTTTACAGTTTCACAGTTTCCAGTTCTGCAGGTAGACAGCTAAATAACCGAGCTCATCCCGAAGCTAGCAAACGCTAGCTCTGCTCTACAACAGTAGTTAGTACCAAGCTAATAGAACTCTCTTTCTTTTCAGAGCTGTATTTTCTTATTGCTAGATTTCTGCAGTCTGGACCATGTAAAAAGTCAGCACAGGTAACACCGCTCAATAGTTGTTATATTATATGGTTAACTGTTATGAAGCGTCTTATGTAGCAGCGAGTGCTAGCAACTAATGCTAAGTGTGTCTCTGTGTGTTTAGATTCTGATTGAGGAGCTGGAGGAGTATGAGGTAGGTTCAGCTGTACCTTTCTATCTTTATTCTTATGACTGTCTTCAGTGATGCTGACTATGTGGTCGCTGTTTGTGCATACATTCGATGGTTATTTTGGCTGAAGACAGATAAAGAAGCGGGCGAACGAGTCGCGACCAATGTGGTAGTCTGTTATATTTTAAAATGTTGTCTTTTTACTTTAGTTGGTTCCTCAACGATGGAGTTGGGACGGACAGAAATACAAACGGACCTTCCAAGACTGGGTGAGTGGATATTGTCGTAATTAACTCTTACATCCAACAAAACGTAGAAGTTGTATTTTCTTGTTGGTTATTTTCGTCATAGGTGCCTTTAAATTTTATCTCTTAACCACACTGAATTAACATGGTAAATTGTTCACGTTTATTACTTTATATTTATTTCAAATTTCTGTTAGTACGGGCCATGTTCAGAAATATTTGCTATTGTATAAATAGCAAATCTTTGCTATTGTGTGGGCTAGTGGGCGGTGCATATTGACAAGGAGAGAGAGTGATAGGCTGAAACTCACCCAGAGAGCTGCCGGTCTTCTGATTAGCCAGTAAAATCAGAGTTTGGGACTTGAGTGAAGCACAGCACGTTCTTGTGATTGGCTTTGAGTTTCTTTCTCCCTCCTTTTTTCTTGCTCGCTCTTCTCCCCCAGGACTTGTTTTTCAGCTCGCTGCAACACTAAACAAACTGTAAATTATATGAAACAGCAGAATAAACAAACAAATAAAAAATAAAGCGACATTTTAATAAGTTTACTGCTACATGTGTATATAATAGTATTTTTTTTATAAATCAAAAGTTGAAGTCAATTTTGTTGCACAAATTTTAATTAAATTACATTAAATTACAGAATGTAATTTAGAATCAAGTTCAGAATCAGTTTGCTTTGGAAGTGTTTCATTTGTTAAGCACACCCATATGGTGAAGCAATTGAAGCATATTTTATTTTATTTACAGGTGTTAATGGCAGGAAAAATGTCAAATCTTTTTCATGAAGTTATTTTTTTTGCATGGGAAAACAAATGTGACTTTTTATTATGTTTGAATGAATTAAATTAGCTTTTGATATCTTACTTTTGTTGTTTTAAACTATTAAAAAACACCTGTTCTCGTTCTTTCATTTCTTACTCAGACAATGTCAAAGTCAACATTGCACACACTCGTGCCTGAAAGTGAACGTTAGACAGTTTTGTGATTAACAGATGAGCAAACAGTTTATTAAGTCCATCCTAAACTAAGGTAGACTTGTCTTGTATCTGATCATTTTTAAATAGTTTGTATATATGTCTTTTAATATTCAAATTTTAATATTCAAGATTCTCAGCTGATCATTGTTGTACTTTATTCATTGCGTGAAGTAGGAAAAAATAAGTGCCAGTATTCTGTAAGTATTACTAAATCATTAAACACTAAATTATGAAAATCTTCAGGAAAAAAAGTCTACCAGAAGATGTTAGTGATCCTCACATCTATTTATTTAAATATTTAGTCCATATTAAAATTAGGGCTGTAATTTTTTCCAAAGATGAAGTGTGAGCAAATATACAATGACCCATAAAATGTTTGAATATATTCAAATATTACCTTCCACCACTCCCCACACATACACACATGCTCCCAAGCACATTGAAACACATAAGTTCAAACACTAATATTTTTACCGTTCCCTTTCTTCTTTTGCCTCCTCCCTTAAGGTTTTGACTCAGCAGATCACCTGCCTGATAGAAATTGTCCTTGTTTAACAGTCCAAATAAAAACGTGAGACTAGGGGTCACCAACCTTTTTGAGACTGATAACTACTTGAAGGGTGGAGAATAATATGGTGGGCTAACATATTAATGCCTTTGCATTTTACTATTTTTATCATGAATATTATGCATCATTCCTAAGGATTATCAATTTTTATATCAGTAATATCAATGTATTTTACTGAGTGATCATATAAAAACATGGACGTGGTTTCATACAATACGTAGTTATATTATTAAAATAAAAACATGCACAGTTTTTGTTTTAATATTTCACTCAAATTTATGCAATAATGTATTTGTCTTTGTAAAGTGCAAGTACAAGTGTCGCTGTTAGTTTAGTAGACGGCAGCATCAACATATGCTCTCTCTCGTTCTCTCTGTATTTCACACATACACATACTTATCTATTTGTCTCACTTGGGTAAAAACTCCATCAGCCATTAAAACATCCACAAAGGTTTTAGCATGTGAAGCAGGCAGAATAACTTCTCCCTTTAGCTGCATGTGGCAGTGCTTCAAGCTTCTCTCACACAGCACCATGGTGTGAACCTACAAACCTATGCGAGGTGCAAGCTATTGTTCCAATGTACATTTGCTAACATCTTCATTGAGTGATCACAATAATCAGCCATTGTAAACAAGCCATTAACAAACACTAGACTCTACAAGAAGTTCTAACAAGAACAGGTGAACGTCACATAGTGCTCTTTGAGAAATGATTCATCTGGGTCAGAATAATGAATTGGACACATAACCTAAACAGAGTAGTGGCAACTGGTGAGAAGTGCCAGTATGGATACTCAAGATAGTAAAATTAAGAAGTCCCGGTACTATGTAACAGACAGTATTGGCTCACTTCAAGCACTGATTTTTATCACAAGTTAAATCAAATCAACATTTCTATCAAGCTTAAAGTTTGCCCTTAATGTGGAGTGAAACATAACATTTGGGAAGGGTTACTGCTATAAAATGAAAATGACAACTCTAGCACATTTTGCAAATTAATCTCAAGCAAATAAATCAGGTATAATCTGTATTTAGTGAAATCTTAATACTGACAGTTTCAAAGCTTCAAATTTTACAAGAGAACCAAATAAGTTGTTTGATCAGTTCTAAATATAGTAGGTATTAATACAGAATAAAATATCATGAACTATCTTTTAAGTCTTATAGATCTGCAACAGCCTTTGAAATCAAGATTAAATCAGGAAAAGTAATCAAAGATACAAAGATACACAAGTATGTGTGTGTTTGTTCTTTGTGCTATTTTTTGTCACATTTCCTTATGTTGATTATATTGCTTTTTGGTTCTTGAATTTTGGTAAAAGTGGAAAAAATAGTTTTAATAAATAAAATACAGAATATCTGTAAAACCCATTATTAGCCAGTTTAAATGAATATGTAGCCCTGTAATAATAAGCAGTCTCTGGCTAAGCTTCTTAACAAAGTTGACATTCTTCTCCAAAGTTAGGTTTAATTTTTGAGAAAGCAACCAAGATTAAAATGTTGGTGATTGTATTACAATTACGTAAGTGTATTATTTTGTCAAAGCTGTGTGTTTCTGATTCCTGCAGGTGATTTTGAACCAGCACATTCCTGCAGACTATCTGCTTCATGTTTGTCAGAGGATAGGCCCACTCATAGAGAAGGAGATCCCACCTAGTGTTCCTGGAGTCCAAACACTTCTGGGCCTGGGAAGACAGTCCTTGCTTCGAACCACAAAAAGTGAGCTTTTTCCTTCCTTCCACCGTGATGATTTTATCACTGCACAGTCCTTCCACTGATACTGATGTCAATGTAAAATGGGCATCATCGTTAGGGCTGCAACTAAAGGTTTTTTCCCATAATAGATTCATCCTTGATTATTTTCTTGTTTAATTGAATAATCATTTGTTCCAGAAAATGTTGATCAGTCTTTCCCAAACCTCAGAATGATGATGCTCACAAATATCCTGTTTTGCCCAATGAAGCTGGACAATATGGCTTGTAAATACCACCTTGCCATATTAAGGCTATATCCCAATATACGAGATATATCAACATATAAAGCTGCACACAGGTTGTTTCTCTGGACTCAGAGAGTGACAAGATAGATTTTTAATGTTAAATGAAGGATATTTACATGTGTTAGAAGCAATGGAATTACCTATAAATATGTTCAAATTGTGCTATAACACAAACATTTAGGCTTAAAATTAAAGAAATGTTAATAAGTGACTTTTATAAAATAAAATTTTGTGAATTCTATGTCTTTTTTTAAAAAAAAAAAAAAAATTTATGGAGGTAATATTTCACAAATGTATTCAATATAATAAATACAATGATTTTCAATGCAGCAGCCTTTAAAACCAGGAACAGTCACCACAGTTATCATGATACAATCCAAAATCTGACCAAATCTTGTCTCTTGTCACCATATAGATATAATATTGATATATTGCCCAGCTCTATTGTCTACAAAACAAAATTAATTGGTTTAAAAGACAACTTTGTTATATGGAGCAAAGAAACCAAGGAATGTTCACCTTTAAGAAGCAAAAAAATCTGAGATCTTGTTTTGATTGATTATTAATTTAGTAATTGATAAATAATCGATTAATCATTGCAGCCCTATTCATCATCATGTTTTGGTATTATATTTGTTACTATACGAGTTGATCAATAATTTTAGCAATGCATGTTTTACCACAAAACCTGTGGAATTTAGGTTGTAGCCACAAAGTTTGTAGTGGCTCAGCTGTTGCTGCACTCCACCGAGGACGGCCACCAGAACCAGCAGTCACCATTGGAAATGCTCCCAGTGTTGGTGTGTGAAAATTCATTTATTTATACACATTAAGATTCTTTTAGCCAATTAAATTGCAGGGGTTTCAGTAGTCTGTTGTTGCTAATAATCATTCTTGGATGTCTTATTTTTATCAAGTGTCCATCTTGGGTGCTCGCCAGGCCACAGGCACAGCTCGTTTTGGCCAGGTCTTGCCATCTTCCACCTACCAACACATGAAGATACACAAACGTATCCTTGGTCACCTTTCCTCTGTCTACTGTGTAGCATTTGACCGCACCGGACATCGAATATTTACGGTGAGCTAAGCTCATTTACACACGCTGATCATCAGACACAGTTTTTTAAAAAGCGCATTTCACTAGTTCAAATCATATCTATGAAAATCAAGTGTCGTTGTATTAGGCACTGACATTAGGACAGCCCTGACTGAGTTGCTGATTTAGCTTGCTGTTAGACAGCCTTTTCTGACTTGAAGCAGAAGTTTTTTTAACCACTCACTCTTCAGAAACCAAAATCCATAAATAAAATCTATGTATTTAACTCACAGGGACATAGGGCTGGGCATTATATGATTGTGATTAGTGATTGTGATAAAATCCAGGTGGATTACATAATGCAATGGCGGTGCTTCCACTAACTGATGAATGAACCTATGCAGTACAATGTGGAAGTACTCCAAGTATTCAGAATACTTTACTCAGACTGAGTAATCTAAGGGAATATGTTACAAATGGATATAGTATCATGATGATCAGCTTTGGGCATATTTACTTGATCACACAAGGCAGAAATGTGTGCATCACCAGCCAATCAGAGTCTACTTTTCCTGCACCACTCTGGTTTGTGAGTTTCCATGGAAGGTTCAGAAAGAAAAGTGACCCATAAAATTACTGAAAGTGAAGCTGAGGTCAGTGAAAGCAATATTAGACATGAGCTGCTTCTTTGGAGAGATGAGTATAACTCGCAGTGAGCTGTCTCATTAAATACCTGTGTACATACACACAGTGATTTGGTTTATATCGTGATATACGCTACATTAATATTAAATCAAATTTACAACAGCAAGAGAAGAACAAGCAACATTTTTTTTTTCCATTGTCCAGCCCCAGTTCAGTGTCTCCTGCTTGGTTCCACCTGTTGGCACCTCCTGCACCCTCACTTTCACAAAAAAAACCCTGAATTATCCCTTCAAACCTTTAATTATAAATACTGTCTCGCTGAAAGTCTGCCATCTGTCATATGATAAGACTGACTCATCTGTCTGTGTTACTGATGTGTTGATTTATTTGTAGGGTTCAGATGACTGCCTGGTGAAGATCTGGGCCACAGATGATGGCCGGCTCTTGGCAACACTCCGCGGTCACGCAGCAGAGATCTGTGACATGGCTGTCAATCATGAGAATACTCTCATTGCCTCAGCCAGCTGTGACAAGGTCATCAGAGTGTGGTGTCTACGTACCTGTGCCCCTATCACAGTTCTGCAGGCCCATGCTGCCTCCATCACATCCATACAGGTGAGAATGGTGCACTTCAACAAATGCCCTTTTTTGTAAGCAACGTAATTTCAATTTACTACTTAGTACTTGCCTGTGACTAACCACCCTGTGACTCTCTGTCCCTGTAGTTTTGTCCTGCTGTCAAAGGGACGTTGCGGTACCTCGCTTCCACAGGTGCAGACGGCATGGTGTGTTTCTGGAAGTGGCACTCGCTCAGTATGAAATTCAAGTAAGAAGGCTTCTTTCTTGAGAAAAATCAGTCTATTGTTTTTCATTTACAACAGCAAGAGAAGAACAAGCAAGATCATCATCTGTGAGAGGTTAATAAATGGTCAGAATGATTTGATCCATGTTGGGTATTATTCTTATTCTTGTTTTGACACCACAAATAGGGAAAGGTGTCAAATATTTAGTGTGATCTCCTCTTACACTTGACCAACAGCACAACTCTGGCTCTCTCAAACCTGGAGTTCAACCCGAATTAATGTTATGGATAAAACCTGGGTTTCTTCTACTTTTTAATGTCGACAAATATCTGCGGTTAAAAAGGTTTATTCAAGACATGTTTGAATAAACACATATGCTCGTACACATGTATGATTTAAACTAGCTTTTATTCACATCATCCCAAGCCAAATGTCAATGATCAAAGAATCTGACAGACATGAAAACAACAAAGCTGGTGGTGCCTTGAGACTGCACAGTACTGTATATAGCTTATACTATTTCTTTTTCATAATCCAAGTAGACAATGAATGCATCACACCTCTCTAAGGTGGCCATTCTATTCTGTCAAAGGACTTTGTGCATCAAATAGTGATGTCACGCCACACTTGGTGGAGAAAGAAAGATGATGAAGCAAGAGCTAAGACTAAGGCCATTGTCCACATGTAAATTATCTTTTCCTTTGCTGTTTTTAAAAAGGTTTCCCGTAAACACGACATCATTTCAGGAAACTTCTCTTTTTGCATTTGCAAAATTTGAATGTTTGACCAGAAAGGCAGTAGATAGATATGCAGTTTTTTAATCACAACATGTATATTTTCAGTACTTAAACTTGTCAAGATTTTCACCTGGATCCTGGATCAACATTGCTAGATGCCTATATAGACTGGTCTGCACCTGAAATAAGTGGTTTAGGGGTTTAATTTAGTAACACTTCAATAATATAGTCTGATGTGTCTGATCCTCTTTCAAATGATTCTTGAAAAAGGCATTATTTATTTAGCCTTTGTCTGTCCTTTTATGTAATTAAATTGGGATTCCGTAAGGTCCAACTCCAATGAACTGCAAAAAATTCTCCCAGGGTCCTAATTTCTGTGTCTCTTCTTTCCTCAGTGATCAACCAGTCAAGTTTATTGAGCGGTCACGTCCAGGAGTTCAGGTCTCTACTTCCTCCTTCAGCAGTGGTAAGTGCACTTGCCCTCCCTGGTAAAAGCAGTTATATAGCCTACAACATTATCTTATAGCAGCTAACTAACAAAGATCCTGTGTAGCAATGTCCCCATTTGAGCAGGGTATGAGGCAGATTTTTTTCCCAAGTACATATTTTTCCCAAACATTTTCCATTAGATTACTCAGTCTGAGTAAAGTATTCTGAACACTTGGAGTACTTCCACATTGTATTGCTTAAGTCCATTCATCAGTCAGTGGAGGCACTGAACCCATCTTTAATAATCTTTAATAATAATAACGTAATGTAACATAACGTAAGGACATATTGTCTACTGCTTCATCCTCTATATGAGGGTCGTGGGGGGGACTGGAGCCAATCCCAGCTGACTTTTGGCTTAAACCATGGACAGAGGTCTCATTGTGTTCAAACATACAATAAAATGTTTTGAGTCAATCTTAATTTTAATTTAGTTTTATTGAGGTGTATATCAGTAGTGTAATATAGTCTACAACAATGTACTTATACTACCCCCCACCCCTGACCAGCCACGCACGCGCACACACACTCAAATTGTGACAGTGCTTCACTGGTTTGATAATCAACAGATCCCACTTTTTCGTATTATTTTTTGATGATAGTAGTGCAGACAAATCAGCTGTCATTGTGTGTGTTTAGAGAGAGAGAGAGAGAGATATGAATGAAAAGATGATGTCAAGATTTTAAATCACGTTGAACAAATGCAGAAAAGACCTCGTGCAAAAAGGCCACCTCTGTTACCCACACACAAATCAAAGGGGGAAAAGTTTGCTAGAGATGAAACAAGTGAGAACTTGGACCATAAAACCCTAGCTTTGCACAAGATAAACATTCAGTTTATCTTGTGCACTGAATGTGTGTGGAAACATCATTACATTATGACACACCTAACAGTGTTTTTATAAAGGCAAGTTAGTGCATGCTTTGTGTGGCCCAAACTGCGAAAGACATACTTATGTGTGGGTGAGCATCAGAGCGCACCTGGCTCGGGAGGAGAGACACTGTGAATCAAAAAGAGGCAGCGTAATAGGAGGTCATCGCTGACTCCGTAAATGCACAAGCTGGGCTGCCAACAGATTGAAAGAATGGATCAAGTAATGTTCAGTCGGGTTGCGAAGGTGACTCTTTTTTTGCTTTATTCAGCAAGAAAGATGGCAGTTACTTGTTGAGCAAGTAACTGCCTCATTGGCCATTTTTGTTACTCCACATGTCCAAGTAATAATAATATTTAACAAGCCGCACACATCTATTTTAACTCACAGCTGTGAGGAAAAAAACTCACACTGTCCAGTCCTGCATAGGAGTAACAAACCTGCTGCTGTCTAAGAGTTAAAAACTAAAACTAAAAATTATTCATTAAACAAAGGCAGTGCTCAAGACAGCTTATCTGGAGGAAATGTTTTGACTGAGTGATAAAATTCACCATGCAGGTATAATTAACATATACTGTACCTTCACATACGTTGGGTACTGATCAGATTTCTATCAATGTGTTGTTTCCCTGACTTCAGTACTGGTACCCAAAATGACATGTTTCTTATTACTTTCTCTGTTACAGTAATAAAGTACCGTATTTTCACGACCATAAGGCGCATATAAACGTCTTAGATTTTCTTCAAAATGTGCGGCGCGCCCTTTCGTCCAGTGCGCCCTTTCTGTGTGCGGACGTATTTGAGAACCATGAGGCGGCAGACGTGATTGAGAACACGGGAGCGTTAAAGGGGTACCGGTACGTGTGGGCGTGGATTGTGTATAAAAGAACAGGTATGTGCTTTATGCAGAACATTGCTGTCTTAACAACCCTGAAAATGGCAAAGAGACACGCTTATGAAGCTCAGTTTAAACACGAACGGTGGTAGGCAGCGCCGGGCGAGTTACGCCACAGTTTGCCAGTGGATTGTAGCTGCTTGGGCTAACGTGTCTGCTGGTACTGTTGCCCGAGCTTTTGCCAAAGCCGGCATCTTCTGAGGAGACGCACGGCGCAGAAAGTGACTCTGATGGTGAGGAAAGTGAACCTGCCATGTTGGATTTAGCTCAGCTGTCCGATTCCGAAACAGAGGATGAGGACTTTGATGGTTTTGATTGACTTGACCGGTAATGTGCTTGTTTTAGTATTGTTGTAATTAATACTTAAATAAAGCACAACCAAACTCAGTTTTGCTCCCGATCTCTCTCTCTGTGTGTGTGTGTGTGTTGTCAGGCGGACGTACGTATACTTGGACATGTGGAGTAACAAAAATGGCCAATGAGGCAGTTACTTGTTGAGCAAGTAACAAAACAAATTTTTGCTTTTATTTTACTACACTGGTCCCCTCTTCACATTTTACGTTTAAAAAAAAAAATCTTTATTTAATTTGAACACAAAAATGTACATTCATCTCAAAATGTAATCTTAATTCCACAACAAAAGAGACAAATGACCTCCATGTTTGGGCGTAAGGAAAAACCTATACATTGGCACATCAGATATTGGCAAAATCCTGTACTGTATATACTGTATACATAGTGACCGATTACAGCAGGTCATGGATGTATGGGTTTGTTTAGACTGACTGACTGACTGTGTTGTTGTTTGCTGTTAATAGGTGGAATGTTCATGGCTACTGGTGGCACTGATCACATGATCAGAGTCTATTACCTTGGTGCTGAAACTCCAATGAAGGTTTCTGAGATGGATGCCCACACTGTAAGAAACAAAACACAGTCAAACTCAAACTTAAAATCAAATTATCTCAGCGTAACTTTTTTTATGTATCCTCCTTTTAGGATAAAGTTGTAGTTGTCCAGTTTTGCAATAACAGTGACAGGTAAGTGTGTGTGTGCTGAGATTTACATGGACTTCAAAGTTGGTTTTGTGTTATGCTGAACAAAGCAATATGTGTATATGCATGTTTCCAGCCTAAGGTTTGTAAGTGGCAGTCGAGATGGCACAGTCAGAATCTGGCATTACCAGCAACAAGAGTGGAAGAGTGTCACTTTAGACATGGCTGCCAGGCTACCTGGGTAAGAGAAGGAAGTGTACTACAGATTTAGATGTTATCAAAGTTTCTATGTGCCCTGACTCATGAAGTATTTTCTTCCAGGAGTGCTGTTGCCAATGGGGATGATAAGACTAAGTTGGTGGTGACCATGGTGGCTTGGGACCGTGCGGATCGCACTGTAATCACAGCAGTATCAAACTACCTTCTCAAAGTTTGGAGCACAACCTCTGGGCAGCTGCTGTATATTTTATCTGTGAGTTGCTCAAGTGAACAAGATTTAAAAAAATAATACCAACTGTTTTTACAAGCTACTCACCTTCGTTTGGGCTCTTTCTTTTTTGAGGGTCATGATGATGAAGTGTTTGTCATGGAAGCTCACCCATTTGACTCCCGCATCATGCTATCTGCTGGTCACGATGGCAACATTTATATCTGGGACCTGACCAGAGGAACCAAGATCCGCAACTTCTTCAACATGGTAGCTAATCATCAGTGAGAATTTTACAGTAGTAACATGTCTTTATATGTTCCCAGTGATTCATATCAGCATTTCCTTCCAGATTGAAGGACAAGGCCATGGTGCTATTTTTGACTGCAAGTTCACAGCTGATGGGCAACATTTCGCCTGCACTGACTCTCATGGCCATTTGCTCATCTTTGGCTTTGGCTGCAGCAGACCATATGAGAAGGTAACTACACAAAACAAATTTTGAATTTGATGCCTGCAACACACTTCAAAAAAGCTTGGACAGGATCATGTTTACCACTGTGTTGCATCACCTTTCTTTTTAACAATACTCAGTGAGCATTTGGGAACTGAGTACACTAATTGTTGAAGCTTTGTAGTTGAAATTCTTTCCCATTCTTGCTTGATGTACGACTCGACTTCAGCTGCTCAATAGTCTGGGGTCTCTGTTGTGTTATTTCACGCTTCATAATGCCTCACACATTTTCAATGAGAGACAGGTCTGGACTGCAGACAGGACAGTGTAGTACCAGCTCTCTGTTGCTACTAAGCCATGTTGTTGTAACGCATGAAGACTGTTTCTTGGCATTGTCTAACTGAAATAAGCAGGGACGTCCCTGAAAAAGACTTGCAGGATATGTTGCAGAATATGTTGCTCCAAAACCAGTATGTACCTTCCAGCAGTAATGGTGTCTCACAGATGTGCAAGTTACCCATGTCATGGGCACTAACACACCTCCATACATCACAGATGCTGTCTTTTAAACTTTGATCTGATAACAAGTTGGATGGTCCTTCTCTTTTTTGCCCAGAGGACAAAAGATCCATGATTTTCAAAAACAATTTGAAATGTGGACTTATCAGACCACAGCACACTTTTCCATTTTGTGTCACTCCATCTTGTATGAGCTCAGGCCCAGAGAAGCCGGTGGTGTTTCTGGGTGTTGTTGATATATGGCTTTCACTTTGCATGGTGGAGTTTTAGCTTGCACTTGTAGATGTAGAGACGAAATGTGTTAACTGACAATGGTTTCTGAAGTGTTCCTGAGTCCGTCTGTCTATCCATCAACTGGCTGAGGGATCAAAGGTCAAAAACATTCAATGTTGGTTTTCAACCTTGCTGATATTTCTCTGGATTCTCTGAATCTTTTGATGGTACTATAGACTATAGCAGAGCGATTACAGGATTGTGATTATTGAGCATGATAAAATCCATGTTGATTACGATGATGAGCTTTGGCCATACTTACTTGATCACACACATCAGAATTGTGAATATCACCAGGTAATCAAAGTCTACCTTTTCTTTGCGCCACTCTGGTTGGTGAGTGTCTGTGGAAGGTTAAGAAAGGAAAAAAAAAAAACAGAATGGCTCAAAGTGAAGCCCTACTGTAAAAGCAACATCAAGTGCATCAAGTATCAAGTGAAGCAGCGGTAGTGATGTGAGATATGACTAGGGGTGCAACAACAAGCCCACTGTTTGGTTTGTATTGCGGTTTTGGGTCACTGTTTTGGGTTTGGTACGGTTTAGTTTTAATTTTTTGCACATTAAGAAGAAGTAAAACATTTGAAATGTTCAGTCTTTTTTTATTTTGTTTTGTACAAAAATAACATGTTCTATTCGGACGCAGGAATTGCCAGTGCTGGGAACCATCATGAAACAGGGATGTTTTAATTTTAGCCATATCATAACCAACCATCACATAACAAAAGGCTCACAGAGGGTTCAGCTTGAACCTGAATTATTACTTAGTTATGTACTTCTCAATGTTTTACTTCCATTACCAACACATAATTTCTCTTAATCCACTCTAGATTCCTGACCAGATGTTCTTTCACACGGACTACCGCCCTCTGATTCGGGATTCTAATAACTACGTTCTGGATGAGCAGACACAGCAGGCCCCTCATCTCATGCCTCCACCCTTCCTGGTGGATGTTGATGGGAATCCTCATCCTCCTCACTTCCAGCGCCTGGTGCCAGGAAGAGAGAACTGCAAGGAGGATCAGCTTGTACCTCAGCTAGGATACATGGCTAATAGTAAATGGTTTACTTGATTGTACAGATTTAATTTAGCTCTAACAAGAAAAAAACTAACAAGAGATTGACCCAATATTTGTGACTCTGTGACTTAGATGATGGAGAGTTGGTTGAGCAGGTACTCGGCCAGCAAACAGCAGAAAACGGAGAAAGCCTATTAGACAATCTCATCCGACAATTACAGAATGAGCAGGATGGGCAGGGGAATGCAGAACGGCAACCTGAAGAAGCAGGAGGTATGTTTTAGGGCTGCAACTAGGCAGCACTAAAAAAGGGAACTGATTAATCAACTTAGGCTGATTAATCAGGTAATTGTTCGGTCCATAAAATGTCAGAAAATGCTAAAAAATATTTACCGAACCTGGAAATTATGATGTTCTTGAATGTCTTGTTTTTTCCAAAAAAAACCCAGAATTATTCAGATTTAATGGGTTTTTTTTGTTATATGGAGCAAAGAAAACGGAAAACATTGACATTAAACATTCTCAAACATCTGAAAACTTAAAAGTTTAATTTTTGAAAGAAACACTCAAATTGATTCATTTGTGGTCAAAATATTATTATACAATAATAAATATTATTATACAGATTAATTGGGACCTTTTCCTGTTTCACTCAGAATAAATTTCAGTTGTCCATTATAACATCCAGACACTTTATCTTCTTTAGCAGGCAGAATTAATTTACCCTTCAGCTGTGTGTGACAGTGCGTCTAGCCTAGACGAGGCATGTGTTGCAATCCTACACAGATTGTGCCCCAGAAGCAGCATGAGACTACAAACCTTATTTCAGTTATCGATCACAATAATAAGTTGTCATTAACAAGCCACCACCAGCTTTATATTATGTTTTATTCACAAAGAGCATCATGTCCGTCAACCATGTCTATACTTACAAACAGCTTTGTTTAATCACTTTTATCGTCGTTATTTCTCGAACTGTCCAGTGGGCACCTAATTGTGTTGGTAACCACTATTTTTAAGCATTGTTAAAGTCTATTGCCAAAAATGCCATATTTGCTTTCTAACATGTTAACATGATAAACTAATGTCTTTGTCTTTGTATTGTTAGCTGGTAATGCAGCAGAAGTAGCAGATTCCTCTCTGACTGCTGGACAGAGAAGAAGTGGGCAGGTGGATGGGGTGTGGCAGATGCAGCACAACGACCTGCGTAGTCAAGTGGCTACTGAGAGGGACCTGCTGGCCTGGAGCCGCAGGGTGGTGGTCAATGAAGTACCACAAGGGATATTCAGGTGATATGGGTGGAGAGACATTAACTAGCCTAACACTACAGACAGCATGTTTGAGTCACCATAAAAAAAAAAAAAGGTTTTTGATTTTTATCACACCAGAAGAAATGTGTTACTAACCATGAAACTAAATTTGAATTTTTATATGAATCGATAATGACTCTTTCTTGTACGGTCAATGGTCTGTGTGAGCTAAAAGGGTGGGAGCTTTGTCTCCAGTGGAGGCTCCAGTGTGTCACCAAGCCCACCCAAAAAATACTGAACACAGAAGTGATTAAAATAACTGTTAAACTTATGTCTATCAATCAGTCATTTATTATTCCTAATCTTTTCACAGTTTTCAGCAATATTTTTGTCATGTATACAACACTTACATTCCAAAAAAGTTGGGATGCTGTGTAAAATCAAAATAAAAACAGAATGCAATGATTTGCAAATCTCATAAACCCATATTTTATTCCCGGTAGAACATAAACAACATATCAGATTTTGAAACTGAGACTATTTCCCATTTTATAAAAAAAATATTATCATTTTGAATTTGATGGCAACAAAACATCTAAAAAAAAGTTGGAACAGAGGAACATTCTTTACTGAAAATCATTACGTGGAGTAAAATGTGGGTTTATGAGATTTGTAAATATTGCATTCTGTTTTTATTTTCATTTTACACAGCGTCCCAACCTTTTTGTTATTGCATTTGTAATTCACAGGGCCTTTTACATTTGAACAAGGGAATTAAAATTTTTTCACCAAAAACTTTTTTTTTTTTTTTTTAGAGTTATGGAGGAGTGCAGACAAGCCAAAGGTGACATGGAATGTTCTCTATACAATGCAGAAAGAAGAAAGAAACCAATAATATGTGCAGCCAAGGTTTGATACTCTTCAGTGCACAGGTGTTTTTCCAAATCCAAAATATTGCCTCTGTTTCTCCTCATTCCTTTTCCACCCTCCTGCACTTGTAGAACGATCCATTGACCTCACGGCTGCGCTCCCTGCGACCTACCAAGAAAAAGCAGCAGCGTCACACCTATCAGACCCGCTCAGCTCAAGTCCGCCATCCTGGCAGCAGGAGTCGCAATTTCAGCAACCAACGAAACTCAGGCAGTCATATGGAGTCTGACAGTGATGGAGATGTACGTTCTCTCTTTCTCCTCTACACTTTTACAAGACACATACAAAATTGTATTATACAGTTTAAAGCTCTATCCACATGGAAACGTAAATTATATTTTGCTCTTCTTTTTGTAAACATGGCATTGTTTCCTGAAATTACTTCATCCACAAGAAACCCCTGAAATCACTCTAAATGACTCTAAATACTATTGCAATATGCAATATCCTTTTTTTTTTTTTTTTTGCTAAACAAAGCTTTTTTAAAATAACTATACATCACAATGTTTAGAATCACAGAAAAAGAGAGACAGAATGACAGAAGCCAGGACAACTGAGGAAAGAAAATGAAAGTTATGATAAAGCAAAAAGTCCAACAGGAACACAAGAAGAGGAAGAAGATGATGATGAAGATAAGTGACAGGGAATGCAACTGCAATCATTTTCCTACACTTTCCAAAAAATAGCATTTCAGGTCTCCTGAAACAACATTCCATGTGGATAAAACACAGGTACAATAATGAAAATCTTAGCAGACTAACCTGACCTTTTTTTGTGTAGACAGTCTAAGCTTTTAAGCAATTTAAGCTTTTCAGTGTAAATGGGATGTTAATGAGCTTATTTTTACTTTATTAAATCACAAAAGCTATAGTTTTAAATAGACAGTAGGCATCTGGAAAAATGATTGATTGTCACATTTGACCCACAGGTTATTAAATTGCTTACATTTAAGAATCACACCTCTAATCTGAGCTCATGTAATCAGATACACTTTGGTTTTTTTTATATGACAAATGACCGAAGGCAATTTATCCGTTTTCTCCCTGAACTGAAAGGTTATTACAGAATTATCAGTAGATACAAAATGGAAAGTAGAGGAATCTGTCACAAAAACCAGATTGGTAACTTGCATGCATATATAATATATGCATGCAAGTCTGTACTGTATATTCTTGGCACCAGGACCTTTCCTTGGTCACACTGATTCGCCTAACATTTTGTATGTTTACGCCTCTATTTTCATCTTCCCTAATATGTATCTGTGAAGCCTGTGTTCTCTATCCCCACTTGCCTGAAAACACTCACAGTAGACCACATGACACTATATTTGTACATTAAATTAAGACAAACATTTACCTAATAGTTTACATAATTACGAATCTGTCTGGGAAATTACAAAATTGATGTATGGATATCAGGTGGTTCATATCCACGTTTGAATTAATATACATCAAACTGTACTTACAGCAGCATTGGTCAGGGTTCACACCAATAGACTGTTTCAGTTTTCATTTTACAGTGTATTCACATCTCTGCTACTTTTTGCCTGTTTTGATGATTTTTGATGGTTGACAGGTAAATTCTACGGGTGGGTGCATGACATGAGAGGAAATGTCAAGGTGTTCTTTATTTTTCCATTTCTGTCATTCAAGACATTTAAAAGTGTCACAGCTTTTTTTCTGAAGTCACTAATAAGTTCTTTTTATTAACTGTCATTCATGATATTGATTGTAATTTTTTTTTGTTGAAAGGCAGCAGAACAGGCAGAGCAAAGCAATGGCTCTTCTGACGGTGAAGCTCAGTGGCAGAGTGAAAGCAGTTCCAGGTAAACATCTTTGATCACTGTTTTTACCACACATAGTTACTGTCGCCTACCTAATAACCAATCTCCTCAATCTTTAGTGACTCTTCCAGCGAATATTCTGACTGGACAGCCGACGCCGGGATCAACCTCCAACCACCAAAGCGACCAACCAGGAGGCCTGTGCTGCCGCCAGGTTACAGCAGCTCTGAGGAGGAAGATGGAGGTGATGAAAAAGCAAAGGAGGCTAAGAAAAGAGAAAGTGAGAAGAGGAAAAAGACCAAGGAGACCAAACAGGTGAGTCAACATGACTTGTAGCTCTTGAGTGTAAGGTTTTTCTCATTGTCTCACTGAAGCCTGAGCAAACAGTGTACAAGGCATTCCGTACTTTGTCTTCTGACAAACTGCACATGTTCAGAAACCCACATCCTCTCTGGCTGGACTTGATGCGGAGGAGTGGCTGCCACCGTCATGGATAATGGAGACCATTCCACACCGCTCTCCTTTTGTTCCACAAATGGGTGATGAGGTACATGATGAGTGTTACTCTTGACATTAATTTTCAAAAAAACATTATGTGATATATTCAGTCAGGTCATCATTCTCTTGTCCTCTTCAAGCTCATCTACTTCAAACAAGGTCATCAGGCCTACGTGCGGGCTGTTCGCAGAGCCAAGGCCTACAGCATCAACCCTCAGAAACAACCGTGGAACAGACTCAACCTCAGGGTAAATTTTGTTCTGTACATTTCTGGTGCACAGGGTTGCAAGAATTGAGATCCAACATCAGTATACAGGACATTCACATAATCCAACTTACAAATGAGCTTTTTCAGCAACTTTTATAAAACATGTAAAGAATGTATGTGTGTGTAAGTATGTAGTTATAGTTTTGTTTTCATTTTTTAAAGCTCTTTGTCAATGATATAGATTATTATACAGACTTATTCTGCCTTTCAGGACCAGGAATCTGTAAAGGTGGTTGGAATTAAGTATGAAGTGGGACCTCCAACCCTCTGCTGCCTAAAACTGGCTTTCTTAGACCCAGTATCAGGGAAAATGACAAATGAGTCTTTCTCTCTAAAGTGAGCTTTTATTTTATATACACAATCTTTTTTAAAAAAAAAAAAAAAAAAGATTCAAACTTTGTAGTCCATGAGTTTCACTACTTTTTCTTTCTTCAGGTATCATGACATGCCTGATGTCATTGACTTTCTTGTACTGCAACAGTTTTACAATGAGGCAAAGGAGCGTAACTGGCAACAAGGTTAGTCAATCCCCAGCACTTGTTTAAGGTGAATTGTTTACTGTTTGTGGTCATGATTGAGATTCACTCATCTCTTCTCCTCGTTGCCGTGTACAGGCATGAGGTTCCGCAGCATCATTGATGACGCCTGGTGGTTCGGCTCTGTAGAGGACCAGGAGCCTCTGCAGCCTGAGTATCCGGACAGCCTGTTTCAGTGCTATGCAGTGAAGTATGTTTGTGTCTGCTGAAGCTAACAAAAGGCTTACTGTCTAAGATTTACCCCCTTAAGTCTACGATGTTTTTAGAATATGTATGCTACTTTATCTCTGTGTTAGGCAGCCTTTCCTGGAACCTGAAGTTTGTAAAACACTCACTCTCCTAAACCAAAGTCCACAGAGAAAGTCAGCATTTTAAGCTTGCCAGGGCACCCCAAATTCTCATAACTCATTTGAAATTATTGATGGAGGCAGTACTGGATCAACAACTCCCATGTCCAGTGATCTTAAATCGCTGATAATCTCTGTGGACTTTGGTGCAGGGAGACTGAGTGGTTTACAAAGGTTGGCATACATTTTAATAGGTGAGCCTTTTAAGTGGCTAAAACTATTTCTTTTTATGAGTTTATGATTCAGTTTACCTGAATGGTTTTTCTCTTTCATCAGGTGGGATAATGGCGAACGAGAGAGGATGAGCCCTTGGGACATGGAACCTATTCCTGAGGAAGGTCAGTGTCATTGATGTGAAAATTTTACATTGTAATTCATTTTTAATAAGATGGATATCATCCAAACTACACCAAATGTTTAAATCAAATGTATTTATGTGTTATTGAAATGGCAGATTAATATACTATCCATACTGTATAGTAATATATAATATATATAATATAATATAAAAGAAGGACATGAGGACAGTTGATATAACAAAAGAGGACACGAGGGATAGGGCCAGATGGAGGCAGCTAATCTGCTGTGGGATCCCTAAAGGGAGAAGTAGTATAATAATATTAATAATGGTCTAACGCATCTTGTGCCTCCATCAGCTGCACTGCCAGAACAGGTTGGTGATGGGGTGGAGGTGGCAGAGGAGGAGCTAAAGGCCCTGCTGTACACGCCTCAGGAAGGAGAATGGGGAGCTCACACACGTGATGAAGAATGTGAGAGAGTCATCTGTGGTATTGATCAGCTTCTCACACTTGGTAGGTCACGTCAGGTCTGACGTGTGTTGTGGTTTTTAGCACTAGACTATATCTTTTGACATATTTACTCTCTTTTGTTTGTCTACAGATGTTGCAAAGGCATTTACATTACCAGTAAATCTGCAGGACTATCCTCTGTACTGCACTGTGGTGGCCTACCCTACTGACCTCACCACTATCCGCAAACGTCTGGAGAACCGCTTCTACAGGTAGAGCCGCACAACACAATAAACCTAGACTTCTTTTCTTGGCTGTGACTTTCACAGTCCACACATAAAATTGTTACAATAAGAATTAGTTTTATTTGCACACACACCAATAAGTAACAGAGAATTTGACCTCTGCATTTAAACAGACCTTTTTACACACCAGTAGTGAACACAAACGGCACAGTAGCAGTGAGCAGCACTTATCTCTGCCCGGGAAGCAATTGGGGGTTGAGCCCCTTGTTTACAGGCACCACAGACTTTGACCTGTCAACTCGACCAGTTTCAAGCCCAATTCCCTTCCACAGCCTTAATTTAAAAAAAAACGAACTAATTCTTATTTGTGTTGAAATTTGAGTGTCTAGCACTGATGCTGTTCTCTGTTGTAGGCGGATTTCTGCATTAATGTGGGAGGTGCGCTACATTGAACACAATGCCCGCACTTTCAACGAACCCCAGAGCCCCATTGTAGCAGCTGCCAAGGTGGTGACCGACATTCTCCTGCACTACATTGGGTAAGACTCTGCTGAGAGAACGTTTTAACACTGTAAGTGACCCTTTTTTCTCAAGGTGGCCAAGTTGGGTGGGAAAAACAAAAAAACTCTTGAATGCACTGGAATCTTCTCTTGAATGATGCCAGGAAGTCATTTAGAAAACAAAAAAAAAAAGTCTCTCTTTTTTTTCCTCTCCCTTTTTGTGTTTCAGTTATGTAAACGTGTAGCCCTGTGTTTTTTATGGAACACTTCTGATGCATCAATAATAGGTTTATAATCAAATCATAGCCAGATTCCCTGTGACAAATACTCTTACACATGTGTGTTTCTTTGGCCCTCTGTTTCCTGTAGGGACCAGAGCTGCACAGACATCTTGGAGCTGCATCACAAACTGAGGTGTGAGATCACCAGCGGAGAAGAAGTAGAGGTGAGAGTTGTGATTATTGCGGTGCACAGTTTTTGCTTTTTTACACTCTGGTGCCTGTTGATGTTTTAGCTGCACATAATGATCAGAAATTGTTGTTCCTCTGCAGGCTGAGTTGGACATTGACTCTGACACTCCAGGGACATCTACAGGACATGGGGTGAGAGAGATCACACTCCAGTATACCACAACACTCCATGTTAGACTGTCACATGCTTCAAATTGCTGTGAGTGTCTCCACCCTTAGGTGATTTTTTTTTTCTTCCCCCAGGGAGCCAACTTGAATTCAAAGCGTGGTGTGGTTTTGGATGTGAAAGCATGGCGAGGTCAATGTCGAGAACTACTGCGACGAATGATCGCCTCCCCAGATTCAGAGCCGTTCAGACAGCCCGTGGATCTCTTTGAGTATCCGGTAATCATCCTTTGCAGTTAGTCCACTGAGTCCACTGATAACGCTTATCTAACTCTCAAGTTTCAAAGTTAGTCTAGTATAGAGAATCATCAACTCCATCATGTCCTTGGTTTTAAGGTGTAAACAGATTTTGTTTAAATTCAGGACTATCGAGACATCATTGACACCCCCATGGATCTGGGTACAGTGTCAGAGACTCTTGTTGCAGGGAATTATGAAAACCCAATGGAGTTCGCCAAAGACATCCGTCTTATTTTCAGTAATTCGAAAGCATACACACCGAATAAGAAATCACAGGTATAGTAGCATCCAGGATTTACAATACTGTAATATAGCTGTTACAGTCAGGAGTAATTTCAAAACATTCTGTCATTTTTGTTTTATGTCTAGATTTATACCATGACCCTCAGCTTGTCAGCCTTCTTTGAGAAAAACATAATCTCCATCATTTCCGACCATAAGTCTGCGCTTCAGAATGAGCGGCGGACTCGTCAGAGGTTGAGTTACAGGGACAGACTACACAATGGAGGAACAACGCCACCTGCCAGTCCATCTGCAAGGTACTGAGTCTCATTCATTTGGCACTCCACACAATCTTGTCTATTCAGGCCAGCATTCATTTTAGCCTGATGACCTGCAGTGAAGGGTCGGGTGTGTTGAAGTGTGGTTGTATGAAATACTGACACGTGTGACCACCTGTGCCCTGAACCAACTCAAGATAGGGACACTCATTTGAGTGTGAGCTGTTCTCTTTTTCCAGTCAGAAAAGATGGATGTCAAGATATGGTATTAGATTTTGGTCGTCAAATTGTGATAAGTAGTGATAGGCCACACACATAAATATCCTTCATTTAACATTAAAAAGCTAAAGAAATAAACCAAGTATTATTTAAAATGAAAAGTAATAAGTGTATTCTAAGATCATAAACAGCAGATATTTTATCTTAAAAAGTATTTACAGTGTATTGACACTTTGAGAAACACAAACATATGAAAAGAAAGCTTTTTTTTAACATGTGCAGCTTTATATCCACAATATATATCTTGAGTCATAGCTTAAAAATATCCCCATATTATTTATAAGCCACATCATCAAATCATTCACTCATCTTCTACCACTTTTTCCTCCACATGAGGGTCACATGGGGCACTGGTACCTAATCCCAGCTGACATGGGCGAGAGGCAGGGTACACCCTGGACAGGTCACCAGTCCATCACAGGGCCACATAGAGACAAACAACCATCCACTCTCACATTCACACCTACGGGCATTTTAGTCTCCAATTGGCTTAATCCCCAAATCTGCATATTTTTGGACTGTGGGAGGAAACTGGAGAACCTGGTGAAAACCCACACATACAGTACTGTGCATAAGTCTTAGGCCACCATTAGATTTATTGTTTTAGCAATGCATCCTGAAAATATGGAGAAACACATATGCAGTTTGAAAATAACATATTTTTTCAGAAACAACAAACAACAAAAATGCTTCTATAATATCAAATATTTAGTGTGACCTACATTTCCACTTGAACAATAACACAACCATGGCTCTTTAAAACCTGGAATGGAACCCTAATGTTATTGGTCAAACCTGTGTTTCTCCTACTATTTCATGCCAACAAATAGCTGCTGTGAAAAAGGTCTATTATACCTGGTTTACTCAAGACATGTTGGAGCATTACATACACATGTTGCACAAGTTCAACTCACTGACAGGTTGATCATATAGTAGAAGACTGACTTTTAAACGCCAACGATCACAAAACTGACATAAAAATAACAAAGCTGGTGATGGCCTAAGACTTATGAACAGTACTGTACATGGGAAGAACATGCAAACTCCATGCAGAAAGTTCTAACCACTACACTAACCATGTGGCCCCCATATTATCCAGCCTTACAAAAAAATTGATTTGATTCTGTTAATATACCAGATAGGTACACATAACTGGACAAAGACACAAATTTTATCCTTTTGTCTCTGTACACCACCAGAATAAATTTCAGTTGAAACAATCAAGATGTAATTGAAGTGTGGATTATCAGCTTCAATTTTAGGGATTGAACAAAAGAACTGCATTAACTGTTGAGGAATTACAAGCATTTTGATTTGAATTTTCAGGGCTCTGAAATAATTGGACAAATACAATTCATGATAAATCAAAGGCTTTTTTTAAATACTTGGTTGAAAATCGTTTGCAGTCAATGACTGCCTGAAGTCTGGAACCCATGGACTTCATTAAATGCTGAGTTTCCTCCCTGGATATGCTTTGCCAGACCTTTACTGCAGCTTTCAGCCTTCAGTTGTTGCTGTTGTTGTCAGTAAGTTGCTGCTTGTTTGCAGGTCTTTCTGCCTTCAGTTGCTGCTTGTTTGCAGGTCTTTCTGCCTTCAGTTTAGTCTTCACTGACTGAAAAGCATGAGATCAGGTGACTGACTTAGTCACTGAAGAACATTCTATTTCATTACCTTCAAAGGAAATAGTGATTTAACAGGCCACACCTGACCATGAAATAACTTTTTAGTCAATTGTCCAATTATTTCTTATACCCGTGAAAATGTACTCTTTTTTTTGTTCAATCCCTCAAATTAAAGCTGAGAATCCACACATCCACACTTTAATCACATCTTTGTTTCATTTCACATTCCCTGTGGTGTTGTACCAAATGTGTATGTACCTAACTGTATTGAACGATATAAAAAAAGTACAGTGTTAAGATATCTTTCCCATATCACCCAGCCATATTTGGAAACTATTACTACAAAAAAAATCATTTTGGGTTAGATCACCTGAGTCAGAAAACCTGAACTATCCCTTTAAAGTTATGACCTATTTTACACGTCAGTAATAAACATTCTAAAATAAGTTTAAAAGATTTCATCGTCTGTGTTGTCTAAAAGGATATTTTAATACTCTTGATCAATATGATGATGTTGTGATGTCTCTCTCTTTTTTATGTCCAGCTCTAAAGGAAAGCACAAGTCAGGGAAGGTGTCAAAGCCCAAAACATCCCAGACATCAGCCAAGAACTGTTCTCAGAGATCATATCAGGGTATGAGTGCACTGTGTGTTACTGTCACAAAACTCTCTGTAAACTGTGCTGGCGACAGACTAATGTATGTATATGTTGAATTATGTTACATACTGTAGGTGGCTACAATATAATCCCAACAAATACTAATCGAATATATGTTGAAATCGTAGCATGTCTGTCTAATGATCCGATTGGACAATACACAGTCAGTCAGTGATTGGATGGAACTGTGGGAAATTTTTAAAACTGTGTTGATTTGAGTGAGCGGACAGATAGACAGAAGATTTTGAGAGCGTAACAGAGTCTGAGAGGAGAAGAACCAGAAAGCCATGCCCATCATCGAAGCACTCCCTTTCCCCTGACTAATGTTGTTACAGCTTTTCAGATAATTAATAGGTATTAATCAGCATCGTTTTGTTGCTTTAGCTCAACAAAGCAGCAGTGTAGCAGTGGAAGAGGACATCCAGCCTTCTTCCCCAAGTTCAGGGACGAGCAGCGGGAGCAGAAACCAAGGGCTTCATTCTGTGACTCGCAGCCAAGCTACTCCAGTGAAGAAGTCAGGTATCACAAGCCATGCATTCAATCGAAAGCTTGTTGAAAGACCATTTAAAGTGATGAAAAAAAGTCTGTTCTGAGTTGTCATGATTAAAAAATAGTTTAGCAATTATGTAAAACAAATTCATTCTTTGCTCTAAGACGCAAGAGCTGAACACATACAGACAAATACGCTCTAGTGGGGACGATAGCCTGCAAAGGTCACTGTGGTCTGTGCTTGCACAGAATATTAATGTCAAAGCACCTGTATCAAACTTCCTGTTCAAACAACATCCCCTCTTCCTTGTGCACTGCAACATACATACACACTTTAGTAGAAACCTGTTTTGTACACAAACACAGAGCTGCTTGAGCTACAGTCCTGCTCTGTCTCCTCTTTCTCTGGTTTCTCTCAGTGGTACTGCAGCCTCATAGCAGGAGTCTGCTCTTCTTTCTGTCCACCTTCCCTACTTAATTTCCTTATCTTTATGAATTTCAAATAAAAAGTAGAGCTTTTCTGCAACTTTTTGCAGTAGAGTATGACTTATTTTCAAAACAAATATATCTCAGCTAGCTAGAAAACCAAAGGCAGTAATGTAGGAGCTTCAGTTACTCAGGAGGGAACAGGTGATTCATCTTTCATTTTTTACTCCATAATTCTTTACTGCACTTTTTCCACATGTTCTCAGCTACTGTTTTCTAACATATACGGTAAAATTTGTCTAAAGAGGAAAAATCTCTTCATTTGTTTGGCACATGTGCTATTAATAATAATGATGTCCTTTTGTGTTGCATCAGGACGACAGTGCCGGTTGAATTTGAGCAATGGCTCCAGGCCTCAGCCTGGGCGGGAAGCGCAGCAGTCAGATAATGACGAAGAGGCATCCAGATCTAACAGCTCCTTGTCAGAGTCATCTTCCAGCACGTCGTCGTCGTCGTCTTCCTCGTCATCATCTGACAGTGACAACAGCTCTGATTCTGAGGAGGAGAAGTACGTGGAAGGAGGAGGAGATCATGACTACAGCAAAGCTCCGTGCTCCTTGTCAGTACGACTGTCTGCTGAGGGTAAGCTGACAGCCTTAGGGAAAAGGAGACACAAAGCAGAAGAGGATGAGGCACAGAGGCCGAAAAGAGCGAGAGTGCAGTTTCCTGTGAAGGAAGAGGAGGAGGAGGAAGATGATGAGGAGGAGGAGGATGAAGAAGAGGAAGAAGAAGAAGAAGAGGAGGAGGACGACGACGATGAAGAGGAGCAGCAGCAACAGGTTCATGTAAGGCATGAGGAAGTTGATGGAGGAGAAGAAGAGGAGGAGGAGGAAGAGGAAGAGGAGCCTGAGGAGGAACCTGAGGCAGAGGATGAAGAGGATGAAGAGGAGCAGCAGAGTGGAGCAGCAGCTAGCAGTCTGAGAGTCAACCAGAGCAAATCTCGGAAAGTCAACACGCGCAACCAGGGCCGCAGGACAGTCCGGTACGGAGACGAGGTAGAGGACGATGGCCATGGATCAAAGGAAGACCCTCTCAACCTGGGCATGTCCCGCTCAGGACGGGTACGCCGCATGACTGAGAAGGCTCGTGTCAGCCACCTCATGGGCTGGGGTCACTGACATGTTGCCCAATTCCAAAACCTCAACACAACATTTTGAGTTGTTTGAATACTTCAGGGATTTTTTTTCTATTTGTACAAGTGTATACATATATATATATATTATATATATTAAAATATATGGTTTCCTTTTTTTTTATCTGAGACTGCTTGTGACTCTGAAACTGATAGCTGGTGCTCATGACATGCCAAGGACTTTTTTCCATCCCTGGTGGACTAAACAGACTCTGCTGCAACTGGACTATCTCACCTCAGCCTTACTGGACATTTGAGGAGCCTTTAAGGGGATAGTTCACTGTTTTTTAATTGTCAGTACTGACTGTGCACCCCCCTGCCCCAGGACCCAGCTGGAGACAAAGATGCTTGCTCTCATGGAGAATATGTCTGTCAGCTGGTACATAAAGGAAATTAAATCAAAGCTCACAAAAGACTCGACCTATGAAGAAGTCTATGATATCTTAAGAATACATTCGCCACTTTATTATTAGCCTTTTGTTGGCTACACATTTTCTTTTTCTTGTGTCCCTTCTGGTAGTCATGTTATCAGTGAGTGCGAGTATCCAGGTGCACTCAGTGGCTTAGTCACATAAAAGTGTTGATAATGTGCCAATACTTCATACAGTAACACTCAAAAAAAAAAAAACTGAACTATCCCTTTAAGACACAGCACTGTCGTCGTCCTCCTCCTCCTCTGGTGCAATTCACACCCAGAACTACATCTCAGCTCTTCATCCTTTCTACAACGTTTCTTACTCCACGTCACCAAAGAAGGAAACAAACGCGGTGCTTATGATGTGTATGATTTGTCAACAAGTGATTCACTCGTGGTCACGAGTTCAAAGCCACAGTGGAGGATGTGCAGTGTCAGTAATGGTCACTGGTGTCAATATATATTTTTTAATTTATTTTTTATTTTATTTTTTCACAACAAGCTTTAAAATCCTGATTTCTACTCTGTGACGTGACAATTTTGAAATGTGTCAAGTGACAGAAATGGCCGGAGAAAAAGTATCACCAGGAGTTCAAAGCCACAGTGGAGGATGTGCAGTGTCAGTAATGGTCACTGGTGTCAATATATATTTTTTAATTTATTTTTTATTTTATTTTTTCACAACAAGCTTTAAAATCCTGATTTCTACTCTGTGACGTGACAATTTTGAAATGTGTCAAGTGACAGAAATGGCCGGAGAAAAAGTGTCACCAGACACCAAGCAGTGGATGATTTAAAGTCTTTCAACTCTTAAAATACCTCTCTATTTTTTTGTCTTTTTTTTTTTTTTTTTTTTGAACGTGCAAAAACAAGAATCTTACATGTTCCTCAGTCATGATTAGATATAATTGATCACAATCAACTGATTGTGAATTCTTCGTATCATGATGCGCGATAAAATCGGATATCGTCGTGTCCTTACTCACCAGTACACTTTACTTTATCACATATCACAGGCTGCATGTATGGCACACTGATCACCTCCTTTTACCATAAAGATGCTCAAGCATGAATTCAGAACGTTGTCAGTGAGCATCAGTCATCAGATATGACAGAGTTTAAATCAGGCTTCAGTTTGCAGAGCTGACATGGTTTTCATACTCACCACTGTAGTTTGAGGAGTAGCAATACTGAGAGTCAGTGACCTGGGAAACAGTATCATAGTAATAATAATAACATCTATTGACATCCTTGGCCCGTGAATGTTCAATGTTTTCTCTGCTTCCATTTATGGATTTGACTCCTTTTTTTAAGTCAAAAGTGGTTTTTTTTTCGTCTGTCTTGTGTAAAAAAAAAAAAAAAACACTGCATCCTCTTTGTATTTGTATAGTTTTTATTTTTTCAGGCCCATATTCATTCATGGTTTCTTCCACACCCAGCCTGTGCAAAAACAAAGGGTCCGTCAACTGGCTTCAACACATATTTATTTTTTTCAGTTGTACTTAACTGGCTTTACTAGGCTGTTAATGGTGATGAGGGAAAGGAAATATTTTGCACATTTATCGAATCCACATGGCAGCTGAGTAATAAAGACATTAGAGAAAGACAAATGAGACATGCTTTTTTTGTGTGTGTTTGTAAAAATGATGTAAACTGTGCCAGCACACTCTCAAATTATTGTTTTTCTTATTTTTTTTTTAGTTTGACTATTTAAACAGGATATAACTTGAAACCATTTTGAACCTGTGTACAGTTTTCCTTTGGCCTAAAGTGAACGTAGCAACCACACCTTTTCTTAGCGTGTTGAGCCATTTTTCTCCTTGGGTAGATGAACTACATGCAAGTTCTTTCTTTGTTTTTTATGATATTCTACAATCCGGTGTTTAGTTCTGTTTTTGGTCTGTCCTTTTGTGAGCTGAATACCTCGACTGTTGGAAAAAATGAGATTTAAAAGTTGCAGGTCATGGCCCATGGAAGAGATGATTGGATTTTATTGTTGATCCACTGATCCCTTTACCACTTGCCCATGTAGATCAGAGTGATGCTTTCAAGTGTGTGTTGACACTGTCGGAAACTGAGCAGTCCATGGGCCCCTAAAGTTTTCATTTCAACACTTGGGTGCTTCAAAAACAACTTCCTCACTGCTCTGCCTGTGCGTGTGTGTTGGCAGAGAAAGGCCTCAGAGGTCACTTTAGTGTCAGGTGCTCAGTAATAAAACGCAATACGATACGGTGTCTAACGTGCTTCAAGTGACTGCGTTCGCTGGCAACATGAAGACGAGAGTGAGGCGACTCTGATTGAGATGTGCGGATCTTATTTTCATACAGTAGATGGCCTGTAGTTGTTGCCTCAAATGCGACATTAATGTTCTACTCTAGGTGGAATTATGACTCTGTATGTGACTGTCTTTTCTACGCAATGTTTTGATTGTATTTTTTTTAATAAAATGTAAAATCATCGTAAAGTATTTGTGTGCACTTGTTTTTCTTAAACTCCTCCCATGAGGTCTCAGTTTCAGTCACGTGTCTGTGTTTAGCTCTGTGGAACCTGAAATGGGTCACATGAGGTGCAGACAAGGGTGAGTGATGCACGGAGCTCAGCCCCACCCAGAAACTGCAGGCAAACTGGAGGATCATGGGAAATCAAATTTTATTTGTATAGTCACATAGATGATCATACATAGTAGAGAGACTAGGAGCAAATATACAACAGTTGTATCGTTTTCTTTAAGTGCAGTCTAATCCAGTTGTGATATTTATTGTAGTAGAATATCATTTATGTAAGCAGAAGCATAAATTATTGCAAAAAATATACATTGATATCAGTTTTAATCAAAGTATAGTAACGATGACAATATTATTACTACTACTACTACTAATAATAATAATAATAACCTTCCAACTGGATAAAAGAGGGGAAATGGTTTAAAATATAGATACTCAACCCCACTTATGTGTTCACAGATTTTCTGGATCAAGAAGACTGTACATTTGTCATTGTTGTTCTTGTTTTAAACAAGGGCTTTGTGTTATTTTCTTTTTCTTTTTCTTTCAATTCTTTTAATTTAAAAAGAATTGTGTGCTCTTTGCTTCTGGTACTTACTGTGTCGGATTTGGAGCAATTGTAACAACAATTTCCTTCGGGGAAAGTAAAAGGATTCTGATCCTGATCCTGATAATGCAGAGGGCCCAGGGTTTGGTTCCACCTGTGGCCCTTTGCTGTGTGTGGCCCCCATTTAGTTAATGAAACACAGGTCCAGCCCGTGGATCGGTGGATTGCCAGTTGGCTTGGCCTGGCAGGGTCATTGCTCATTGTCAATTGGACACACTGACAAACTGACCCCAGTCGGTTGTGTCACAGGACGAGGACGAGCCAGACTTTTATTTTGAAGTACTGTAAATGTATCAGTGAGGTGACATGTCACAGCTACAAAACGTTTGTATTTTTACAGCATTTTCAGTGTTGCCTTCAGTTTTAGGGTGGTCCAATTAACTATAGAGGGCTCCACACTTTATTAAAAAATGCCTCTGGTTGTCATAGCAGCAGGAAACCAACAACTGATACAGCGAGTTGTCATTTTTGTTCAGCGTAACACTGAAAATATAATCCTTACGTGGCTTAGTGTAATGGAAATAACAGAGAAAGACAAAAACTCCAGACAAAAAGCAGATGTGTTTTTATTATTATTATTATTATCATCACAGCAACACAACAATTTGAGCAACTAGTTATCATAACAGGACTATTTGAAATTCTCCACTAGTGAAAACAGTTTAAGGTCAATTCACAACATAGAGCGCTACTCAAAGTCTCCAGATACAACACACGTTTTCCACTTTAAAGCCACGGAGGACACAGCTACTGCACACACTTCTCAACACGTCTTCATCATTTCAACTGAGAAAACACTATTTACGCAACAGCAGATACTATATGTGCATCCATCGCCCGCCTGCATCTCCAAACCTGTATATAATGTATACACGATCACGACAAGCAATAAACCCACAGGGACAGAGTGAAATAAAATGTGCAGTAACAACACAGACAGAGTGACATCCACAGTCACAGTCAGGGCCGCGAGGCAAAGAAGAACGGGTCAGCAGTCCACGGGTCTCAAGCTCCAACAAACTGGGGGGTCAATGAATGTCCAGTCTGCTCAGCAGGGGAATGGTAAAGAAAAAAAACTTTACAAAAAAAAAACTGGATGATGTCACCTAAAAAAAACCAAACAAACCATGATATCACTGAAATATTTCACAAAACTTCAAAATAACTGGGTTGTTTGTTTTTTTTTTTGTTTGTTTTGTTTTGTTTTGTTTTTTGAAAAAAAGAAACAATATATATAGTTCACAATAAAAATGTTTTATTTATGATGCGAAATCAATCTGTAAATTCAAAAAATAAAAAATTATAACCGGGTATAATACGTGGTGGGCCGTATGAAATTTGCTGGAGGGCCACATGTGGCCCTGCGGGTCCTGAGTTTGAAGCCTCTTTTTCAGTTTTTTCGATAAGGCTTCTCTGATTTTATTTAAGCTCAGCATTTCTGGCCTTGAACACAATATTGGTTTTGTTTTATGTGTGAAGCACTTTGTAATGCTAATTTTGAAAGGCCCTCTATAAATAAAGTTGATATTAATTATGAATATTACCCACTGCAGCAGGAGCTTTCAAAATCTGAGAATGTGCCGTCCACTAGGAGCCTGTTTGCAGGTGAATTTCTGTTTGCAAAACTGAAACAAATCACAAATCTCAATGCTTTAGACCTTGCGGATGACTTTAAGACCCATTGCCCCTTGTTACAAACACATAGGCAGCACTAACTTAGCTGTGTGCGCCACCTGCTGGCCGCCTGCGCTGAGAACCTGCACGAGACAGGCATGATTGCTTTTCCCCGAAAAACATGGCTGCTAGTGGGGACACAAGGCAAAACAGATTTGAGTCACTTAAAGCTCCAGTGTGCAAGACGCACTCACACTGGTGTCACACGTCGACTGCAACACTTCACGGTCCGTTGCTTTGCTTCGTCTGTGCTGTTCGTGGTAGTGCGTGATAAGTGTGTCAGCTCCAGCACCGGCCAATCAAATCAGCTTATGTGCGACTATTCCAGCGCAGGTGCATGTTTAACCTTTACCTGAAACACTGCATGACTTTAAAGGAGCCATTCATTATGACAGCCCAGAATAATCGCAGGCTGCACTACGTGATGCTCACCTCGTCCCACAAGAGTCTAGTGTTTTTATTTTTATTGTTAAACAAGAATGATATCATATTTTAATATATATATATATATATAATAAATGCACGTGCACATCACTGTCATCTTCCGGGGACATTCTATGGGCACCTATTTTTTCCCACTTCACACACTGAGTCTTACTGATGCTTTTTTGTTGGACACAGTGTCCCCAAAAATGGCAGACACGAGGGACGCTGTCGATCCCCAGCATCAAGCATCAGATGTGACGTGTACGTGTGCGTCCAGCATCAGCTTTTAGTCCAACGAAGTGGCAAATGCCCAGGGTTTTTTAGCAGTACAACTCATCTGTGAAACTTTTTGCGGCCGTTTTTCCTTTGACTCGCTTAAGCCCTGCCTCCAGCAGTGGACAAACTTTCATTAACATAAGCAACTAAAACTGCCAGCATCAGTCACAAATGTAGTTTGTCCTGAGGGATTCAACAAGGCCTAAAAGAAACCATTTAGATTTCAGCATTGCGTGGGGCACTGCTCTGCTCCTCTCCATCATTCACAGTTAAATACCCTGGGTAACGTCTGCAGAAACCAACTGTGGAACAGCTCTGCATCATCTGCCGACAGCTTATCGTACGGTGAACACGTGTGAACATGTAAAACAAATCACTTCCTGAGCCCAGCTGGACGACGTCACCACAAGAACGTGGGGGGTAAAATAACCACAGGTATACGGAGGAATACAGAAAGCATGCACACCTCAGTCAGCGCAGCACTGACACAAGTACGCTTTTCAAGAAACTCAATCTCTTTAAGAGCTTTTTTGACACTGAGTGTGGGGGAAAACAGTACGATACCCAAACCACAGTATTAGTGACACTTTACAATAAGGATACAATAATTAACATTAGTAGATGCTCTAATAAGCATGTAATAATAATATTGGTTAATAAATGCTTAATTATAGGGTCTATCTATCTATCTATCTATCTATCTATCTATCTATCTATCTATCTATCTATTTTATGTGTTTGAATGGACACTTGTCTTTCTGCATCCGACCTTTGAACTTTTTGTCTCAATGAATTGTCCTTTCTTTGCATCTATAAAAGTCATCTCAATCTGAATCTTAAATTGGGCAAGACATGTGACAACTTATTATAATTTTTTTATGTTTCCACTTTTTGCCACACAGGTTTACAGTTACCTTGATTTTTCTTTCTTTTCTTTTTTCTTTTTTTTTTTGAAAAGAGCGATACAACCTCTACAACATCACCAACACTTTCAGTCCATTACAGCTCTTCTTTGAGATGGCGTCTTATTTACAGATACATTCACAAGATACAGAGCGCATTACGTGACTGAAAGACCACGGGAAATTCGGCGAATGGAAGTCTAATGCCCTACTGTATGTCTACACTCTACAGTTCACTGAAGGGTTACTACGGATGTTTCAAAGTGTGGTTCTATGAGGCTGCGACACACAGACTGTGCCGTGTGTGCACCCCTTGCACCGAGAGCCAACTTGAGACGTGGATGCTCACTCTCAGAGAAAACATGGCTGCCAACAGGGTCCGCATAAAATTTAGATCTCGGTTTGCAGGAAGAGGACTCACAACGCAGGGCATTGTGGGTACAATGCTCTGCATTAACCAATAGATGAGCGTGTTTTCTTGCTCATTGTTTGTCTCCTTCTTCTGTAATTCTTCTGCAGCACCGTCTCAGGCACGGAGGGCAATGTGCTATTTAGTAAAGTGCAGGGTTAAAGCAAACCTGGACCAGCTGAATGTTGCAACCACCAGTCATACAGGGTCTAGCGGACTATCAGGTGCAAAAATGACCTAAAACAATCAACACAACAGCCTTTTCCAACCAACCAAACTACTCTAACTAACTAATCTATCTCAGTTCTATCATGATGGATCATAGAATGAATTTTTCATTTTCTCTTGTATGTGAGGATGTGCAACCTTAGCTGTTTGTGTCCACACAGTTTAAGGTTTGCTCTTTTGGTTTTGGTATTGTTTTGCGTACGTGACATGTTCTTTTGTGAATGTTTCTACTTGTATGCTTGATTTAATAGCGGGTTGCAGCAAAAACCATACACATCAGATATTATAAACTTAATCAGGTGACTTTATTATATATCTCTTGTTAAGCAGTTAAATCTGTTTTTCCTTGTCTCCCTGCTGGCAGCCATGTTTTTTTCAATAAAAGTGAGCATCTGTGTCTCAGACTGGTTCTCAGTGCAGGGGTCATACTTAGCATTTTCATCCAGCCAGTACGTCCATGTGGGCCCCTGACCCCAAAAGAGTTATATTTGGGCTGACAATATTGGTCCCAAGCAGGTTTATCCATGGTTTCCATAGTGGCCCCACCCGTATTTGGCCAATGTCCACTTAGTACCCTTTCCAGACTAAGGGTACTAAGCTTGAAGTGGGTATATTGTGTAGGTCCCACATGGTTTCACTATCTTGGGCCCCACATGGGAAGCCCATGTGAGCAAACACAGGTGGGGCCACCATAGAAACCACAGACAAAACTGTCTGTGAAGATTCTCATTCATCCAGGTCATGGTATCCAAAGTGTAGTAAAAAAAAAAAGGCAACTGGACTTAGTTGAATTCCTTGAAGATGTTTCGCCTCTCATCCAAGAGGCTTCTTCAGTTCTGTTTGACTGGTGGAGAGTCTGGGACTTATAAACTCTGTCAGGTTTTTGGTCCATGGGGTGTGGTTTGGACAGGAAGGGGGTGTGAGTCGTTAAGTCATCAAGGGTCGTTGAATGTTGTCTTTTGTCTGATTTAGTTTCACCTGAGTCATCAACTGTATTTGACCTCAGGTGTGAATGTGTGTGAAACCTCCTGGGGAGGGAGTCCAGAACAGCACTGTAGGTGGCTGAGAGCTGGTGTCTTAGGCCACCTCCCCTGTTCAAAGTTGGTTTCTCCCAAACCAACTTTGAACAGCAAAACCACACCCCATGGACCAAAAACCTGACAGAGTTTATAAGTCCCAGACTCTCCACCAGTCAAACTGAACTGAAGAAGCCTCTTGGATGAGAGGCGAAACGTCTTCAAGAAATTCAACTAAGTCCAGTTGCCTTTTTTTTACTACATATAACCCTTAGGGACCACACGGAAATGCTGGTTGGGCAGTATATAACCACACCAAAAAATCTGAACTATCCCTTCAGTGTTTATCATTATTTAAAGTTACCTAAGCTAAGATGCTTGTTGCAAACCAGTGTTTCACAGATTATAAGATACGGTCTATGCTGTAGCCTTAGCTTGCAGCCATAAAGAATTATCACAATGCAATGTTCTCTCCAATACCAGCTGTCAGTGAGCTCCCACCAAAACTGAGCTGAAACAGCAGTGAACCATCCCTCCACTTCAATCAAATCCTTTTTTACCCAAAGCTCTCTGAAGTCGAATCTTGCAGTTTCGTTCCTTTTCAAAAGTCAAAGGTGAACGTGCTTTACCTCCAGACATATTTCAACTCTGAACTCTCCGGATCGTTCATGTCATAAGCAGCAGGAATTTCAGAGGACTAAACAGCACTATGCCCATGGATTCCTGCTGTTGCTAAAACTTCCACGTGTGCCTGTGCTTGCAGAGCACCATGCTGAACGCTGCCATGTGGGCCTCCCCTGTGGGCAAGTCTCCATGGCTAGACCAGGCCAGTCTGCATGTGGACATGCAGAGGGTAGGGATGGTAGACAAGTGGTGGCTGGGCCTGCGCGATAAAGTAGCTGCTGTAAATAGGCTCTGTCATGTACGGAGCCGGCTGGTAGAAGCAGGTAACGTTGGCCGTGTTGGGGATGGCGTTCTGCTCGCCCAGCACCCTCAGGGCCAGGACTGTGATCATGTTGAGCGTCTGTCTCCTCTCGTGGCCCATCAAACACACCGTGCTTTCGTCTATCACACGTCGCAGGGTCATCAGGTAGTCGTACTTGCTCGTCTCCTCGTTGCCGATGAAATGGTGCTGCAGATAGGCTTCAATCTTCCGCTGCTGCTCGCTCACATCGGGGAAGTCGATGAAGAAGCGGGAGCACATGTATCGCTCCAGGGACTTGATCTCTGTCTCGCTGGCTGGTCTGAAGTTCCTCACCAGCAGGTCGCTGTATTTTAACAGACCCCCTCCTCGGATCTCCTCTGGGCTGTGGGTGGCGATGAGGCGGTGACGAAGGTGTTCCATCGCCTGCTCAAAGTCTCCATACATGCACTCAGCTTCCACAGTGATGGTGGACTGCCCCACTGCTGCAGACCAGGAGCTGGAGCTGACAGTGTTTGTCAGTTCAGGTTTCTGCTCATCAACCAGAGGCTGTGTGGCTGCATTTGCTGCACATGTGACAGTTGTTTGAGTCTCTGACTCAGGAGGCGTCTTTGAGTGTTTTGGTTTAACAGGTTGTTCTACAGTTTCTTTTGACTCAGTCACAGCCTCAAGTGAACTGACTGGACTGTCTGTGGGAACTGTAAGAACATCTTTACCCTTGCGAGTCTCTGACTCAGATTCTGGAGTGTTTGAGCAGCGAACCTGACCACTATCCAGTGAAGGAGCCTTGGGTTGTAGAGGTTTGGGGAGTTCAATGGGTGGAAACAGCTGCGTTGTAAGGTCTGACAAATCAGTGAGGAGTGACCATTTTTCAGGCTTACTGTTCATCTTCCGTGACATTTTTCTTTGTAATTTCGGTGAAGGGCAATAGTCTGGCACAACACCCTGTGATGGACTGCAAGTTTTCTTCGCTGGAGGAGGGAAGGAGAATTCACGGTTTGAATCTGACGTATTTTCAGCAGTGTGGCTCACATGGTCGATTTTGAACTGAGGAATTTCCTCACAATGGACTCGTGGAGCTGACTTTTTTACGGTGTCTTGTGATTCACAAAGCTCTTTGTTAGTCTGCACCTTTAAACATGCATGGGTTACCAGCTGATCCCTGACTTCTCTAAATAAGGTTTTTGGTGTGGAAACCAAAGGATAGTCACTCTGAAACTGTCCTTTCTCTTCCCCAGTTTCGCCACACAGCTCAAACACTACATCCTCAATGCCGTCCACTTCCACTTCCTCCTGCTGTATGTCACTGCTCTCAGGTTCTAGCACTTGCTGCACCTCATGCTTTTTATCTACTTGCTTGGTCTTTGCAGCTGGAAGCTCTTTGTTGAACACAGGAACTGTTTCCTCTGAGCAATGACTGGTTGTCATTGCGGATTCTTTTTCATTATCCTCTTTAATGTATGGAAGAATGACTGCTTGTTGTTGTTCTTTGTTTTTGTCCTCATTGTCTTTTTTAGGCAAATTCCCACCTTTCAACACCAGCTTTCCTCCTTGTTTCCTTTCTGTCTCCCAGTAGGACTCCAGCATGCGATCTAACATTATCTGGAAGGAGTCCACACTGAACTCAAACTGTCTGCGAAGGGAACTGACAAACCTGAGTCCAACAGTTTTAGCTCTGTTGTTAGACAGTGAGATAAGGCTCCACCTGTCATGCTCATTGAAAACTTTCACCATTTTTTGCACGTAGGCTTCCTTCATTGTCAGGCAAGTAATTTTCCGTCGGTTTACTCCATTAGGGAGGAGGTCTCGAAGGCTGCCAAGCACCACATCCTTAATTACCTGGAAGTCCTCCTGCCTGGGCAGCTCCACTCCAAATATGATGTCTAAATCTCTATATTCCAGGCCATTGTTCCTCACCAGGACATGGCTGGCAGTCGCTCCGTTGAGACGTATATCTTTCACCTGAATGTCTCTTTCCACCAGCCGATCCTTCACCACGCGAATTATATCCTTTGCTCTCACCTGCAGCGTGGGAAAATTTCCTCGTCCATGGATAGGGATTACCTCAGTCAAGACCTTGTCCAGAGCTTGGACTTGTTCAAGCGTCAAGCTGTGGAACCTCTTCTCACTCTGAAGCTCCATCACCTGTACCTGTAAAAGAGAAGTTGGACATGTTCATCACACTATAGCTGCTTTCAGACCTGCACTGCACTCCAAAGATTCTCCAGAGATTGACCAGTGGAGCTGTCTATGTGAACACAAATGTCAGTCATTCTGGATATTCTCCACTCCCCTTCCTGGTTTAATCTCCAGATAATGTCCAGATAAAGTGAGCTTATGTTAGAGTGCAGCAGGAGAAACCACATAATATGGAGCTGTTAATTAATGGATAATCATGCTGCGGCATTTTGAATTAACTGAAGGGTTTTAACAGACCTAATAGAACACCTGGATAGTAGTGAGTTACAGTAATCTAATCTTGATGTAACAAAAGCATGAACTAGTTTTTCAGCATCCTTTAAGGATAAAATGTTTCTAATTTTCATAATGTTCCTCAGGTGGAAGTTGCAGGTCAACTTGCTTTTTTTTTTTTTTTTTTTGACAAGAAAATTGGAACTATTTTACAGAAATAAGAATTAATTTACTCCTTCAATTCCAAAAAGTTGGAATGCTGCGTAAACTGTAAATAAAAACAGAATGCAATGATTTGCAAATCTCATAAACCAATATTTTATTCCCAATAACACACAAACAACATATCAGATGTTGGAACTGAGACATTTTACCATTTCATGAAAAATATTAGCTCATTTTGAATTTGATGGCAGCAAAAAACAACTGGAGGAGCATTTGAGAACTAATTAGGCTAATTTGCAACAGGTCTGTAACACGACTGGGTATAAAAGGAGCATTTCAGATGTAAAGATGGGCAGAGCTTCAGTGGCAATCCAAGTCTAAATATTGTGGAACAATTTCAGAAAAATGTTCTTCAATGTAAAATTGCAAAGACTTTGAAGATCCCACCATCTACAGTGTATAATATCATCAAAAGATTCAGAGAATCAGGAGGAATCTCTGTGCACAAGGTCGAAGGTCAAAAGTGGATGCTGGTGATCTTCAGGCCCTGAGGCAGCACTGCATTAAAAACAGACGTGATTCTTTACTGGAAATCACTGCATGGGCTCAGGAACACTGTCCACAAATGTAAGTTAAAGCTGTAATGGTAACATCTGATATGTTGCTTATGTTCTATTGGGAATAAAATATGGGTTTATGAGATGTGCAAATCATTGGATTCTGTTTTTATGTTCACTTTACACAGCGTCCCAACTTTTTTAGAACCGGGGTTGTACTTACTGACACTTTAGGGCAGAGGTGTCAAACTTGCTGCCTGTGCGCCACATGCAGCCTGACCAATCAATTATATGAGGCCCACCGCTTAATATCAGGTTATAATGAAAAGATGGCTCACATCCTCCTTCTTCTAAACACATAGAATATAGACAGATTATAATACTAAATATACATCAGACATTCAGTTATACTTACTGCACCACTATATTACAGTTGACATTAAATTATATAAGTAATTACAGTTGTCCACATATTATTTACTTAATTTTACATTTATTTCTGTCTTGCATCATATACAGTATATGTTTTTGTTAAGAAATATGCACCATTCCATGTCAAAACAAACACTTTTAATTTGAATGGTAGTATGTGAAATATCATCATGAATATCTTAATTGTGATATAATGATGGAATATTGTGTTTTAATCTTAACCTCATATTGCTCACCTGCTACCGCATTGTTGTTTTTCCCCCCTCACTTTTTTTTTTTTTCCTCTTGACCAGACTAGACAATCATTGGCCCATTTCCCCTCATTTCATTTATTTTCTAGTCTGTGTCTGTGTTACGTTTTCGTTTGGCCTGTGAACTCCATTCTGTGTTATATCTTGTTGTAAACCGTGTCTCTCAGTAAAGGAGAAAAGGCACTGCTGTGGCTCAGCCTTCAGCAGTCGCCATGTTGAATTTCCTCCAGGATCATGAGCCCATCTGCTGGTTCCAAGTGACTCACCTGTGTGACATTCGTTGACTCTCGGCTGCAAAGACAACCTGCTCACTGCACCTGTATGTAAAGCATTCATCTACAGCACTGAAGCTTGTCAAACCCTCGTAGGAGTATACAGTGTGAGCTTGACAGCGTGACGAACAGCATGTAGCTGATTGATGATGCGTGCTTTCCCGCTTTTGTGATGTGACAATATATTTGTGAAAGAGAGAGGGAGAGGGAGGAGAGAAGAGCACGGCATCATAAATGACTCACTCACTGCTGAGGAAAATGTCACAGCATTGTCAGTAGATGTAAGTAGATGTTCATGTTCTCAGACAGAAAAACAAGGGTGCTCATCATCCTTGGACTCATTATATAGTCATTTTAGTCACCTTTTTAACCTTTTCTCAATTTTTCTGTTGGGACACAGAATCACAAAAACACACATTTCACAGAAAGGTCCTTTGTGTTGGTTTTTTTGTGTAGTTGTATTTGTTACCGCTTTAGGACAGTTTCTGGCATAAACACTGACATTGTCAGGACCCCTAGTCCTCATGGAGACCAAAACCTGGTCCTAATGAGGCAGAACCTGATATGTGAGGAAATGGTGACATTTGGGGCTGAGATTTGAATTGTGCTTAGTTTCAATGTTAGGGATAATGCTTAGTTCAGATGAATGGAAGTCAGTGCAGAGTCCTTCCATTTAAGTCTTCAATATCATTTGGAAGGTTTAGTCACTTTTTTGGCAACTGGTTGCGTTTCTTTTTCATGCTGCTCCATCATATCAACCCAGAGCGAGTTCTGTTTTTATGTCTGTGTTTTAATGTAGTTTGATTTTGAGTGTTTCTTTTACTTTTTTTCTGTGTATCTTATGTGTTAATGTGCTTTATAAATAAAATTTGACTGGACTGATATCAACACTCGTGTGTGGGTTTTCCCTAAGCTTTGTAACCGTAGTGTCTCTTTGTGCTTCATCTACTGGTTTTATCATTTTATTTTTTTTGAAGCTATTGTATTTTATATGAGAGTTGCCCAAGCATCAATCACTTCACCCGGACGTCAAGTCTGGCCTCCTGCCTCCTCAGTCTGTCAACAGCAGTGTCAATAAGAATTCACTGTTTTCAGTGGCAGTGACTGGGCACAGAGAAGCGTTGCCCACGGCGCCCTCTGGTGGACATAAGGGGTTACTACACGAGCTCGGTCCTGCAGAAAGACCGCTCTCCTGCCTCTTGGCTTCTTCATAGATAAGACTATACAGTATGAGTCATACAGCCACTGAATGAACCATCGCTCACTCGTTATTGGCTCTCTCCTGGATTCTTTCACTGTGCACTGAAAAACAACAACAACAACAACAACAACACCACCAAAATGCACCACTTCACTGAACAAGTGAGCCTGCTAAGCTGAACACTGCACGTTACATGTGCTAATCAGCCTCTATACTGCTGCGCTCTGCGAGACACACGGAGCACGTTACCACAGTGCTGCACGTGTGTTGTTGTGAACTTACACTCACAATTTAGCTTTACACGAATCATACATTTCCTAGTCGATGCAACACATGCGTGTATATGCAGCACACAAGTTCATGTTGTGCTCAAAACTGTAAACCATGCTGTGATGATGATGATGATGATGATGATGATGATAGTGATGAGGGAAAATAAGCAAGAGGGTTATTTTTCTCATGAATCACACAGAATAAATAATACAACAGAGGCTGAGTATTACGGGGGGGGGGGGGAACTCACCTGTCTGCCTGGCCAAATTCCAATCAAGTCACGCGACAGAAGAGATAATGAGTGGCAGCAACTGCCTTATCCGAGCTCTGTGGAAGAGGTTTATGCTGAAGTTACCACGGACACTTCCAGCCTCTCAGCATCAGCACCGCTACTGTTTCCATGGTAATCAGGCGTCACCAAATCTACGGTAAATCACGACGCTGGCCACTTAACTTTAAGAGGAACGCTGCATCCAAACAGTTTGATAAAGTTTGACTTGTTGTCGCTGGAACACAGTGATGTGTCAGACGGAGCTGCCGGAGTGCCACTGCACTGCTGCTGCTGCTGCTGCTGCTGCTGATGCTGCTGCTGATGCTGATGCTGATGCTGGCTGCGGGGTGAACACATCACATCAGGCAAGAGAGGAGTGAGTCATCCTCCTCTCCTCTCCTCTCCTCTCCTCTCCTCTCCTCTTCGTCACACATCATCATCCACAGCCACACCTGATTAATCTAATCGTCAATCGCTCCTCTCCCTACACACACATACACGAGTGAGAGAAAGAGACATACAGTACACACAGGTTTGCACAGTTAGGGCCATTTATTGACTATCATTCACTTGGAGTTCTTAACCAAAACCCCATCCACTCAAAAGTAGGAGTATGAGACAAGAACATTTCTGTACCTATAGGTACACTTTTAGAGGATGTTCCCTCTCTAGTTCAATGCTGTCCGTTGAGTTGCCAGAAATGTACCCTTTGACAATCAGAAAGGGTACAAAAGTTAATTAATGTGTCACCATTTTCACCCCAAGGGTACAGAAGTACATATAAGTTCTGCAGTGAAACACAAAGGAAAATTGGGTCATTTTGAAACTGCAGCCTCCTGGGTGCAATGATAGCTGTTGCCATTTCCCAGAACCATAAGTAAAGGATAAGGTACAAAAACTGACCAGGTGCAAAAATGGACCAAAAATGGGTACAAATTGTCTTTCAAAATTGTTCACTCTTTTAATGGTTTGTACCTTTCTAATTATAACCTAGTCACAGTTCACCTTTTAAAACCTTTTTTAACCAGTTCTTTAGAATTTAGGTTCTGCCTTATTCTGACCAGAATTTGGTATATTGGTCAAAGAGGTAAGAGAACCAAGTATTGCGCACAGACACACATTCTCGCTTGGTTTTCTTACTGAGGACACTCATTGACACAATGCATTCCCTAGCCCTTTAACCTAATCCTAATTTACCCAATTCTAATCCTAATTGGGTAAATTAGGATTACTTGGTCCTCACAATTTTAAAAGCTGTTTAAAATTGTGAGGACCAAGTAAAATCATTACTCCCTATGGTTTATATGTTTTCTTGGTCCTCACAAAGACATGCTTACAAGAACAAACGCACACACCCTGGTTTCCATGACTTCCGAGGACATTGCATTGACTTATGTCCATAATTACTAGTGCCCTAACCCTAACTCTGACCTTAATCTAAGCCTAACCTCAGCCTAACTTTAAAACATGTCTTCATCTTAAAATAGAGTCTTTTACTTTATGGGGACTTGATTTTTGTCCCCATAAGGAAGACAAGTCCCCATAATGTGAGTGCGGAGACAGATTTAGGTCCCCACAACATGAGGAAGACCAGCTACACACACACACAACATGCCTAACACTAACCTTGGTTTGCACAGCTATCCCTTGAATGACCTAAACAAAACATTGTTCCTGAACTTAAAAAGTTACCTGACCCTAACATTAACCTAACCTCATTTCAAAACTTAGTCCTAAACTTAACCAGATCCTCAGAAATTAGGTTCTGCCTCATTAGGACCAGGTTTTGGTCTCCATGAGGACTACCGGTGGTGACAAGGCTAGTGTTTATGTCAGAAAAGATAGATGTGAAAACAATCCTCTAAAGTAAGAATGCTTACACAAATATAAAATAATTTAAAATACATTTCATGTAATAATGTATTTTAAAGCACATCATTTTGAAATGTGTTTTAAAACAACATTCCAAAAGCCTAGCTAATAAATAGCTACAAAAGTAGTCACATCTATCAAAATAAGATCATGTATTTTTGTATTTTCAAAATACTAAAAATACTGGTGTTCAGTACCAGATGGGCCACGATGAATCAGAAACAATTACTTGATATACAATCCAAATGGATCTGACTGCACTAATCTGACTATGACTACACTAATACGTGTGCTTTATCACCGTACAGATGTATATTTTACATCTGTACATCTGTAGATGAACCTGTCATTGTTTGTGGGCACAACCTATATTAATGTGAAAACAAGAAAATCAGGTACTCATGTTTAAATGTAACAGCCTATTAACATCCAATAATTTCCTAATCATTTAAGCTACCGAGAAGCCAATAATTATGACATGATCAATAAGATTTACTTTTAAATGTGCAAGAGACACTTTTTTGAGTTAGTAAGTGAGCTTTTCAAGTTGTAACCACAGTAGAACTAAACCACGTTAAAGAATTGAGAACAGACATAAATTCAAAGTCTAGAAAGAAAAAAAAACAAACAATTATTCTAACTCCAATGACTAAATGAAGAAAAACAAGAAAAAGACAAACTCAAGTGTGGCTATGAAATAAAGTATTTTTTCTAAATATACCAAACAGTGAGCACCTGTTTGGTATAACTTATAATCATAAAGTTGATGCATTATTATCCTGTTATCTCACACATTGTTCTCGTCTACTCACTTATCCAGTAAGGAAAGAGTATGTACTTTATGTGTATATCAATAATGGGTTAAATACGTTAAAAGTACAGTATTTCATTTTTAATCTCAGAATTCTGAGGAAAAAAATAGAGGCAAGTTTGAGATTAAAGCCAGAATACTGTTTTTAAAACAAAATTTCTTTCCAATGAAGTTTTCACGTGACTGTGGCTCTTACCTTCTTCCGTATCTTCTTAAATTTTCTTTTCATTCATATATAACAAAGCTGGAGGAGGAAACGTCAGAGGAAGAAGGACCAGTTCCGCCCCCTTCTGACGTCAGATAGAATACCGCCGCCACGTGACTAATGACGTACGTCATATTTTGGTAAGACACCAGGAAGTACGTTAGAAGACGACGACGACCGAAACCACGAAAAGCCTCAAGTTTCACTGACTAGTTTGGCTAAATTTAACTGTTGTTGTCTGTTAGCGTGTCCGGACATTTTTACAGAGTCATTATTGAAGGTTGTGGAGCAACTGCGTCTAGATGCCGAACATGGATAGTATCCTTTTACCGAAACAACAGAGATATAGCGGTGGTATGAGCTCTCACAGGGGACCGTAACACGACCATTTCTTGACAGGCTGGTGAGATTTCTGTCTTTTAAATCGATTGAACACTGATAAACAGGTCACGTTTCCTCCGAATAAACTAGTCGTGCTTCATTTCATAACGCAGACTTGTTTTAGTCAGTTCCAGAGGTGGTGAAATGGACGAGTACTAGACTAAAGGCCTGAAGGCTTCACTGCTACTGTGTGGAAATGTGTGGAAATTCTCACACCTAATCTAACAACTGGACCACCACACTGTTTATACTAGATATTGGCTTAATTTGAGTATCTTAAGTATCTTATTTGAGTATCTTTTACCTGGTAATCCCTAAATCGACACATGACTACACACAGTTTTAACAAGATGACATCAAAACTTTAGTTTGAGCATTTACATAATTAGTATAAGTCACGTCTAGCCCGTGTTTTTCCACTGCTACTTTATATTGACAAAGTCAGGGTTTTTGTGGCCAGTGTAGAAATTATGATTTTTAACAATATGTATTTGTGAGTTTAGTAAATATATAGTTTGAAGATTTTTAACACCAACAAATTAAGATTGATATTTTTTTAAAGAATTGACCACAATGCACTCAATGCTGATATGCAGTAGTCTCTAAACTTGTCATACAGATTAATCTAGCTGTACTTTCACAGTAGGTATGACACCATATCCCTTTTTTTGTGTCCTATACCAATATCTCAAACACGAGTATCTGCCAGTATTGATATCCGATATCCGGTCAGCATTTCAAGCTATTTTAAAGACATAATTCTCCAACTTTAACAGTCCACAACATGACTCAGCAAAAATACTGTTACTGGTTTACTGGGAAACTGATACTGGGGAAAAAAATTGTGAACTTTCTCACAGATACAACAGTAATGTGATTTGTGGTAATTTTTAATCCAGGCTTCAGTCTAATAATCATGATGTAATAGATTTAAAAAATAATGATGCATCTTAAAAATATGCTAATGTAAGTATTAGAACTTAAATGCACAGTATGTCAGTTCTGTCACTAGGGGTCTCTTGACCAAAACAGTAGCAAATTACCTAGGCTCTATTTACATTGAAACAGAGTGAAATGTGATGATGTTTTGAAAATGTTTGTGCATAGTGACCCATGTGATACCTCTCCCTTAGCCAAATGTGTATCTAATGAAAGAATACATGGTAGGTCAATAATAATGCAAGTAAAGAATCAAAATCAGGTTTATTACCAGGTGAAAATGTACACAAGTCTAGGAATTAACTCAGCGGTGCACATATTGAGAGAGACAGATAATTAATATAAGGAAAATAAAATAGAAAAGAGTTAGAGTAGTTTACAACAGAGTGAATTTTAATTTAAAACAAAAACACAAGACCTACAGCAAATAACAAAGATAATGCAGTATGAAAACTACAGTCTGTCAGACAGATAGTAACAAATGTCAGTGCAATATCAAGAGACCAGGAACTGCTCTGTAACCCCCAAAAAACAGAATACAACTGATGGTAAATACGTGGATCTGTTTGTTTGTCGGTTGTTTTTATTTAACTTACGTTCCAGAACATCTCTTCAATTTAAAATTTGCCGCCAAAGATCTCCTAAGAAATGCCAAGAAATGTGACAAAGAGGAAAAAGCAGAGAAGGCCAAAGTCAAGAAAGTAAGTTTCACTTCTGAATAAAGCCAGTGGTCAAGATATCACAAGAAGGCTGAAATATGTCAGTACTTCATGTATGTGTCGTTTCTAGGCCATACAGAAGGGGAATATGGAAGTGGCAAGGATCCATGCAGAGAATGCCATCAGACAAAAGAACCAGTCAGTCAACTACCTGAGGATGAGCGCTCGGGTGGATGCAGTGGCAGCAAGGGTTCAAACTGCAGTGACAATGAACCAGGTACTGTGAAATCAGGCTCAGTGCATTCTAGCAAATCAGTTACAGGCTAAAGCAAGGGTGTCAAACTCAAATGGACTGGGATTCAATGAGTATCTACTTTGATCGGGGGGGGGGAAAGTGAGGGAAAAACAACTGCTCAGGCTGATGGCTGATGGGCAATATGAACCTAAAATTATAACCCAGTATTCCACCATGATATCGTAGTCAAGAGTTTTAGATAATTCAAAGTAAAAGCAGGGTTCCCACAGGTCCTTGAAATCCTTGAAAGTTTTTGAAAATTGCCCTAGATAGATATTGTTCATTTAAAGTGCTCGAATTTTGTGCAACAAAGAAGTTAAGTTGATATTTAGGTAAATGTCTCCAATTTCAGAACAATGAGTGAGTGAGTAACGTTAAGCAAGAGAGAGCAAATTATGTGATGCCGGGGAAATGCAAATTTCAAGATCCCTTGCTCAGAAGATTACAAAGATGCTAAAGGCAATCACTTGGCCAGATGTAGAGTGTGCCGCAAATCAATTAAAATGGGCGAACTAAACTAACCATGGGAGAAGTAAATGTTGAATGTAATGCATTTAATAATGTGATAATTACAACGGTATGTCTTATTATTACTATTATAAAAAATTGCTAGCAAATATATTCAGTATTGATTAAAGGAAGAGGAGGTTGCCGCCCATGTTGTCCTGATAAACATGATATTAAGGGGTGGGCCCTGTGTACTCGATCGTGGGGCTGTGATTTTAACACCTGTGTTAAAGGTTGGATTAACAGACTTCTGAAAGCTTAAACGTGAAGAGGTGTCTGAGCTACTGATTGTGTTAAATTTTACAGGTGACCAAATCAATGTCTGGAGTGGTAAAAGGCATGGATGCTACTCTGAAAAGTATGAATTTGGAAAAGGTACATTGACATTTACACATAAACATGTTCTCTCTTTTTTCTTTTTCTTTTTTTAATTCATTGATCATCAAATAATTCGCTGCCCCTTTTTCAGATTTCTGCACTCATGGATAAATTTGAACACCAGTTTGAAACTCTGGATGTTCAGACAGCCCAGATGGAAGACACCATGAGCAGCACAACAACGCTCACCACTCCACAGGTGCATTTCTCTGCGATGCTCTTTATGATCTTCTGTTTTTCTTACAGTGTCTCAAAAATAAAACGCAATCACTTTAAAACTAATGTTAAAATCTGTGTCTCAGAATCAAGTGGAGTCATTGCTGCACGAAATGGCTGATGAAGCAGGGTAAGATTTTCATTTGTTAAGTTAATATAATTAACAGAGACTGCAGTGTTAAGTAGTTAAAGAATAGTTAAAACATTCATCATTATTTTGTAATAGCAGACTGGTGAAAGTAGGTTTGAATTGTTGGATGGTTGATCATGTTTAGGTTGGACCTGAACATGGAGCTTCCACAGGGACAGACAGGATCAGTGGGTACCAGCGTGGCCTCTGCAGAACAGGTAACTCTTGCCTTTCATTTTATTTTTTAGTAAGGTCATATCATCTTGACTATATGAAGAACAACACCTTGTTACACTTACTGCTATATGCTTAATTATTTGGTTGCCTGTGGGGACACAGGGAAAAACAGATTATAGCCTCTTAAAAAATCGTCTATGCCACCTTAAGTTTATGATATCTGAAGAATACTGTACTGTGTGCTCTTTTATGTCGCTATGAGACCACCCTCTTTAACAGAAAACAGACGTTTGTAAAGCACTCACACTCTTACACCAACGTTTACAGCATTAAAAAATGACTATTTTCTTATTTTCTTGTAAAACGTGTAGGTTTTATTAGATGAACCTTTTAGGGCTACAATCTGTTTTTTCATGTGGCCTTGCCAGCAGCCATGTTTCCAGTGAAAGTGAGCATTTGTGTCTTAGACTGGGTCCCAATCCATCACTTGTCATTTAGATACAGTGAAAATGATGCTCATAATTTTATTCAAAATCAGTCAAAGCAAACACTTGTAAATTGTCTAATTATCTCCAGTTATCCAGTCATTTAGTCATCATCATCTCCTTAATTCTGCCTATCTTTGCTATCTCTTGTCAAAAGGATGAGCTGTCTCAAAGGCTGGCCAAACTCAGAGATCAAATGTAAAGGAACACTGCAGTGGACGACACTACCTGAATATTACACCCAAATATTTTTATCTACTCTATGTCTTCTCTTTTCGACTCATGTTTCTCTCTTATGAAACTACTGTATCATTTTTTTGTTTTGTTTTGTTTTGACATAATGGCACTCACTGGTTCTGGGTTCATAGTAAATCTCAACAATTTGAATTATTCATCAGACGCCATAAACTAATACATGCTGGAAATGAAAAATGTATATATTCTTAAGATATACATCATTACTAATAAATAACTTCATTCATAAATATGTATTTTAAAAATTCCATATATTCTGTTAAGTCCATATGTGAGTTCCATATACTTATGGTGTTTATGCTTAACGTTTTGGATGATATATTAAAGTTCATGTTGATTTGTTCATGATTGCGGTTATTATGAGAGTGAAGACCCCCCCCCGGAAGACCCCCCCCCCCCCCCCCAACTGGTGAATAGACATCTGTTGTTGATGTGTGTTTTATTAATATTTTAAGAAGGTGGCAGATGGATAGTCTGTATGTTTCTCTGGTCAGCTTAAGTGTTTTCACTGATTGCTTGGGAAGGAGATTACATACAGTAAGCAAGCAATAAAATTTTATAATACTTTTACTGCTTTGCATTTGTAATAAATCATCATTTTCAGTGATTCTTTATGTACAGTATATATAGAGAATTTATAATCATAACTTGGGCCACATGACAGAGTAGTGACAGGGGATGACATTATCATTTAGTAATATCTTAAAACTATCTTATTTCTAGTGCTATAATACAATTATAACATGATATTACCATAAGTATAATACCTTTACATGAAAAATTTTGCTAATTACTGTGCTATAAAGCTTAAACAATTGTCCTCCCTTATGTCCTTAGATCAATAATAATTATTATCATTGTGGAAAAGGATGTTCCTCTGCATAATTGATGTTAGATATAACTTGTACGAACTCGCAGCAGGTGGTCAGTAAGAATCACTGTTTTTTTTATCCATTTTATTTGCATATACTCAACAATATCTTTACACCCAGTTCTCCAGAAACACAGTGGTTCTGAAAAAGGGGAAAATAAGAATATCATCATCATCAGCTAACTGACTGAATACAAAGAAAATTGAATGATAGACCTTCATAAACTCAGTCATGAAATACAGTCAAACGGCAGGTTGAGATAAGGAGTAATGCCGCCATCATCTGGCCACTAAAAATAATTACAGAATGACACAAGGCTAGCCAGTCTGCACTTTATAGGAAAAATGAATAACCACAAACTGGGAAAGGTTATTAACACATACGCTCTGCAATTTATGGTAAATGGTCTGTATTTACAACTCCAATTCCAAATGATTTGGATGTTGTTTAAAATGCAAATAGAAACAGAATGCATTGATTTGCATCTCAAAAAAGTTGGAACAGGGTGATGTTTACCACTGTGTAGCATCCCTGCTTCTTTTAACAACTGTCTGCAAATGTCTGGGAAGCGTGGAGACCAGTTGCTAACCTTAACCTTTGTTGCCGGATTTGTCGTTTCATGATGCTCCAAATGTTTTCTATTGGTGAAAGGTCTGGACTGCAGGCAGGTCAGTTCAGCACCTGGACTCTTCTCCTGTGAAGCCATGCTGTTGTGATGGATGCAGTATGTGGTTTAACATTGTCTTGCTGAAATATTCAAGGTCTTCCCTGAAAGAGACGTTGTCTAGATGGAGCATATGTTGCTCTAAAACCTCTATGTACTTTTCAGCATTGATGGTGTCTTTCCAGATGTGTAAGCTGCCCACACCATAGGCACTAATACAACTCCATACCATCACAGACGCTGGCTTTTAAACTTTTCTACAGTTTCAAAAAAAACTACTTGAAATGTGGACTCATCAGACCACAGCACACTTTTCCACTTGCTCAGGCCCAGAGAAACTGGCGGTGTTTCTGGATGTTGTCGAAATGGCTTTCACTTTGCAGGGTAGAGTTTTAACTGGCACTTGTAGATATAGAGACAAACTGTGCTAAAATTCTGACAAAATTCAAAATGAGTGAATATTTGCAAAATAAAAAAGTCAGTTTGAACATTAAATGTCCTTGTAGTGTATTCAACTGAATGTAGTTCAGAAAGGAATTGCACATCATTGTATTCTGTTTTTATTCACATTTTACACAATGCCTGAACTTCATTGGAATTGGGTATGTATTTTTAAAAGCATATTCCAACAAATTATGTTTATTTCAAAATAGGTAATAAGTCATAATACAGTATTTAATTCATCAAGTATCCTACCCCCCGAAAGACAGGCAATATATCAATTTTGTTGCACATAGGAGCCAAAATGTCCACTGCTGTAACTATCCACCAACACCAGAACTAGTTTGGCACTTGAGGGGAAACTTTGTTAAAAAGAAACATTTTTCCTCCACTGAAATAACTGTTAGGTGTCACGATACGAGACGTTTGTATTTTCCTGTTAGACAAAACTCGGGGCTTAGTCATTTACCTCGTCATGTGACATTGTCGTAAACAGGAAACACATGATCCTGACTTCACTGGCTGTTTATACAAAGTAATGTGTGTCACTGCTTTCCTAAAATCGAACCCTAAGACACAGCTTTGACTATTTGAATATAAGAAACTCGGTAAGTAGAAGACAATCCTGTGAATGTGAATTCAGCAAGCTAGCCGTTTAACCTGGCTAAGCCAACTGACATATATGTGTCTGTCGTGCTAGCTAAGTTAGCATTAGCTTAGGTGTTTACTCCGGAACGGAGAAGCGTTTGATAAACGTTTGTTAGAATGTTTATACACATATTCCTCCGCGTATTACTGAGTTAACACCGGCATGTGCCTACCATTTCACACGTATCTTCTGTGGCTTCTGGGGGTTTATCCGTTTCTGTAAAGTGAGATCTATATTTTTTGCTTCCAGGCAGAAGGAAAGAGAGAGAGGAGAAAGTGTCATCTGACCTACAGCTCACACCAACACACCGTGTCTGAAACTGCTGCTGAGGGGGATGTCAAGCTCAGCAATGAAGAAAAAGGTGACTGTTTTAACATTGTCTCAATCAATGATGCTAACGTTAGGGATGCATGACATTGGCAAATATCAGTATTGACCAATGGTGACTTTAAAATCTATTGGATATTATTGGCAAACATTCCATGATCCACTGATATGACAAATGACCTTATCCACGCAGAAACAGAACAAAATGTAAACGATTTTTTGCTTTGTCATTTTAAAATAAAAAATTCTGGAAACATGGCATAGTTTCAGGAAATATCATCCACACAAAAAACCCAAAACAACACTAAATGCTGTAGTACATATGCCGGGCCTGAACTTGGCACTGTAGCACTGCCACACCAAAACCAGAGAAGAAGGCAGTGAGCATGCGCCTACTACGTGTGCACTGTGTACAAACTATTTTCTAAATACAACATAATTTGAGTATGCATACAGTATTAACATAGAAACAGTCAGAAGTAGTCAGGTCAGCTAAGGGAAGAGGTGTCATAATGCGAATAAACCAAACAATCTCCATACATGAGAAGAGAAAAACAACAATGAAGACTGCAGCGAATGTTAGCAGATTCACCTCGACTTGTTTTCGTGGGGATAGTCTCCATAACAGTAGACCGAATATGCTGCTACCTCCTTGACTTCTTTACCTGCAAACTCACCAACTATTACTTTTTCATTTATTTTGCACAATGAAGAAAATGTATATCTGCCTCTGCTGCGACATGAGCATTGAAAATATTATGTTAGTTTCATCGCAGAAGAGACTAAAGGACCTGTTCAGTTGGGTGAAGGGAAAAATGTCTATACAGTATATTGGCATTGGATGTTGGCCCAACGCTCTCAGTATATCAGTACATTGGATCTGTTCCACAGCTTCACTCCGCATATTGAAATACAGAAAGTTTTTAATGCTGGAATGACACAACATAACAAGTGACCCCATCCCTTAAAAGAGAATTCCGTATTTTTTTTAATTTTTTTTGACCTGGGCCCTATGTTTATAAATGTGGGTGTATATGTCAGTGGTGCTTACAAAAGATTTCATAATTGGTCCAGTAGATCGTATCAGGCGGCGTCCGCGACAGGTGTCACTGGCTGCAGTGTAGTCTCTATGGGGCCTTTGGTGTCAAGAGTGGGACTACCGAAAGTAATGGTCATTATGTATCCAGGGATACGTTGGACACAACACAACGCTGTGCCACCACGTCAGAGGATTTCCCCTCTCTGCTCCGGAACTTATTGCCAGAATTTATTTGAATTTATTTACACAAACAGGGACTAAACATATCTATAGTCTACTGGTCTAAATTGTTGCATTTCTGTTTTCAGGTACTACTGATGGGAAAAAGTGGGTCTGGAAAGACCAGTATGAGATCAATCATCTTTGCCAATTACATAGCCAGAGACACTCGCCGCCTTGGAGCTACAAGTAAGAGCATTTTTAAAGAAATGTGCTAAATAAAGATTTATATTTTTAATGTTGTGTGTGTGATTTTCACATCATCTAAAAAAATGTGACACTCTTCTGTTGAATGCAGTTGATGTGGAGCACTCCCATGTGCGCTTTCTTGGCAATCTGGTTCTAAACCTGTGGGACTGTGGAGGGTAAAGTACATCTCTCTATTATAATACCACTGTTGAAGGGAAAGTTCTGGGGTTTTTTAGTGTGGTTGTATGAGGAGCTGACACATAGTTATTGTTGACTATGTGTCACCAGGAAGCATCTTGAGAAGCAGCTGCCCTCAGTGAAAATGTGGCTGCCAGCCTCAGTCTCTTAATATTTGCGCACTGGAAACGGGAAGTAACCTTTAGTAAAAGATCGGTCTAAGGATTTTATATATCGATATCAGATCTTCCAAATACCCAGCCCTAATTGTAGCCATTTTATTTCATTATTTGACAGCCTTTTCTGTCTATAATCTGAAATTTGTAACTGCATACTCTCTCATGCCGTCCAAAAAGAATTCTCTGGGGACACAACTTTAAACTTAGTGATGGCGGCAGCAGTGGATCCTGTGTGCTGTGATGTAAAAATCTAGTTTTTTAATTTTCACTGTGAACTTTGATTTGAGAGAATGATTGTACACAATTCAGTTTCAAGTTAGAAAAGGTGAGATAAAGCCTTTTTGCAAAGAGACTAAAATCAATTTTTTCCTTGCATCTCCACTGGCAGCCATGTTTTAACAGCGTTTCAGTCTGGTCAATGCCTCTTAAAACCACGCTTCAATAAAACTGAACTGTCCCTTTTAAATACTGCTCTGTGCTTCTCTACTCATCTACCCATCAGCCAAGACACCTTCATGGAAAACTACTTCACCAGCCAGAGGGACAACATTTTCAGAAATGTCGAGGTTCTTATTTACGTATTTGATGTTGAGAGCCGTGAGTTGGAGAAAGACATGCACTACTACCAGTCATGTCTTGAGGCCATCCTACAGAACTCTCCAGATGCTAAAGTCTTCTGCCTCGTGCACAAAATGGACCTGGTCCAGGAAGACCAGAGAGATCTGGTGAGAAATACTTAACGTTTAATGCATCTTTTATTAGTCATGTGCTCATTGTTGCTCTCCTTCATATGTTTACACTGACACTAGAATAAATAATTTTACCTAAAACTGATATTTGTCACCATGATGTTAATAAAAATCTGCCATGTTTAAGTTTTTCTTTTTCATTGGAAGATGCAGAATGAGTGTTAATATGTAAGAAACATCCTTGAGGCAACAATAGGCAATACATTTAATATAAAGTAATTACATGTAAATTATATATACAGTACTTAGGCCACCATGAGGTTTGTTGTTTTAGCCATATGAAGAATACAGAAGACGTGTAAATACAGAAATTCTTGCAGTTCCTTTAATGTTGCTGTAGGCCTCTTGGCAGCCTCCCCGACCATTTTTCTTCTCGTCCTTTCATCAATCTTGGAGGGACGTTCAGTTCTTGGTAATGTCCAGTGCATAATGACTGTATTCACTGTTTTCCATGGCATATCCATTGCCTTGGAAATTCTTTGTTACCCTTCCCCTGACTGATACCTTTTGATAATGAGATCCCTTCGATGCTTTAGAAGCTCTCTGCAACCATGGCTTTTGCTGTAAGATGCAACTAAGAACATGTCAAGAAAAGCCTAATGGAAGAGCTGAACTTTATTTGGGGTTAATCAGAGGCATGTTAAATAATGGCAGGTGTGTACTGACTCTGACCTAACATGAGTGTGAATGCGGCCGTGTTCAGGTTAATTCTGAACACGGCCGCATCCCCAGTTGTAAGAGGGCGTGTACACTGATGCAACTGCCTTATTTTAGTTTTTATTTTTCCCCCCTTAAAAGATTTCAGATTGTTTTTCAATTGAATTGTACAGGTCATAGGTCACATTAAAGGTAGAGAAAGTTCTGAAATAATTTATCTTGGTCTCATTTTTTTACATCACAAAAACTTGGCATTTTAAGAGTAGACTTGTATACACGGAAGGACAAGCCCCTACAGGGCATGTTCCACCATCAAAGTGAAAAAATGAAGTGGCTGATATCGGTACAAGATTTTTCTGTGGAGTTTTTCCTCACTCAGTGTGAGGGTCTAAGGATAGAGGGTGTCACTTGCCGTACAGACTGTAAAGCCCTTCGAGGCAAATTTATGTTGTGATGTTGGGCTATAGAAATACAACTGACATGACTTGACTTGACTTGGCTCTGGTTACAAGCCTTACAATGAAATATTTAGCATCACTGGAGGCTTTGACCAATCACAGAGCAGTTCAGAGAGAGATGATTTTTTGTGGTTTTACTAGGGATGAGCTGATACACTACTCCTTAGGTATTGGTTCGATACTGGTCAAAATTACTGGATCAGATATTGGACAGATAAAAATATAAAATACTGCGTGCTTCACTTTGCAAAGACTGTAAACTGCAACTGCATTTTGTCTGAGTCATGTTATGTGCTGTTCATTTCTTCTTAGTAGGAGCAGAATATTTGTAATGTAGTTGGAGAATTATGTCTTTGAAACAGCCTGAAATGGCTAGCACAAACTGCTTTAACTGCTTCATTGTCTACAATGATCCCTATTGAGCTTTTAAGGGTGTATGGGTTTAGTGTGGACATTAAGTTATGGCCTTTTAGTTGAATTTCCCTATATTTGTGTTTTTATAAAGGACAGAAAGCTACTGCCCTGCTTTTTTATTCCTGTTACTCACTAACATCACTGTTGTAGATCTTTAAGGAACGTGAAGAGGATTTAAAGAGACTGTCAAGACCTTTGGCTTGCACATGCTTCAGAACATCGATCTGGGATGAAACTCTGTATAAGGTTGTTAAGCTACACATATACGTACAGTATATATATTATATATAATATGATGTATTATAATATATGTATTTTGCATTTTGAGCTTGTAAAGTTCATGGTCTCAGAGAGATTTTGACTTTGTCTTTGCAGGCCTGGTCCAGCATAGTGTACCAGCTCATCCCAAATGTCCAGCAATTGGAGACAAACCTGAGGAATTTTGCACAGATAATTGAGGCAGATGAAGTTCTTCTATTTGAGAGAGCCACTTTTCTGGTAAGAGCAAATGTGTTCTCAGTTCTCAGGTGTCCCGGCTGAAAATTTGGATCCGACTATCACGTTACCTTAGTGCTGCTTCTTACTCTGACATGGTGTTTTCTAACGCAGGTGATCTCCCACTATCAGTGCAAAGAGCAGCGTGATGCTCACAGATTTGAGAAGATCAGTAACATTATCAAACAGTTCAAACTCAGCTGTAGGTAAGTTGAAGCTGCGAATACAGCATCTATGGAGCTCCCTTAGCTGATGTCACACAACCAAGGCAACGCCCCTGTGGCAGGCAGCAACACTGTAGATGTAAATTCTGTGAACTCTTGGTAAATCATGGACTTAGATTAGATTTACCAAGAACTAGTCTGCACGATGTTAACACAGCCGTTATTTACATTACACTGCCAGCTGCTAATGCTGTCCAGCCTCAGTGTGTTTCCTTTAAGGCTCTTGTAGACTTTCAGTGACTTTATAGAGTAAGATGAAGGGAAGTTACTCATGGAGTTGAAGATGTGAGGATACTGCAGCTCTAGAATGTCCTCTCCACGTGTTAAAAGCACACTGGGGGATTATAATTATCAGATATATTAAGTCTGTCAAGTTTTGATTTAAAGGTTAAATCCAGCACTGGTCTAGTTCATTTTTGCTGAATCTTTGCCTGCCATGGTAACGCTGAATTGAGTCACGTGACATCTGGAGCTCTATACTCCACATCAACTGCTGCAAATTTATGGTGATTTTTCGCTTTGGTTTTCATTCCAGCAAACTTGCAGCCTCTTTCCAAAGCATGGAAGTGAGGAACTCCAACTTTGCTGCCTTCATTGACGTCTTCACCTCCAACACATATGTCATGGTCATCATGTCAGACCCATCGATTCGTAAGTACTGTGGATTTTCTCAGAAAATTAAAAAAAAACCCATATCATAACAAGATATTAAACTAATCTCTTTACTGTAGCATCTGCAGCCACGCTCATCAACATCCGGAATGCCAGGAAACACTTTGAGAAGTTGGAGCGGGTGGATGGGCCCAAACACAGTTTGCACATGAGAATGCGCTAGTCTGCACACTATCCCTCTGGATACTCTCAGCCAATCAGTCTGTAGACCGCTACGCATGAGCAGCCTTGTACTGCTTTCCTCTGTATCTTTACATTCAATCACAGTCATGACTGGAGAAATCATATTTTCTTTGGGTCTAATTTCTACAGTATCTTGTTGAACAGTGACACTCTGTTGAAATATTTGTGCTAACTTGGCAAATTAAAGAAAAATTGAATAGTTGTGTTTACTTTTGCTGTCACACTTTGTCAGACACAGTTAGTACGTTTACTTGGTGAAGTTTGTAAACTGTTAAACATTAAATACTAAAATAACATGCGTTTAAGTTTGGAAGTTGTCAGCTCTTGATCCAAATTTAGAAAAATACCATATTTATGGTAAACACACTGCCCTCCAGAACTATGGAGGACCCACAAAGCCCATTTCCTTTTGTTCTTGTTGTTCACTGAAGACATTTTCAAGATTTCAAGATTCAAAGGTAAGTATAAGACATTTTTTGTGTTTTAAAAAGTGTGTAAAATGTAATTAATAGAAATTGAATATAGTACATATTGAATGTTTTTAGTGTTTAATCACTTGGTTTTTCATTGACTCAGAATAAGCCTTTATATACTATGTACTTTAGGCAAGCTTAATGGAGGGTACCATCATGACATGTTTCTGCAGCAGTCTGAACAGACAAACCACGAAGGTTGAAATGTGCTTCTAATTTCAATAGTTAGCTCGTCATCGAGCTCTGCACAAACCTGATAACGCTCCATTCGCCCGAATCAGGTGCGTTGGAACAGGGCGACGTCTAAAACATGCTGGACAGTGTGGGTCCATGGTCCCCTAGTGGGCCGTGTAGGTACTTCAGGCAGGCCATGAGAGGTCATTAAACTGAAATAAATATCTTTTTAATTTTCAGTTTTGTAATCAAATTTTAAATTGCTGTAAAATATGTACAATAGGTTTCAAGAAATACGTAAAGGGAATAAAGCAGAAATGACATTTAAATTATGTGTATATTGCTTTAATCTGACCCAGTGCAGGTAATATAGTAATATTGTGACATGTTATGTGTAAGTAGCCAGTGTCCAGCATACAGGCCTAACATTTCAGCATTTGCAGTCAGTGTTATTTTGTTAATTTTAATTTATAAGCTGTTATTTATGTTGATGGATAATTATGCCCTTTGGAGGTGAGCACCTTATTGAGAAGCTAAACCTTTCAAATATTACATTGAGCCCAGCTATAATATCCACATGCATGTGTTGAAGGATAATCAAGTCCAGAAATGTGAAGTGAAATGGACTTATTGTTAATCTGCATTTTATATCCCATATTTATATGGAAAAAAAAAAAAAATATATATATATATATATATATATATATATGGGAATTATTGATCCTAGTTCATGTATTGAGTTATGGTTTTTGGTTTGAAAGAGGTTTTCAGATTTCAGAAGAGCTGGAGAAAGGAGAGTGTATCATCATCTATGATAATGACTTGTCTCTGCTGATGGTTTATATTCTTCAGTAGAACGCAAAGAGCCTCATTGCAACTGCAACAGCCCAGAGTTTAAGACATTTATTTAGGACCGTAATAAGAAACCTGATGTCATCTGTGTCCAGGAAACATGAAACCGAAACCTGTGCTTGGATTGGATGAAGAGTTTGATTCTAAAGGAGTGTATAATAGTTGGAAGTGTGGAGCACACAGGTTAATGTTAATGTAGTCAACTTCTATAATCCATGTACGTTATTCCACTGTAGTTATTGTAAAGCTTGAACATATATTGAGTACAGTTCATCATTTTTGGTCCCTGCATTAAGTTTAATTAACGTCTGTTGGTCCACTGAAGCGAGTTAAGGTTTCTGGGTGTGCGGATTGAAGAGCCTGTCGACATACAGTATGTCAGCTGGGATTAGGCACCCGCACCAGTGCCGCTGCTTCTAAACCACACAGTCTCACTACTGTCTTGTAGACCTTCCTTTTCATTTTTGTTGCCGTCCTTCTGTCACACATCACTCCGGACACTCCACCCTGCGCTCTCTTCTTCACCTCTCCTGTTCACTCTCCATTGCTTTGGATGTTTGACCCCTTGGGGTCAAACAAGTACTCATCACTTTCCCTTCCTCTACTCCTTACATCTTCATCATAGAGCTGCACTTTATCCCAGCCACTCCTGCCAGCACTCCAAAAACTACTCACAAATAACCTCCTGCCTCTGAATTGCAGACTCATCGTTCCGTCCGTGCTTATCATAACTGCTCACAGGGTTGACTTGTTTTCTGGAATGTCAAGGCTGAATATCTGGAAAGTCCCCACTGCACACATTCCAACAGTGTTTGTATGTAATAGAAAAATGATTGTTAACAAAAGATTAAGTAGCTTTGTTATTTTAAAGTAAAGAAATGGCAAATAAATAATAATAATAATAATAATAATAATAATAATAATAAAAACATTCATATGACTGCAGCCCGTTTGCTGGAAAACACTATTGTTCTGTCCCTTTGTGAGAGCTACAATCCATCGTCACACCAAAACCCACTCATCACAGTCTTCAGATCTAACCAAACCTCTAATAAGGACACTGGGAAATAAGTGTGCTTGTGCATGTGCACCCAGCAAATCATCTTCTTCCACCTCTCCTTGGACTCGGCTCTCTGGAGGAGCAGCTAGAGACGAGGTGTGCAGAGTTGTCAAGAGGAATGAATCCCTCTGCTGATGCAACCAACACAAGGTGTTTACAAGTGACTAACTTCAACAACTGGCACTTCACAAAAGTCTGATTTTTCCTACAAATGACATTTAAACCCTATTGTCTGATTTGTGTCCGTTTGTTTGTTCTTTGAATTGTCTTGTTATTTTCATAATCACTGATGTTTTCTCCATTCTATGATTTAGCATAAAGTGAGAAGCTTTGAAAATTACATTTGGTTACGTACATAGGAAGACCTAAAAGTTGCTGGGTTTTGGCAAAACTCAAAAACTGTTTGGGCCTCTCCGTGTTGCCATTGTTGTTTTTCCATATTTATTGACATGCAGAAATCTCTTTACACTGATAAAAAAAAATTGTCCTCATATGTCGGATGACTGGATGACTGGATGAAAAAGGGTTGAAAAGTCCAGTTGGCATCTTTTTTTTTTTGTTAATAGCAGCACAGTAAAGGTGAACATAATCGCTCGGTTACATAACGAAAACAAAAGACAACATAAAAACATGTAGTTGATAAGAATAACGACTAAAAACATAATAAAACATGTTTTTATTTAAAATCCCCGACACTGCTGTAAATTGTTTCAACAGGAAATACAACACCAATCCTAAACTTCTCTGTTCCAACTTTTTTGAGATGTGTTGCTGCCATCAAATTCAACATGGGCTAATATTCTTCATGAAATGGTAAAATGTTTCAGTTTCATCTGATAAATAAAATATGGGTTTATGAGATTTGCAAATCATTCTGTTTTTATTCACTTTTTTTTTTTTCAAATCAGGGTATACCACCACCCTGTCACGTTCCTTGTTGGCGGTACAAAGACACATAAGGTTTCCCTCTGCCTCTGAAAGAGACGCACCGGGCTGTCAGTGTTAACCCACCAGAGGCACATTTAGATGCTCAGAGCAGAGCAGCCGTAAAATAAAATTCAGAGTATTAGGTTATGGTTAGTGCCAAGAAAAGGTATGAGGTTAGGGTTAGGATAAATATTAGGGTGAGTCTTAGTGGATATCCCATGATCAATGTTAAATCATAAATATTTCTAAATAATTTAGTATATATTTTGGTGTAGTGGGTAGCACTGTTGCTTTTTTGCAGCAAAAAGACCCGGGTTCGCGACCCAGTCTGAGTCAGTGTCGGGGATTTCCTGCATGAAGTTTGCAAGTTCTCCACTTGTTCACGAGGGGTTTCTCCGGGTTCTCAGTTTCCTCCCACTGTTCAAAATCATAGAGAGGTTAAACGGAGACGCATTAACCATAGGTGAGACCGTAAGAGTGAATGCTTGTATGTTGAACTGGCAACCTGTCCAGGGTGTACCCTGCTTTGCACCAGCTGGGATTGGCTTCAGCAGCCTCGCCACCCTCAAGTGGAAAATGAAGCGGTCCACCACGGATGAATGAATGTTGGTGACTGCTTAGTACCAGCCTCTCTCTCTCTCAGACATGGAAGGATACCCTGTGTGTCTACAGAGCAACACTGAGGGATGTGACAGAGCAGTGCACTTGGAATGAGAATGAGCTTAAACCACAATATTTCCTAACACCGTCCTCAGTGAGACAGTTAGTGTTTGGATGTTAAGCTCTTCTTGTCCTCTCTTTGCTCATCGTTCTCATGTAGAGACTTCTCTTTGGGAGCACCAGCCACAGGCTCTGTTACATTAACAACCTCCACATGTGCACCGGCGTCATGGTCTGCATCTGCACCGCAGTCCATTTGATTCAGCTGCCGCTCCAGTAGAGTGATCCGCTGCTTCAGTCGCTGCTGCGTGTGTGTGTATTCACTAAGTAAACGAGCAAAGCGAGTCTGAAGTGTGTCCAGAGAGAACTCCAGCCTCTCCACCTTCTCCTCTGTGTCCTCCTTCTGCATCCCACCGCTCTCTATGCTCTCATCCAAAAGACCCTCCTTCATCAGGATCTCCCGGCCCCTCTCCTCTAGCACAGTCTTAGCATCTGGATACTCAGTCACTGCCTCCATCAAATCATCCTTAGAGAGGCAGAAGAGATCAGAGTAACCCAAGCTGCGGATGTTGGCTGTCCTCCGATTCCCCATTTTACTACCTTTTATGTTAAGAATGCTGATTTCCCCAAAGCAGCTGCCAGCAGTCAAGAGAGCATACTGGGTAACCCCATCATCAGCCACCACAGCCAGCTTCCCCTCCTTAATGATATACATCTCCTTACCAATGTCCCCTTTTCTGCAGATGTAGTCCCCTGGACTGAAGACCTGTGGTCGTAGTTTTAGCACAAGCTCCACCAGCAATCCTGCCTCACAGTCTTGAAATATGCGGACTTTCTTCAGGGTCTCCAGGTGGACATTAATAGCAATCTCGGCCCGCAGTTTATTTGGCAAGTTCTTCAGAACCTCCTGCTCATCAACTGCTTTCTTGTTTGTCCAAAGGTAGTCAAACCATTTAATGACGCGTGTCTCCAAATCTCTACTGACTTTGCGGAAGTGCATGTAGTGTTTGATGGCATCAATCCGGGCTTGGAACTCAGCACGGGTAGCATTCATGTTGGCAATCATAGAGCCAACGTTTCCAACAATTGTGGCAAAGATCAGTACCCCAACAAGAAAGTCAAAGACAACAAATAGGTACTCCTCATCTCGCACAGGTGCCGGCATTTCTCCAATGGTGGTCAGAGTAAGAGTTGACCAGTACAGACAGTAGACATAACTCTGAGTCAGGGTCTGAAAGCCAGGTCTGGAGTTGTTAGGGAACACCCAAGTGTCAGAGCCAAATCCCAAAGACTTGGATATAGCGTAGTAGATGCAGGCATTCCAGTGAATGATGACCAGGATATAAAGCACCAAGTTACAGATCCGGAAGATATTGGGATAGTTGGTGCGTGTTTCTGTGCGGTCAAAGAATTCAAACATGCGTGGGAAGCGCAGCAGACGGTTGAACCTGAGCTGGGGTGTGTGGATGCCGGTGGCGATGTAGGCCAGGTCAGTGGGCAGAATGGACAAGATGTCCAGCTTGAACTGCAGTGTGCGGATGTAGCTGTCTCTTAGCTTGGCATGGTCCTTCACCAGCAAACCTTGTTCCAGGAATCCTGTGGGCACAGTTTCAGCCAGTCAGTGATTCCTTTCGTCATTGTATTGTTTGCTCTTTGATATAAAAACTGATGGTGCTGATGATATGTCAGTACCTCATACTCACCCTAAACTATCCTGTTAAGGTTTGTGATGAAATAACTCATATCTGAGTTAGTACTACAGACAGATGAAATCATAACTGTCGGGAATTCATTGTCGGGAACATCCATGTAAATGTTGACAGTGACAGTCTTAGTTCTGCATTTAATTTGTTGTTAGAATCAACTGATTTCACTCAAGACCACAAGGAAAATGTTGACGGCTTTATCTCACCAATAGCCTTTCCGTCACCAAAGTCCATAGAGAAAATCATTGTTTTTAGCTTGCAGGGACACAGGAGCTGCTGGTCTACTGCTGCCTCATGTAGTAAATTTGTTTCACCTAGTAAATCTTAACAAAGGATTTCAAACACTGAAGTCACAAAATAATACAAATGCACTCACAGATGGAGGCAGCAGTGGATCAACAACTCCTGTGTTCTGTGATGTCAAAATGTTAATTTTCTCTGGACAAAGCAACACAAACTTCAGTTTCCAGTCCAAATAAAGCTGTCTACGGGCAAATAAAATGGCATAAGTAACATATTATTACAATTTAGACTCAAACAGAGGCTATCATTCGGATTTCCCTTGGTTGCTGGCACAGGAGGCAAAAACAGTACAGTCAATACAGACTACATGTCAGTATCTCATACAATCCAACTTAAAAAACCCTGAACTGTCCCTCTGCATAGTGTCTTGAGGGATGAGGCTGTATCTAGAGGTTTAAGGTTACCTGTGCGGAGTCGGACGCAAGAGTCCATGAGGTACACGGTGTCTGTGAGGTAGTCCAACACCAGCCAGCAGATGTAATTACTCACCTGTAACTCATCATAGCATGCCCTAATGAAACAAAAAGAAAGAAACATTACAGACAATGCATCAATGCATGCAGTCACAACATCCATCACCTGTCTCAAAGACAACCATTTTGGTGTTATTACCTTGCCACAACAAGGAACCAGTTGTACAGCACTGCAATGGCGATGACAAATAACCAGCGGTAGTAGGCGTCATCAGATGGTGACACCACAAACAATTCCCACTTTTTCCTAAAGGCAGGGAGAGATTGCAAATAACACACACACACACACACACAGAGAAAGAGACACATTTTGTCATTTTGCCTCTGTACACCATCACAATGAATTTAAAATGAAACAATCAATATGTGATTAAAGTGTGGACTGTCTTGAACAAAAGAATCTGATTAACTGTTGAGGAATTATATGCATTTTTATACATTATTGTCCATTTTCAGGGGCTCGGAAATTATTGCACAGTTGAGTTTTTTTAATCAACTGTACAATATTGTATAGTTTCATGAACAATGATGGGAGGAGAAAAGTGTGGAGAAGGAAAGGAACAGCTCATGATCATCAGTCAAACATGGAGGAGCCAGTGTTATGACATGGACATGTATGGCTGCTAGTGGACCAGAAAATGGCATGGAATGTTCTTCAGTGACCAAGTCAGTCACCTGATCTCATGCTTTCCATATATATATATATATATATACATATATATATATATGTATATATATATATATATACGACTAAACTGAAGACAGAAAGACCTGCAAACAAGCAGCAACTGAAGGCTTATCCAGCATATCCAGGGAGGAAACAGCATTTATTGATGATACACATCAATAAATATTTTTTTTTTCTCTTTCAGGCTTAGGAAGGCATAATTTGACCTGATGAGCTGCACCTCCTTGATCCAGATGCTCTCTCGCACCACCAGCACACAGGCACACCACCCGTGTGGGCCTCAGCATGGCTGTTTGTTCGTTCTTGGTTTATGCATACACTACTGATCGCTGACACTGACATATTATCTCTTTATTTTGTAAATAAACTGTTATTTCGCATTCGCATCCCATTTTTTGTTGCAGCCTAAGAGCTGGACTACAACAGAACTGAGTCATAATGACGGTTTATTATCTTTTTAATTAGGTCCAAAGTTTGGTATACACTTCCACAAAGTGTACATTGTTCCTCAATGGTAACGACTCAGGTGAGCTTACCTGAAGATCCCTTTAACATCGTTGCCATTAGCATCCGGTTGTGTGTTGCTGTTGCGGCTGGGAGCCGTTCTCAGCTCAGGACCTCGAAAACGCTCCAGGAAAGAGTCTGGGCGCTCCTCCTCCAGGAGACTCCTGTGTGCCCATTCTCTGAGTCTGACCACCAGGTTCACCAGTCTGACACACACACACACAGAAACAGTGATGAAATGCCTAATAATTTGGAACCATATTAAAGGGATAGTTTGGGTTTTTTGAAATGGGATTGTTTGAGGCACTGACACAAACTCAACACCGAATGTGCATGCACACATGGAGAACACTTGCTGTTAGATAGCTTTTTAGTGTGTGTCGCTTTGTAAACTGCTCTCTCTCCATATAGATGTGTTATCTAAATGTGTTATTTTGTAACTGTAGCGTTTGAAATTCTTGGCTCACATTTACCTCAGTGACCCAAAATGACCACACAAGGCGGCAGTCCACCTCCTTGTGTCGCCACAAGCTAAAAAGGTTGATTTTTCACAATGGACTTTGATGCGGGAGAGTGAGCTGAATACAATCTAATCCCACACAGGATAAAAAGAGGACGAAGTAGAAAACATATTCTTATAAAACTGTAAAGTCAAGCAGTCAGAGATTTTTTTTTGCTGAGTGGCTAGAATCATGTGCACATGGACAAATTTGTTGGTACTGTTCAACAAGTAATTTGGTCTACTGTTCCTGGGTAAACTGCTCTAGCTGTCCTAGGTTTCAGATCTCAGATCTTTTCATAGATGTTAGGAGTAGGAATAAGACCAGGAGTCAGAGAGGGTCATTTGAGTTCTGTGTTTTCTTAACAAGTCATTCGTGGCTGCTTTTCAACTGTGTGACTTGGATCAGTATCCTACTGGAGGAACCATGAACTGTGACTGAGACTTTCTGACACTGGGCAGTATTTCTTGCTTCAGGTTTTATTTTGCCCTGCGCAGATTGAGGGGCCACATGGTCGGTGTAGTGGGCGCGGCCCGGTCAGAACAAAGGCCCTTCTGCATGGAGTTTGCATGTTCTCCTTGTGTGTGTGGGTTTTCTCCAGGTTCTCCAGTTTCCCCCCACAGTCCAAAAACATGCAGATTAGGCCTATTGAACACTCTAAATTGCCCATAGGTGTGAATGTGAGATTGAATGGGTGTTTGTCTCTGTGTGGCCCTGTGATGGACTGGTGACCTGTCCAGGGTGTGACCCCACATTTTGCCCTAAGTCAGCTGGGATTAGGCACCAGTGCCACCCTGTGACCCTCATGTGGAGGATAGAGCAGTGGTGATGGTGAAAGAACGATGTGACGATGCTAAAATGCTCTAGTTTTGTCTCATAACTGCAGGGAATATTTTTCTAGAAGCTTTGTCCATGGACAGTGGAGGTCTCCTGGGTCTTCTTCCATTGAGTCCAGTATTGTTTAAAAGGTAACTTACGGTGCAATCGCTATAGAGTGATGTACGTTGACCTTGGTTAACAGACAAATTTAACCTGGTGCTTATTAAGGCTAAATAATTAGTTTGAAACTAATATAATTTTTTAAGGGTACCAACTAACCTTTCCAGGCTTTTTAGAATATCTTTTTAAAATACACATTCAATAATTTATATATATATAAATATGATACAATATATGATACAATTTTGTATATATATGATATATATGATACAATTTCTCCATCTGCATCACACCATCTCTTCACACAGATTTCTGCAAACATTTGCTTTCACACACATCACCTCTGGAGAATGTCCAGAATTCAGTGCGAGTCTGAGAGTAGCTCTTGTATCAGTACCTTGTACAACCACACTGTAGTTTAACTATCACTTCAACATTACTAAATTCATTGTATAACATATATATATATATAATATCAGAGGAAGGGCTGACAGCTCTCCATGTTGGGTAAAAATAAAACCATTTTCTCAATGTGTAAAATTTAAGATGCTTTTTTTTTTTTTTGCATTAAATATAATTTTATATTATATAGTTATATATCTTCAGCTGATACCTAAACTTTTACTAATAATGGTATTATGGGAAACAAAAAATGCCCCATTGCCAGGGCAGAATAATTATTTTCAACCTCTTGCTGGAGAGAATACAGCAGAAGCAACATAATAATTGGTTCATAAACTTTTTTGCAGGTTTACCTCGAGATAGCACCACTTCTTTGAAAGGAATTCTGGGATGTGTTTCCACGAGGGTCGAGAGCAGCGACTCTTTGTAGCTCGGAGGATGTGTCATCGCACACAGATGGAACCCTGGGATAACAAACCAGAAGAACACACACACACACACACACGTGAGTTTGCTTCTCATAAACTAATTATTTTCACAGTGGGGGGTCCAGGACCCTTTGGTGTGTCTGACCCATAATAAATAAATAAATAAATAAAGCACTTGACATAGTAAGTAAAATGATAATAAAATAAAAAATAACAAAACAATAAAAAGCGCGTCAAACAAAATGGAGCTTTTAAAAGTAACAGAAGAAGACACTGTATCTGCTCCCCTCAGCTCTTTCCACATCTGAAAGTCTTACTCACCTTTGGTTTTAAAGTTAGACCATGGAAAGACGTGTAATGACCTACATATGAGGTCAAAAGGTCAGCTGCTGGAGATTAACAGGCTGTGTGCCCTGAATTTGTTGTGTTCCAGTTGAGAAACCCAAACATATCTGGGACGAGCCATCGTACGCCATGGTCAGCAACACTCTACATGGTATTTATGCACACAAAAAGCGTGTTGTAGCCGTAAAAGTGGCAGTGTTTGAGTGGTGGCAGCCACCTTTAAAAATTGCTGGTGATTTTCCAAATCGGAATGTCTTGAAATTTCAAGAAAAAAATGGAAAGCACCAATTGCCCCCCCCCCCCCACTAGCCTTAAAAGTAAAATGTAAAATTTTATCAACCTTTTCGGTGAAGTTTCATGTTGCAGCTGAACATCCCTCGTCTCAGCCTTCCCTTCCACGTGTGGAGACGCACATTTGTAGCCTTCGGTTGTCCATGGAGGACTGACCCCACTTGTGACAAAACTGCAAAAGGCTCATTTACATGATCGTACACACTAAAAAAAACTGAAAGTTCTATCGCCCCTTGTGGATGTCTAAGTAATTAACACTACACTGCTTCTTCTGGAAACACAGAGGGAGACGTGTGGAGCGGACAGGCCTATCAGGCATTGTGTGAACTAATTTGGCTACTGTTTGAACATAAATTACATTTATTTATATTTAGTTATGCATATTATCATTTAAATGTTTAACTGTATTGTAAAAAGGAGTCCATCCTGTTGGACTGGAGTGGCACTGGTCGGTGGGGCGTTGCCATGGCATCAGTGCCCCCCCCCCCCATCTGGGACTAGAGGGATGAGATGAGAGGAGCTTTGAGAGAGATGAAGAGTCCAGAGGGACTAAGGAACGTGGGTAAGGATAAAGGAGAACTTGTTCCATGTTGGGCCACCAGAAGGAACTGAGGATTGAGGAGTGAACTCTGAACTGCAGTACATTAAGCATATACATATTATGTTCTCTGCATTATTTTGCTGTAAGACAGACTTTTCTGACTGAAAACTGCAATTTGTAAACCTCTCCCACACCAAAGTCCGTAGAGAGAATGAGCACTTTTGCATCACGGCCCACAGGAGTTGTTGATCCTCTACTGCCTTCATCAGTGAGTTCAAATGTGTTATTTTGTTATTATTTTGTTGACAGTGGTGTTCGAAAATCCTTTACTAAGGTTTACCTTAGAGACACAAAGTGACCACACAAGGAAGTAGTAGACCAGCAGCTCCTGTATTAACACAAGCTACAGTGAACAGAGGCTGTTTAACAGTGAGATAACGTGGAAAACATGTTTTTATATAAATATATTTTAATTCTATTTTGTCTTGACTTTTGTCCAGAGGCTAAAATCAGTTTCTTTCTTGAGCCACAGCTGGCAGCCATATTTTTCAGTGTGAGCCAGAATGTTTTATGTTGATTTTTGGTGCAGATGTCCAGCAGGGGGCACACACAGTTCAGGCAGATGGCTGCATTTACACTGCAGGTCTTGATGCCTAATTCCGATATGTTGCCTATTTCCGATTTGTCTGAATGGCCTGCCTATGCATATCTGAAATATGCAGTTACACTGTTTAACACTTGAGGGGATAACCCACAGGGCGGACTTAGTTAGTGACCTGAAAAAGGTTTAGAAGGCCAAAACAGAAGTGGTTTGAGCCCCCATCCTCCACTACAGCAGTCAACAGAGAGTCACATGATCACAGCTGGTGTCATTCACCACTGCATTAAAGACACAGAAGTCACATTGACAGGTAACATCTGATCTGTCCACTTACACTGTAGACGCAAAAGCACATATCTGATTTATTTCCGCACGCCAGTGAGGCCTGAATCTGACCCGGTGATGCCTAAATCCATGTGTTTTGTGTTTTCATTTTTCTTCCAGCTTGCACTGTCGTGGGTCACAGTTGATGTGTGACACATGGGGGGGGAAAGATCAGCGTACATTTGCACCACCATGCGGTGCAAACGCAGCCAATGTGTCAACATCACATACGTCCATACATAAAAAAGCCTTAACAGTACCTTCATTTCAATATTAAAGAGAAAATACCTTTTGCATTTGTACCTTTGTATCATGTAGGAGTAAAACTGTTGTCAGTCCCTGACCAACATGAGTGTGTGGGTCTCATCACCTGCTCAGAATACTCTCAGCTCTCTCGATCTCCTCCTCCAGCGTGGTCTTCACTGACAGATTGTGGGGAGAGCGATCCCTCTCTGCTGCCTGGCCCGTCATCTTCAGATCTGACCAGTTTTACAAGGCAACGATGAATGAATTCAAGGTAAACAGCGGGAATCCATTAACATCACTCCAAGATTGCAGTAATGTAAAAGAAACAAAATGCTTCTGATGAAAGATTAAATCAACAAAAGCCACATACTGGTGATAAAAACCATAGAAGGGGAATTGATAGTAAAGAAAAATGTTGTCAGAGCAAATTGTGATGTTAAATGAAATAGTTATAGGAAGAATGTGTACGAGACAAAATGATTGGGAGTGATTATACGTAGATCACAGACTCTGTTGGAACCCGTATATAGAAAAAATCCAAATGTCTAATGCTATTCTTTTTAAAATAATACCATTATATTGTGTGTCATACTCATACATGTTAAGGTTTGGGGACGTGTAAAGTTATTTTTTATGTTTCAATTATTTATTATCCCTGAACTTCAAAATGTTTAGTCATTGTGTATTAAAAAAAACCTAATAATAACAATAATTTAAGATGTAAAATAATTAAGGAACATAATTCAAAGACATGTTCAACTCCTATAGTGATCTCTTTATCAGAATACAATTAGATAATACAAGAAATATGAATACAGAATTAATTTTTTTCCGCAAAAAAACTACCACAGGCTAAAAGTGTATTGTGTATCAAGTATTAAGTAAGTACGATGCCTGAGCATCACATATGCATGTTGCATGAGTTCTTCTGAATGAAAATGCCAGACGCTCTAACTTTGCATCAGCACAGCCAGCAACAAAGCTGTAGATGACCCAAGGCTTTCACACCCTTCTGTCTCTCGTTATAGCGCACGGGTTTTGCACTCATACATGTTTTTAACTCAGTTGAAGTCAAACAACTTTCCATAAATATTTGTTTCCGTTGCTGTTTTTATTCTCCGCCCATTCCACCTTAGAAAACAAAGTTAAAAGAAAGCCGAAGCTCTTCAATGAAGATCGATTCAACAGAATGACCGGAAAAGTAACTATTCTATTAAAAAAAGAATAAAAATAAGAAACATAAAAAAGTAAATATAGGCACATATATATATACAGGTATAAACAGTATATATATATATATATATATATATATATATATATATATATATATACACTGATGCAGTACATAGATGCAGTAGCAGGAGAGAGGGATGTGTTTACAGTTCACAGCCTCAGTGTTTATGGTGTATGTGACAGATTATAGTCAGGGGACTGGGGGACGACTGGGACTGTCACAGTCCCTTAACTTAATTGGTCCGACACACGGCAGATGGTTGCTGTGGCAACAGAAGCAAACTATAGATGGAACTCACACGTTTACAGGCTGCAGTGGGTTTTTGACTTTTTGAGGTTCATCTATCTATCTATCTATCTATCTATCTATCTATCTATCTATCTATCTATCTATCTATCTATCTATCTATCTATCTATCTATCTATCTATGTCTGGGCCCCAGGGCCTTTTCAGGGTTAAGACCTGGTTTTAGGGTTCAGGTTATAATTGGGTGTCGGGTGTAGGGTTAGGCATTTAGTTGTGATGGTTAAGGTTATGGTAAGGGTCTAGGGCGTTATGTTGACGAGTGTCCTCACTAAGATATAAAAACAAGTTTGAGTGTGTGGACATGTATAAATGTGTATATATGAAGCTATATTTCTGATTTTTTAGTATGAACAGAGACAAGTTTTAAGAATGGTAATTCATATGCTTTGAACCTATCTTGTACATCCAGAGACAAATGTTAACAACACATATTATATAAGAATATGGCTAAATCACATTAGGTTCAGGGAAATGTGTCTCCGTATCACACGTCCGTGCCTACAGTATACGTGCAGGGACACACTTCAACCCCTTCGCAGTGCAGACAGGTGTTTAGACGACTGTTATCATTGTGTGACTAATTGGCGGATCATTAACGACAACAAACACACGCGCACACACACGCACACACACACACACACAGGCTCTGTGGCTCAGTGAGTCAATCAGCTGCTCTCCCTCAAGAGTCACATCACTCAGGAAACCAGAATGCATGACATGCAGTGGAGTTTATACAAATCTGTGAAATCACCCTTAAATTCATTCATTAATCAGACACACTTTTATTTATATGTCTTATTTCTCTGAGGGGGGACTGCAAACCCTGTCTTTGTGACCTAATTTTGCACATTTCATGCACTCATGTTTTCTTTGGAAGTTAAACCGAAAACATTGTGATCTGGTTAGAATTAAATGATTCACTCACTGAGTTATTTGTGTCATGTGTAACGGGAAATCACAAAGTAAATTCATAATTAACAGTTACGTGTTTTTTGTTGTTATATAGTGACATTTTAGTCACATTTATTTAGGCAACAGAGTTTTTTGTTTGTTCTCTCTTGCAACAGGCATGCTGTAAAAATCTAATTACACACAATTTTACATACCAAAACACACACAAAAAAAGAATAAATCAACCAATTAACACCATACTTAAATGGACAAAACATGCCAAAAACAAGTAAACAATAATACACTTTAATTCTTACTTTAAGGTCCCTTAAGTTTGAAAGTGAAGCCAACTCCTCATGGTGATTTCACACAGATGCATCCAGAGCAGCCAGTCCATCGTCGGTGCTCACAGTCCACGTCCTGAGAGTAAAAAGTCATCCACCCTCATCCTCCTCCTGGGGTGAGTCTCCCTTCTTCTCCCCAACTGCGTCAACACGATCCTCAGATGGTGTGAGGACACACTGCATCATGGAAGTCTCTGCTTCAGACCGAGGTGTCTTCTGGGACAACAACCTCCTCCTCCTCTTCTTTATAAATACAAACCATATACCTGTGCCAGTCTAAGCCTTTATGAGGCCCTCAGCTGGATTTAATGTATATTTCTATAATATATTATATAATGTATATAATGTAATGTTTTTATTGTTTTGCACAGTAAAAGGCATGTGTCAAACTCAAGGCCCGCGGGCCATATCCGGCCCATAATACCATTATATCCGCGAGATCATTTTACTTTGATCTATTATTATTGTTATTAATGGCCCGGCGATGTGAAGCGCTGATAACACACAAACTACAGATCCCATAATGCAGCGCAGCAGCAGCCTTCAGAACGATAGGTTACCTGGGAACATTCCCGCACAGCTAGCCGTCTTCATCCGCGGAGTGGACTCGGATTTGAGCGTTACAGAGGATATATTGGACATTACATCGACGCACGGGACAACGACAGGAAAAGACATTTTTTGAAAACGTATGTCAAAGTGTAACCGACGTGAAACTGTCCTGGGGCAAACTTGTTGGACTTAGAACAGACGGAGCAGCGGCGGTGTGCGCTGAATAAAGATGCAGGAGGAGAAGTGAACTGGTGAGTTGACGGGGAATTAATGACATGTATTTATTGTGGAATAGTATTCCTGTCTGTTTTTATTCCTATTCATGTTCAAAAAACATTTACTTTTAGTGTAATCAATAAATGTACACAGTAGAATCTACTGTCTTCAATAATTTCATCGTTTTGTGTATGACAATGGAAACTTTACATGAGAAAGAATAAGTGCACTGATAATTACTTCAGAGCTCATAAACTAAATATACTAGACTCCCTGTTCATTATCTGTCTGAAACCTGTGTCAGCTGTTCCTACACTCTCAAGAATAATGAATGCACTTCCCCCTACACCACTGCAGTCAGCTGTTAGCCTGTAACAGCTGATTGCTTTTAGTCCTGTTGCAGGCTGTTAGCCGGCTAATGTAATGTTTGAAATACTTATCTCTTTTACATCAGGAAATCACCACAGATAGTTAACACAGTTCCTTCCTTCAGGTTAAGTTTGGTGCTGAGTTTTTTTTCAGCCGTCAACAGAAGTTTCGACGGAGATGATTCTGGGGGAGGATTCAGTTCATATCAGATTTACTAGTTAACTAACATGGACTTTTCAGATCCGATTGGCAGAGCTCAGGTAAACCGACGGCGTGCGTTCACAGAAGCGTTTGTTGTGACACTTTAGTCGTGTACAGATGTAGGAATAAACCAAAGAGGATTGTCCAGTGAATGGCAAAATCAGCAGTGGGAGGGATACAGTAGGTCCGAAACATGAAAAAGTGTAGCTGGTCCAGCTACCAGATTTATCACAGTTTGGGCCAGTGCCAGGATAGATGCGAGCTAGTTTGCTTTTTGACCAGTGAGTCCTGTGTAAGACCCCATGACGGTTATGAACATGCTTCAAAATCAATTGCCAAATCTCAGCATTGATATCTAGATCGACATCTTCAGATCAAGTACTGCACATACTGTGAGAGGTAGATGGTTCACATTGTACAAAACAGTTGTAAAGGTTTGAGATGGCACCTTTAAGCTGAGGATTGAACAAAATCTCAGATGGGAAAAAAAGTGGGTCTTTGGTAGATTAAAAACATGACTTTGCTCCTTAAAAAATGGGAATGTTCCTTCTACAGCATGTAAAGCCATGTTGCAAAGGCTGAGTCCATAATGGAGGGTTAAACAAAGGGTTTGAGTGTATAGGTGAGAAAAGGGATAATCCCTGGAAACCAAAGTGGTGTTTGACAGAGGTTGAGGTTTTGACTATAACCTTTTTCTAGTGTGTTGATGATAGTAAAGCTACAGGGAGACACAACAAAGACATTAGAGAGGAGGGACCGCACGAGGTGTCCTTGATCTGCAACCACGGCAGGGGATGAATTTTATCATAAAACCAGTAAAAAAAAACAGACCAGTAAGAAAATACAAAGTTGGGTAATGCCAAACCACCAAATTCTTTCTTTTCCTTTTTTGAATTCTGGGCTTTTTTTGGGGGCCCTATAAATAGAGAGATCGAACTGCCAAGTGAGTGGAAACAATGTTTTGGATGAAAATAGGTATGCATTGAAAGACATATAAAAACTTGGGAAGCACATTCATTTTTTGCAGTTTATCCTTCCAGCAAGGGCCAAAGGTAAGAGGGATCGGTGAAGGTCAGTTGAACCATTAATTTACCATTGATTTAGAATTTTATGTTATTTTATATTGTGGACTGATGAATATTAATTGCAGCCATAACAGCAATGGTATGAATTGGCATATAACTTCTTTCACCGTTTTGGTTTTCAGCCAAGTGTTTTCTCATTTTTGGTTTTCAGTTTCACTTACACTTTTATTTTGGTGCATCTCTTATGAAGAGGGGAAAGTGGGCAATCCTGCTGAGTGCCAGGTTCTTCATGATTCCTTCCACCTTGACGAGATACATTGAAGTATCCCCACAGCATAATACTCGCAGCACCGTGTTTTACTGTGGGGATGATGTTCTATGGAGAAAGAGCTCTGCAACCCCACAGTCTATTTCTGTGCAGAGCTCTACAGTAGTAGTTGTCTTCTTTGAGACTACAATTCCTGACTTGTCCAAGTACTTCACTTGTCATGGAAGTTGTTCTGGGGTCTTTAGACACATCATAGTCTTTGAAATCTTTCTCTTCCTACCTCTGCCAGGCGTGTTCTGTATTGTGTGGCTCTCTTTGAATTTCTTGATGATGCTTCTCACTCCAGAAGTCTAGTCTAAAAGTCTAAACTCAAGTCTAAACTGATTTCTTTTGTTTTTGGCATGATGCTTTCTCAAGTCACAGCTCAAACCCTTCCTGACGATTTTATACTGTGTGTAAATTGGGAGATAACCCTTAGTTTTAACTTGATTTTTAAAGTTTTGAGCATTACACAATTAAGCACATCATTGCACAACAGTGGTTTGTGCTATGGCTGAATAAAAAAGGTCAGTTGTTAAGGGGGATAATAATCCTGGTAGTCTTTAGATTTTGTGGAACCATTTCATTTCTGTGTGCAAAGTCAATTAATGGAAGCATCCAAAATAAAACAAGGATGTTTGAAAACGCTGTGTTAAAAATCCGCATGTGGGAGATACTTAGAAAACAGTGACATGTTCATATGGGGCTAATAACAACTGTAGCTTGAGCTCTTCAGTGCCTTACCTCTGCTTATTTACAGAGCCGTAGCATCAAGGTAGGCAAACTAGGGCCTCAAGTTGAGAGGGGGCCCCTCAACAGAAAACTGATACAGTACAGCTGCATGGCAATGATGCCAGGTTGCAATGTCAGAATACCATCTAAAGGGGGCGCCCCCACTAGTTTGTTGTAGTTAAAAGTCTGTGTTGGATGGCATAGATATTTAATAAATGTTTGCTGCATAGGGTCCTTCTTTACCTAGGGCCCCCAGAGAAATTTAAAACAGCTCAGATTATTAATGTTTAGACACACAGTTGTTTATGTTCCTGAAAATTCTCTTGCTGCATGAGTTTGGAATTCTTGATTAGTATTTATTTCTTTTTCTTTTTTTCCCAGCAATTGTTTAAGATATTAATTCTGCCTCCCATACCGCCACACAGCAACGGGATGGGTGATGAATTTTTAACACATTGTACCTTTAAACTTCATAAGTTCTTCTACTGAACTCCAATGTTGTAAAATTAATCAACCACGGAAGAGAACAACAGTTATGATCATATGCACAAGGTGATGCAAACAAACTCCAAAGACATATATACATTTTTCTTTTTCATATTTATCGTTTACATGTAAAGCACTTATGAGTAAATATGAACATGAGACCAAACACAATTTGGCCATTGTCATGGAATATTATGAAGTTACTGTTTATATTTGCTAATGCTGAATAGGGAGAAAGTGGAAAATCCCCAAAGCACCTGTACATGCCATCTTTAAGACAAGAAGAAAGTACAGCAGGAGTCAGGAGAGTCCAGTCAGCCTGCTCCACATCCAAAGTAACAGACACAAATTTAAAATAACAGACCAAACACCCCAAAACCAAAATTTACCACTCAAATAATCCCAAGAAACATACAAATAACAAGTATAAGCATCCAGACAGCACAACAATGCTGCTTATAAGTCCAACTGGACCTTTAGGCTTCTGTCTGCAGATATGTAGAAGTTTATAGTGCCAGTTATTAAGACCCACCTGTACTTCATTAAGTGAGAGTGAACATTTGGGTGTTTTTTTTATGTGTGCTGAACCCAAGCATCCAAACTCTCCAAGTCTTTCTTTCTTTCTTTTTTTTTTTTTTGCCCAGTCATGGTTTGGTGTTCAGGAATGCATGTTACTTAGTCAAGGACTGAAAGTTCTTATCAGTCTGAGTAAAAATATGTAAACAACCTTGCAGCTGGAAATATGCTAACGGAAAAAAGAAAGAAAAAAAAAAGACAAAAAAAACAAAAAAAAAACAACAGCATTCTTATACAATAAGTGTTACAGATTTGGAAAGTAACAAGTTTGTCATTATTAACTCAAGACCCATCTCTGTCTTAGTACTTTGGACCCAAATTCTTTTCTAATAAAAGAGGCAGTGATACATGCAATAGTATTATTCTGACTGCAGGATTCTCCTTCAAAAACAAAAACAAAAACACATCAATCTTCAATCCTTCTGTAGGGGGAGCTCTTTTGGGGGTACAGGTTTTGAAAGTGTCACAACAATCCCAGCCAGCCCCTTAGACTCGATTCATCCCCCGACCCATCAAACAGGCAAACACCGTCATCACCATTTTTGGTTTGACCTCCACGAGGTCTTCTGGAAGAGCGTAGACACGGGCCCCGATCTTCCTCGCCATAGAGATGGCGTATCTAGGAGAGAGGAGGAGAGTTTGTCAGTCTTAGCAACATTGTTTAAACCAAAATGTGTACTTGTAGCCACAGAGTATCATACTTGGCGTTTTCCAGCTTGTCGTCTTCAGAGAGGTTGCTGGTTTTTATCAGGTCATAGTTGATGCTTGAAGGCTTGATGGCGTCTATCAGCTCTAATACTGCCAAGCTTTTGCTGATCTCCTTGTCCTGATGATGATGTAACAGACACACACATTTTAAGTATTTGTTGGCTCTCGTTAGGACACGATAAAAAGTATGGACTATGCCTTTCATTTCAGGTAGCGTGGTTGTGTGAAGTACTACCATGTAGTTGACATTGACTAAGCTCTGTATGAGCTTGACTTAGGTCCTGCAGCACAGACGCTCTCTTTATAAAATCCATACCTTTCTGAGTCTACAATGTCTTAAGAAACCTCGCTATTTATTGGCAATAGACAACCTTCTCAAACTAGAAACTAAAGTTTGTAAACCACTCCCACACACATGGACACAGGAGGTGCTGGTCTACTGCTGCCTTGTTTGTTAAGTTTGTGTCATGGAGGTTCATTAAAACAGATTTCAGACATCAAGATGATACATTTTGACTAAATGATGGATGAAACAGTGAATAGGCGACTCATGTGCTCGGTTCACGAAAGAGAAAGAGAGAAAAACTTGCAGCCTTTTCCAGTCAGAAAAGTCATGGTGAGATATAGTAATGTGAATATATTAAGATAAAAATGGAGTAGACTTAAGCAAGCATAGATTTTACAAGGCATGTCTTTTGTTATTGACTAAAAATCACTTTTTTTCATGTGTCCTGCAATTTAAAGGGTTCATTTTTGTGTCACATTGTTGGATGAGGTTTTTCTCTTTGTGTCAAGGTCATTTTTTTTCCTCTTGTCTTTGGTAAGCAGCATGTACAAGAGAATATCACTGACTAACTTAGATAACTTAGGTAACTAATGTGTCATCATAAATCCCACATTAAAGAGATTCTCCTCTTTACACAATATATATATTGTATGTTAGACAATAGTTATCCTCCAGTTCAGGATTTTGTAGGTGTGTTTAAACATGTCTCAATTGCACACAGGAGTCATAGTTTCATAACTCCTCCTAAAATCCCATAATGATATAAAAAAGTGATGTATCAGCAGTTTACTGTTCACTAGTGAATAACTGCAACTCCTGCACTACTGCCTTTGGTTTTCTAACTAGCTGAGATGTCTTTGTCCTGAAAACAGAGCAGACTCCCTTAGTGGTACTGACGGAGAAAGAGGGAGATAGAGAGCAGGACTGTAGCTAAAGCAGCTCAATATGTGTTCAATATGTTGTTCAACTGACAGCAAAATAGTGAAAATGTCTATGCTTCTCTACATGCTTGTTGAACAGGAAGTTTAATACCAGTGTTTGCGTTAATATGTTTACGAACAGTGCCATTTGCAGACATTGGTCCTAATTTAAGAAAGTCGACCAGAATGTGTATTGTTTCAGTCATTTAGGAAGATATACAGAACTCCCCCAGGAGACACTAGCTATGTTTACATGCACAATATGTCTTCATTCTGAAAAGTTTCATTCTGATTGGAATCTACAATTACATGGAGTATTTTGACATGCAATTGTAGTTGTTGTCTGATTGGTGTAGTGGTAAGTACTCCTGCCTTTGCAGCAAAAAGACCTGGGGTCTGAACAAGGGCCTTAGTGCATGGAGTTTGCATGTTCTCCCCCCATGTGTGCGTGGGTTTTCACCGGGTTCTCCAGTTTCCTCCCACAGTCCAAAAAACATGCAGATTTGGGGATTAGGCTACTTTGACATTTTTAATTGCCCATAGGTGTGAATGTGACAGTGGATGGTTGTTTATCTCTATGTGGCCCTGTGATGGACTGGCGACCTGTCCAGTGTGTAACCCCGCCTCTCGCACTGTGTAAATTGGGATTAGGCAACAGCGCCCCCTATGAACCTCATGTGGAGGATAAAGTGGTAGAAGATAAGTGACTAAGCGTAAAAGCAGAAGCAGCTTCACTTTTGCTTCCGTGAAGGCTGCACGTGTCAGCTCGTCCCCTCACTGTCTGCTATCCGTCTCATTTTCCTCCTCTTCTGCGTCTGCGACTTTCGTGTATGTATTATATGTATTATTCTTTGATTTTCATCCTTTTCCAGCATTAACAAAATGGAAATATGTCACATGGATCAGACACATGATATACAAAATCATGGAATTAATTTTGATTCGATGGACTGCATCGAATCAGACTTTTTGACAAAGTCAGAAGACAGTTTTCTTTTTAATAGCTTTACAGGGACATATTTTCATGTAACTTACACATACAGGAAAACCAACTTTACCTTAAAGCTTGAAATCTTGGATGATTTTCCAGCCTCTGCCAATGTTTTGTTCACCCACTTTACAATGATGTCATCATTCACTTTTTGTCCATCTCCCAGGTCCTCCAATACATTCAACGTATATCTGCAGGAAGGCAGAGATTATTGACAGAAACACTCAAGATAACTTTTTTCATGATGTGGGAATGAAAGGCAAAGACCAAACAATAAAACACAGAACCACACCTTTCTTGAGCAGCAAGGACATGAGTGCTGCTGTGAACTTGTGCATCTCTCAAACAGTCGGAAAAGTTGACACAATAACAAAAATGGGAGGAAAAACTAAATATGGCAATACACGTCCTTCATGACAGGAGCCAAGTGAGTTCATGGAAATGTGGTCTCCATCTGGAGGAACATGCTCATACTATGCACCACTGGCATGAAGGAGAGGCTTATAACCACCAACCTCATAGAATTTGTTTACAGTAAATAGACAATTATCAGAATGAATCTGATGATGAAGACTGATGGTAATTGTAGTGTTTCAGAATCCCACACAGACATACTAATGGAATAACATTTGGAAACAACCCCTCGCATTAATATATATAAATATATTAAAAAAGTTTTGATTTGTATAATCCTTTAAATCCTTTACATAATTTGGTATATAAGAATATTCTTCAAGAAGTTGGTTCACAGGTTTTTCTGGCATTACAGATCAACAATCCTATAATATTATACAGTAAATCAAATGATTTAAGGGAATCAACATGTGTGCATCTCCTGTTTACAGCCTCACAACTAAATCTGGAGCTTTCATTCAGAGGGCAGTTCAGAGTTTTTGCACACACCAATTAGTGATTTAACCCCCCCCCCCCTTTTTTAACACACCAGTAGTGAACACACACAAACTGGGTGCAGGAGCAGTAGTGGGTTTGGGTGTTTTCTAATAATTAAAATGAGCTCCCAACTTCTTCAGTGTGAATATTTTCTGGTTTTCTTGCTCCATATAACAAGCAATATTAAAACTGATATATTTTGGTTTGTGGACAAAATAAAACTCTGTCATCATTAGCAACATCATCATTTTAAAGGTTTGGGTCAACATTTTCTGACAGGTTATGGACCAAACAAGTACTCAGTTAATGAAGGAAATAATTGAGAGATATATCAATAGTTTCAGTCCTAAACTCAACAAATAACTTTCTTTTTTCTCAGCAATCCTGCCTACTGCAGCTTCTAAAGTCCTAAATACAATTTTTTAAATGTTTTGTACAGTCCACAAACAGGGCTCATACACTGTGGAGATGATGTTGTTTTTTTCTATTTCACCCTTTTTCTGAAGAAACACAGTTGTTGCTGTTGTGCGGTTTCACCTTCTCATCAACTGCCACACCAGTGCCAGAGTCAGGGTGGTGTTGCCCTCATTCAGGTCCTGCCCACCAATGCCAACCAGGGAGAACTTGGCGTTTTTGCCCAGGTCTACTGCATAGTTGCAATTCTCCAACTAGGAGGCACAAAATAGAATAGTTGGCAAAAGACAACCAACAACAAAGAGTATTGTCTTACAATGATAAGAGAGGGGTGTTATTTACCTTTTTCATATTGCATCCCAGTTTGGGGTAAGGGGGTTGGTTGACTTTGTTTTTCCAGTCAACAGGCACTTTAATTTTCTCATAGAGCTGAAAGATGACAAGGGCATCCTGTAGGTCTCTGTACAACAGGAATGTGTTTAAATATTAGTTATAGCAGTCTGTTGTAAAAATGAATTCAGAGACTTTGTTCTAAATACATTATACATATTTTAATTTGTTGATGAAAATGTGTGTAATTGGGAACTAATGCCTAGGCCAAACCTAGCCGGTATTTCTAAAAAAAAAAAAAAAAAATTAATTTTTTATTAAAATATTATTACAAATTATTTTATGTAAAAAAAAAAAAAAACTCCTTCCACACAGGTTAGTTTTTAAAAATATCTCCATCTACACAATAATGCATGGAAACCCTGTCAAGTGGTGTTATGGGCCAAACAGTGAAAATTGTCTCCCCATTCTTCTACAAGGGACTTTTTTAACAAAATGATCTTACCATCTGGAGGTTTAAGTAACATAACATAAGAGTTTGCTCTTGAGTTACCCCCCTGCAGTTGATAAACAGGATTGTTTGTCACAAATGTTGTAAAATATAGGTCACACTAATTTTCTTAAACTTAAAAGATATTAGAAACTAATACTAACCAAGTGAAAAAAACAACAACAAAAGAACAATAGTGCTTTATTTTGAACACTGTATGCACACAATTTGTATACAGTGTTCTGTGATGTACGCCCTAAAGTTGAATGCTGTAGTTCTTTTTTGTGGCACGGACCTGAAACCATAAGTTACACAGTGCAAATGCAGGCGATGCAGAGCTGCTCACGGTTAGACAGAGGTGACATTCACCCCGTTATAAATTCATGTACCATCTAAATAATCTTGGAGACATGAAGGTTGAAATGCTACATTATGTGGCTTTTTTTTAAATTGTATTTCTTTTTCTCTTTTTTCTCTCTCCATTATTGACTTTTTTTTTTTTTTTTTTACATTGTCTGCCAAAATTTGTAAAATATCTTTTTCCTTACATGCTAGGTTTGAGGAAACATAATAAATATATTCTTGTTTTATAAATTCAAAAATCATATTATGTGTTACAGAAATGATGACTAAAAAAATTAGTCAGAAATTGCAAATTTGCTCGCAATTTCAAAAACTTACCTGGCCAATAAAAGCTGATTCTGATTCTGATTTATATTGTGAAATGGGCTGTCATCTTTAAAATGCGAGTCCTAATATAAATCGTTTGGGAAACACTACAATATAAACACGAGTGTTGGTAGTATTTTTTACACTTTTTTCTAATCACTGAAATGTGCCTGGATGAATATGTTTTAATTTTTTTTTAAATAACACACATTCTTGTTGTGTATGTGATACATACCCATAGAGATGATTGACATTAGGGCTTACTCCCAGAGAGTTCATCCAGTTCCGTAATGTTCTTTCTTCTCTCGTTTCACCTAGGTAACAAAGAATCATGTATTTAGGGGACTTGACCTGCAGCCCAGTTGGTGTGGTTTTGAATATGCTTTTGCATTTGTCATCATTTTCATGTATTAAAAATACATAGAATCTGCAAAAATGTTATATAAAAAAATCAACACTTCTTTAGCTCCAAGTTTTTGTGCTTAAGCAAATAATACAGCATATTTATAGGCAATTTCATTATTTCTAACACATACAAATATACTTCATTTACCATTGAAAGTTAAATAAACCAGCTATTCTCTGAAATAAACGCATGCAATACAAATCATGTATATACATCTCAAAAAAACTTTTCTTGAGTCCAGGTTAGAGTGCAGCTTTATATCCCCATACAGCTTAATGACATCAGGAAATAGCATAAAATATCCAGATAATATTTATAATCTATATCAACCAGCCTTACATAAATAATAATAATGTGATTTATATCCTGACATATATCAATATTAAATGATGCAAAAGATTTTTTCCTAGACTAATGTGTTAATCAGAAGTCACAGTTGGTGCTGCTGTTTTTTGTATTTTAATATTAAAATAAGTGTTAAAACAAGTGTCAGTGCTAAACCATGCCTGCAGGTCAAATATAAGATGTTTGTTTTCAACCTTTTCTCTGCAGTTACAGAGTGAAAACATGCTTTGTTAGTCTGCTTGTTACCAGTAAAGATGGGATCCTAAACAGACATTTTGAGAGCAAAGTTTGAAGCAATTTTGTTATTTCTGTTTTCGTGTCTTTTGTCAGCGAACTTCCTTTCTGGTTAAAGAGGGGGTGTTGGTTGGAAAAATGTGTCATCACCTGACTCCGACTTTAGCAACCGTTTAATAAGAAGATGATGACAGCTGTGGGGTTGTTTGCTTGTATTTCCAAGCAGCTGTCAATCTAATGCGATAAAACCCCAGCCATACAGCCTTGATGAAGAGGATTATCTGCTGAGACTTTGTGATAGTTAAACGCTTAACAATAATACCTACAGTAAGGATGGTTTTAATAATCAACCTCAAATTGTCAGGGTTTTAAAATTATAGATCAGGCTTTTTGAAGTGTGGTTGTATGAGGTAATGACACATGTGTTATTCTGTAAACCACTCACTCCCCAAAACTTCCCATGGCACAAAGGAAATGTAAATTTACTGCTGTCTACTGCCATTTTTGTATTGTTGGTGTTTGAAATATTTTATTTGCATTTACCTAAGCGGTACAAATGTATAGAATGAAACTCAGTGGTGTCCATATTAGTCTTAATTAATTGATTAAGCTTTCATTACATCAAATTTAATGATTTACCCACGGAATAGCCCTAGAGGGGTTAAATATCGACATTGGACTACTGTTTCAGTTATTTACACATTAGTTGTTGACTCATGAAAGGACATAAATGTATACAATTCATGAATGACAGCCAATAATTTGCTGTAATTAATCATTTTTACTCAACGTATAATGGCCATAACCCCTCTTGTTCCAGCTCTGTGCTTTCAAAGTGCACATTTAATTAATTTATTTCTTTTACAGATGAGGTAACTAGATGTTTGGAGCTAATAAGTGTGTCAGTGGAGAAGCAGGAGAGTCATAACATATTGTCTTGCAGGCCGAATACAACTGTACTGCAGGCTGTATGTGGCCTGTGGGCCATGAGTTTGACACACATGCAGTCGAGGCTCCTGAATCTTCACTAACTAAAAACACACATTTTCCTCTTTGGACTTTGGTGCAGGAAATTAAGTGGTTCACAAACCCTCTCGCACTGAAAAAGGCTACTTAATGGTTAGACATCTTAAGTTGACATGGACTTTATTTGTGTTATGGCAGCCATGTTTTCATTGAAAGCAAGTGTCTGTGTGTCATGTTTTGTTCATGGTGCACAAGGGGGGGTTGGGCCACGGGTACACATAGTAGTCAGCAGCACTGTGTGTCACTACCTCATACAAGTACACTTCAAAAAAAAAAACCTTCACTAAACTCATGACAAATAATACATAATAGCAGGGAGGTTTGAAATACTTATTACCTGACCTCAAGTTAGTATTATCTCCCATCATCCATGTCCTAACACTGAAAACACTGCAAAGCTCTTATATTTCAGCAATCATCCAGTGTTCCTACCTTCCAACACCCCCCAGTCAATATCCTCATTTTCAGGTTTGGTCAGTGCTGGATATTTGTTAAACAGATTGGCCACAAAAGCGAGGTTGAGTTTGGGGTTCCCACTGACGACGTCAGCTGGGGTGACAAACTGTCGACAGCCGAGCCTGTCGGCCTGCTGCAGCATGGCCTCTGCTCTCTTCATGTCGTCTCGTTCCTGGGCAACACACAAAACACATGCTCCCATCAAAGACACTGTACAGCTGCTACCATGTGGTGAGAAAAGTCAACTGTGAACACTGACGGTCAAAAGTTCTTACAGTGAAGCATGCCATGTTGATGTCTATGCGAGGTTGGTCTTCTTCTGTTCCTTTTGGAGAGATTTGATTCAGGAGGTGAAAATAGGCCCTTGAGTCCTGGACAATTATGTAAAAAAAACAAGCAAATTTGTGAACAGGTAATTCCAAACATGTTTCATAATTGTAACTTTTTTCTCATGATGTCATCGTTTTGTGTGGGCACTACATTTTGTGTACAATCGGTGTCGTACATGCTTCTTTAAATGTATGCTGTGTAGAGGTGGGCTGGATATAACATTTAAGATAATATTGTTATTGTTTGGCATTTTGAGATTTCCCCACTCTGGGACGTTTTTTTTAAGTGTTTCTGGGCTGCCAAATGACATTTTCTATATGGAAGTACCACCTATATGATTAAAAAATTAAGCAGATTCACCTAGACTTGTTTTTGTGTGGAAAGCCGCTCGGTGTGGAGACCCACCTTGATGTCAGAGCTGAAGTTGTTGATCTTCTGCCAGCCAGCATTTTCCAAGTGAAAGTTAGCCCAGCGTAAGAGCAGTTCCTCTGGAGACAGCTTCATTAGGTCCTCCAGTGTTTCCCCATCTCTCAGTAACGCTGCCAGAGCTGCCAAGGGGGACGTTAATGATCAGGTAAGCAACCTCAGACTAGGAAATATGAGTGGCAGGAGCACAGACGAACCCATGTTGTGTAATGAGTACCCTCAACTGTGGCCTGTACCTTCATTTCTGCTGAGCTCAATGTCGGCAAACAGACCAATCTTGATGATTTGCCACAACAGGCCCAGCACCAGATGTGGCTTCCCGTCCATCAAATCAAAAGCATCAATGTTCACCACATGGCAGCCAATGGCAGATGCAGAGTTCAGGGCCAGATTAAGATTCTCCTGTATGGTGTAGAGCATTCACTGTCAGAATATTTGCATAAAAATTGGGATAGAAAAGTTAACTGCACCAGTGTAAATATTTGACTGACTTGTTTTGTAAACCTCGACAGCTCCTTATTCTCCTTCTTCTTGTTTATGGTTCTCTCATCAATAGTGTCTGGCACTGACAGGTTGACCATTTTGCTATGGAAACACACAAAACTAATCATGAGCTTTTTATCAGACATTCAATGCAGCATCCAATCCATGTTGTGTACATATAGTTTGTCGTGTTTAAGATCCTGCTGGGCCTTTTATTGGACATTATCTCTCTCAGCACACATATCTTTCTTTAGAATGATTATATAAAAATGATTTTTTAAGAGAGTGATTATAGAAAAACTTCTCCATCACTCATGGTTAGAGGTTGAGTGAAGCAATTTATTAATCAAACTATTTTGTTTGCTCTTTTTAAATCATTATAACAGAAACTACCCAAATGACCCTGATCAAAAGTTTACATACTTTCAGGTTTTGGCCTGATAACAGTTAACATACGGGTTTAAATGACTACTAAAGGTAACCATCCTCACCTGTGATCTGTTTGCTTGTAATCAGTGTGTATGTATAAAAAGTCAGCGAGTTTCTGGGATCCTGACAGACCCCTGCATGTTTCATCCAGTGCCGCACTGACGTCGCTGGATTCCGAACCATGGGAACGTACTTGGACGTTCCAACATGAGAATGAACCAGTTGGCTACAGCAGAAAAAAGTGAAGGTTCTGGAGTTGCTATCTCAGTCTCCTGACTCCAATATCATTGAGCCACTTGATGGAGATCTCAAATGAGCTGTTCATGTAAGGCAACCCAAAAATTTACAGCTTTTTGCCAAGAAGAATGGGCAGCTTTACCATCTGAGAAAATAACGTTCCTCATCTACAACTACCACAAAAGACTTCAAGCTGTCATTGATGTGGAAGAGGCCAATACAAGGCATTAATAACTAGGTTATGTAAAGTTTTGATCAGGGTCATTTGGGTAGTTTCTGCTGTCTTTATGATTTAAAAAGAGCAAACACAATTGTTTGACATTAAACATTCTTCATCCAACCACTAACCACGAGTGAAAGAAAAGTTCTTGTCTTCTTATTCATATTCTCTGAAGAATGGACAAAAAATCTAATTCTGCCATGCTATGTAAACTAATGAGCACAACTGTATGCATGTGTAACACTCAGGTACATGTCAGACAGGGGGGTGAAGGTAGTCAGTAGATCATAGCCTTCATGAAGAAGCATTTGGCCAGTGTTCAGACTATCTCCTTAGCACAATGTGATTAGCAGTATTTTTTTACTCCCCCTAGATGGGATACTGTTCATTGCAGAGTATTATTATTTATTATTTCAATGCTCAGCACACGTATAAGAAAAAAGCCACTGAAGTTTGACTTATGTTACAGAGATGCATATCAAAACATCCTGCTAAATCCCTATATATATGTGTGTAAATGTATATATACATACACACACACACTGTACATACTGTATATAAGGGAACACCAGGGTTAAGCTTAAGATGTGAGGGCAACTTGTAAGCTGCTTCTCTCAAGGCATCCACTTTTACTGATTTACAGCATGCTCTGCATCTGGCCAAGTCATTGTCCTTGGCATCTTGGGCACTCCAGTCTTTTCAGTAACTTTCTTTGGTGAGCCAGGGGTGTTGGGATTTGCATTTCATAAATGAGAGAGTGAAATTTTAGCAAAGGCACTGTAGAGGTGTAGTATTAGCATTTTTCAGCCTGAAAACATGTTAATACTACACAAAACAAAACATGCTGCTCAGTTTTAATCATGTTTAACTAGGTATTATTATTATTTTTTTCTTATGCTCTCAAGTTAGGACTATTGGTTTAGGTATTTATTAATATTAATATTTATTTCTGATGAAGCTGAGAGGCATTTTTCATTCTCCATATTTTTAACATGCTGACTGACAATAAAATGAAACTTGATGGAGGTACTTGACATTTACGCCTTCAGAGTAGCCTGGTGATAAAGTAGAGAGTTGTGCTGTAAAAACCGAGTCTCTTACCAGAGTACTATACCATCTCCAACAGACGAAAACAGAGAGTCTGTGTTAGGATCCATGGGCAAGACATGTTTGCAGTCGGGATCTTTCCCCAGAGCCGTGTTGATCCAGTTCACGAATGCAAAGCGCTCTTCCTCTGTAAATTTGTACAAGCATACTGGCCTCAGCTAAAAGCAAAGCACCAATAATGTAGCAACATTGGCCGTAATGACTACTTAGAGTAGGTAATGAGTCATTCAGGGGTAAATGATGAATCTGTACCTGAACTGCAAGTCAGCACTTTAAGACAAACATGAGCAGCGACTGGTTAAAAGGAAGGAGACGGTGTCCATCAGGTGAGGACTTTTTGGTGACTCACCCGAGAACGAGTGTTGTGTGCCTTCGCTCGACAACTCAGACGTCCCTCCTATAGCCAGGATCCCTTCTTTTCTGTTGATGACCTTGCGAAAGGTTTTCGCTATTTCACTGCCCCTCAGCTCCTGGACGATCTGAAACAAGACCAAAAAAAAAAAAAAAAAAAAAAAGACTTTTGAAAATTTCCATATGCTGGGCGATATGGAAAAAAAAAAATCTTATCATAATATACTTTATATCATTCGACGTGGATATATATCATAATATAAATCAAATCAATATTTCTGTAAGGCTTTGTGATATGGCTTATAAATATTATAAATCATTTTTTTGTCTATATCTGCATATATAGACACTGTTCATATATGGGGATACTGATAAAAAATTTTCTTTTGAGATGTTTGTGCTTTTGTGGAAAGTGACAGTACACTGTAAATACATTCTAAAATAATATATCTAGTCTTCGTAATCTAAATTACATGCTTAAAATACAGTTATAACTGTACCAGGTATTTTAGAATACCTGGTTGCCTATAAATATGGTCATTTTGCTCCATAGAGCTGATCAGTGTTTTTAGTTTGTGGGGGACAAAAATGCACATTTAAACTTACTGATGGAGGCAGCAGTGGATCAATGACACCTGTGTGCTGTGATTTGAAAATCACATAGAGGAAAATCACTTACCTCTATGGATTTTTCGGGGTGGGGGGAGTGGGCAGTTTACAAATGGTCACATAAGTTTCCAGTCAGAAAATGCTGACAAATGTAACTCTGAATTTTTACAGGTATAACTATAGTGGATTCCTCAGAGGGAAAACTACCCGAGTGCAGACTAATTTCTTTGTATGCCATCTAGTGTTTCGGAGCATAATGAAATACATTTTGTGCTGACCATAAACCCCTCTGTGGCTGGTCACAGGGTGCGTGCCTCCTGCAGAAATCTGACTTAATTCGTTTTCCTTGTGTCCCCCACTGGCAGCCATGTTTTCAGTGAGAGCAATGTCTCATTATCTTCTCTTTGCCTGCTTAGTCTTATCAAGCTTCTTCTAGCATTAATGACAGCCAAGGCCACTGGGCCGACACAGATTTGGTGATAGAATTTCTCCTCATTGCCATTATAACACACAGTCAGTCAGGGGCAGGAATGAGATGGTTAAATGGTGAATAAACTGTGGCTGGTAATGGTAACTCTGTCTTTAAACAATATAAATGGGCTGGAAAACTCTGATTATTACTAAGGATGCTTCCCTTGACTTTCCTTCACAATGTCAGCAGTCTGGAAGCACTTTAAAAATCAGCAACAATGACAAAAGTAGAGCATACTGTAACCTGTGTTCTGCTAAACTGTCAATAGGAGGAGGAGACAAGTAGCTCTTCAACATAATTCATTTGATAAAACATTTAAAGAGCCAACATGACGCAGAGCAAAGGACATGTTACTAAATATTTTTATTTAAATCTAACCCAAGTCTATCTGTTCCTATACTTTTGCTCACTTAAAAATGTGGTGTTCCATTACACACAAGGCTAACTTCTAAGTTGTTTAACATATCAGGATGCACTGAATACCTCGAAATAAAAGCTGCAGCACTGTGTTGCTGGAAGTATTTAATCATAATATGCATGCTACTTCCTGAAGCTGAAGTTATCAGTGACCACAGCCCCATAGGCATTGGTGCAACAACAATGAGCTATTCAGTCTAGTGACGGGAGATTCAAAAGCAAGCCATGAAAAACCTACAAAAGACTCTCACTGTGCCAGTTTGAATTAGGGCTGCACCTATACATATATTTTCATAATCTAAATAAATCCAGTTCCTACACAAAAGAAAATTATTCACTTTTCATTGATTTTTTGTCTTATGGAACAAAGAAACAGAAAATATTTACATTTACTGTTAGAAGCTGAAAAATCAGAGCTTGTTTTAATGACTAAAAAAACAACTCAAACAGATTAATTGATTATCAAAATAGTTGACAATTAATTTAACTGTTGCAGCCCTAGTTTGTATTCTAAGTGCACTTACTATAAAACATGAAACAACAACAAGGAAACAGTTGTGACACACAGTGAATGAATTTTCTCTCAGTTCTACAAAGTCAGTAAAATTTTTGGACTACAATTTCCAATTTCCATATATGGCCTGTGAAGAGGATAATGACATTATGCATTTAAACCTGGGGTGTCATCAACATGCAAAAAGAATGTATGTAGTCAAATGGTGCTTCATTAAACCCTACTTTTGAAATGCATGCTTTCTCCAACACAATGGTACAATGCCATATTTTAGGCAAATAGGAAACCCAGGAAATAGCGTCTTCCTGTGAGCACAAGAAGAGAATGTGACTAACAGTCAAATTCTAGTTTGAGAAAAAAAGATCTATCAGGTGATACTTGGGCCAGAAATGATTCAAAAATTATTAACAAAAAAAGGGTTACTATTTTTTAAGTTTTCAATTATGATTTTGGTGCGTTGTTTTTATTATTTATATTTTATAATCCAATTTTCCCCATAAAGGACCATGTACAGCATGTATATATGCTGTACAATTAATATAATTTTATCATAATATCATTAACAACTCTGGCTACACCTATATAAAAAAAACAAAAAACTAAATCACAGATGGACTCTGGGAAGTACTTTTACATTTGTTTTACTCATAGTCATTATGGTTGAAGTTTAGCCATTTAGTTTGGTCTTGAATGAAAAGCCACAAACAAGCAATGCATAGTGCTTAGGGCATAGTACATAGTGCAATGAAACATGGCTCCACCCTCCTCATATTGAGATGCTGTATCTAACTGTAAACCCTGAATGGCTGCTCCATCATCACTGCTGAAACAAAACACTGGAACTCACACCACTTTGTTGACCTCATATCCACATCCCCCCAAGTTTGCAGCTTGTGCATGCAAGTGAGTGTGTGTGCGTATGTGTGTGTGTGTGGGGGAGGTCTGTAGAGGCCTCAATGTGCATTTTAAAAGTTGCTTTGCATAGCTGTCCTTAGGGGTGAAAATTTTTTTAGGCAAAAAAAAAAAAAACACAAAAAAACAAAGAGCCACAATGGCTACATCCGTACTGCTATATTTTAGTTTACAAAAGCATATTTTTTAACCAGTTTATCTCCCCCTGCAATTGTTTTGGTTGGCTGAGAAAAAACAATGGTTAAAAGCAAGAGCAAAGATGGAGGTGAAACTGAAAGAGGTCGTCGTCTTCTTTTTTGGCTTCTCCTTTTAGGGGTCGCCATAATGCATCATCTACCTCCATCTTGTCTTATCCTTTGTGTCCTTTTCCTCCTGCCTGGCAGCTTCATCTTCAACATCCCTTGTCCAATATAATCACTGTTGCTCCTCTGCATTTGACCAAACATTCTCAACCTTGACTCTTACTTTAATGAAGAATAAAAGTAACTGAAAGAATTCACAGATTTTTTTGTTTTTAAATAGAACCAATCCAGAAACAAATGTGGGCAACTGTGTCATCATTTTAAAAGATCTCAGTCACAGTTTTCGAACTAAATGTTTTTGGGACACAGGAACACCATAGTAATGTGGGCACACAGCAGGTGTTTCCCAGAACAGAATGCAAGCATTTATTTGATATGATAAGTAGCATGGATGTAGCTTTAGGCCTGGTTCACACTGCAAGCACTGCGTGCATGTCTCGACTGTGCTGCATGACTAATGTGAGTGTTGATACTGGCTGCATTGCTGCTGCATGTCACCCCCGCCTGTCTCTCCATCCTACCAGTATGTTTATGGCATGATTTATGTTTAATAAGATGGACAAAGAGTGTGCGAGAGAGAGAGAGAGCAAGAGAGACCGCCTTTTATCAGTTTGTTTTTTCTGTAGCTGTAGCCTTCATTTACAGTTCGTAAAAATAGATTTAACAACAGAATATTTATGTTCTCATGTATTCAGATTCAGCCTCAACACTAAAATTACTGTAAAAGGGGCAGTTTTATGTAATATTGATGCTACAGTGACAGCGAAGGGCAGGGCATCGAAATGACAACACAGTCACTGTAAATGAGGCCTATGACAGCCTCTGAGCAGTGGTTACGATATTGAGAAAATATTCTCATCTCCACTTTACATACCGACAAAAACTCGTCAAAGCTGATCTTATTGTCATTGTTGCGGTCAAGTTTCTGGATGATCTCACGAACCATGTACCCCGGTAGGTCATGGCCAGCATCTTTGAGGAGCTCATGGAGTTCATAATTGCAGATGTTGTCATCGTGGTCCAGATCTACAGAGATTAAGAAAATTATACACCAACATTATTTATCACAGTTGGAAGGTTTTAAGATTCAATATGTCTACAAAGTACTAAATACAATAAATGTTGTACATTGTTTATAAGTTACACTTTTTCAGGCTGCACTTAGTTTAACAAATACTTAGCTTTTTATTGTAGTAATGTAATAACTGAAATACTATCAGGGTAAAATGACTTGTACTCACCAATTTTGTTAAAGATCTCCCTCATCTCCATCTCCTCTTCTTTTGTTATCTTTGCAGTCATCTTTCTGTGATTGACCTGAGGTGGTCAGTCAGAAAAAGGAGGTGGGACTGCACAGAGAAAGAAAGAATGCAGATTTATGAGCTGGGTCTTGAAATGACAGAAGGTAAGATGTCAACCCTTTTAATAAATTATTCACACTCTTCTTCAGATTACTTTAAAAGGTGAACTTAACTCAACAGAGCAGCTCAACAAACACAATTCAGTAATTTCCCGTGTTCTGCAGGGACTAAAACTCCCAAATTACCTCATGCACCAATCTTCTACTCACTGATCCCTGTTGTTCATATCTGTTCTCTATAGCTCTCTTCCTTTTCAAGGCATGTCTCTAGTCTCCTATAATCAAAGTCATTTTCTGCCAGTTCCATTGTACAGTAAATGAGCCTGTAATAAAAAAAAATTAAAAAAAACTACTTCACCCTGTTTTTGTTGTTGTGCATTACAGATGATTTTTTTTCCCTGAAGTCTCTTTTTCTGTGCTCTATAAATCAACTAAATTAATTCAAATTTTAGTTACAGTTATAGAGCTATTTTGTAGGGCATTAACTAATGATTATTTCCATAATTAACTCATCTGTCTGTTATTTCTTCAAATGAATGTCAAAAAAAAATTGAAGAATGTCTTATTTTTCCACATAGGAAACAAACCAGTTATAATGATGTCTTTGTTACATGGCTCAAAGAAACCAGAAAATATTCACTTTTAAGAAGTTGAAAACTCAGTAAGCTTGTTAAAATTATCTAAAAAAAAAAAGCAATTAATTGTTGCAGCCCTATATGATTTCATTTGAAATGTGTTTTATGAAAAGCAAAGATCCATATTCAGATGAAAAGTAATCTGTGTCCATGCCAACACCAAAACCATTTACATCATCTCAGTATTTGGGTACACTGGGCACGTCTTTGCCAGTGTAATCAGAAGGCTGATTCTCTCCTCTGCAGATGTTTGCATAGTTTGAAAATAATGATAAAGAGAAACAATAGTAGCGAAAAATAAGGGTCTCCATAATGAGACTAGGGATGGGCATGAGTATTTGATAGTTTAAGTGATTTGTTATTGTGACTATTTAGAATGTATAGAAATTATACAAAACAAATTATTTGTGATTTCATTTAAAATTTCTACTCGAATGACTCAATCCAAATTTGAGCTCAGCTGCTCCTCTGAGCTTATTCAGAGTAGGGATTATGCTTTGGATGTAAGCCTTAGTGTTAAATGAGGAGAGCTAGCTGTAATGACAGGAACACTTTCATGTGACAACATAAGATAATGATAATTTTGTGACCTGTATGTGGGGGCCACTTCTCTGAAAAGGAAAGACCTTGGATGCCAGTTCAATAGGGTTCCGGATGTCATTTGACTCAGACATCTTAGGCTACAGCAGCAGAATGAATACAGTATATACTGTATATCTGATCCTTTTAATCCCCTGGAATGCTTTTTACAAGTTTGGAAACACGTGGAGATTATTCTAGAGCTGCAGTATCCTGACATATTCAACTTCCTGATTAACTCCAGAGAGTCACTGAAAGTTTACAAGAGCCAAACAAATGGGAAAAGAGGGAAACAAATGAATGCAATCTGGCTTTATGACAAAAATTCAACTCCACCGGCTAAGGATAATTATCACTGGGTTAGGGTAAGTGTCGCGTTAGCATAACATTAGCATAGTCAGGGGGCAGTGGAATGTAAATAATTGCTGTGTTAATGTCATTGTGCAGACTAGCTCTTGGTAAATCCAGTCTGAGTCCATAATTTACCACAAAAATCTGTTGCGTGTGGGATCCCATTGCTCCGTCTTCTTCTCCTCACTGTGAACTTGTTTCAGTTTCATAGCTGCGATTCACCTCCACCATCTATCTGGATCTGCGGGGATCCGGTAAAATGTTCTCCTGTTTCTCAGACTATTTTTGCACAACATCTATCCACCATCTTCACTTATATGGAGAAAGCAGCTGCTGAAGAGACGTGCTGTCGGACATGTTGCCTGAAATATGTGTTGTCTAGTAAACACGTCTGTAGAGTTGAACAGCAACCTTGGTTGTGTCACTTAGGAGAGGGATTGACACAAACACTTTGTACAGTCTGAAGTCAGAAAATAAGATCAGAGTGACTCTTTTCTTTGAGCTTTGCTCAAGAATTATTTTGCTTGAGCAATAACTGTGTTCCTGAACTCCCAAAAGTAACATCTGAAAATTCACTAAAAATAAGAATGACTCAGAGAACCTCCTTCCAAGTCTGCAGTGGCAGAGGAATGCATGGGTCTGGGTAAACCAAGCTCCTCTTACACAGACGTGAGCAGGAGGTGCTGCCTCACTCAACAGGGCCAAACTGGTATGATGGCATTCCTCTCTCTAACACAAGTGTTCAGAAAACAAAGATGAGGTCTGTATGGTGGTAAGAGAGGGAGCTCAGATTTTTTCCATGCAGAAAAGTGCTCCCATTTCCTGAGTTAAATAGAACATTTCTACACCTAGTATTTTTAAATTAAATATTTATTTAAATAAAATATTTCAGCTTCTTTAATATGAATGTTCTGTTTTCTTTCCTACTCTATGCCTGATTTATGGACCAAACAAGGAATTTACAAATATCAACATTTTTGAGGTTTTCTGGCATTTTTTGGACAACTAATTGATAACTTGTTGAGTAATCAAGAGATTAGGGCAGCAAAAAACACGATTTCATGATTAATTGATTAGTGTTTTGGTCCATAAAATGTTGATATGCTTCTCCTTAAAATCAAGGATGATGGAAAACAATCATTATTTGCAGGTCTAGTTGTGTCCCATGTAAAGTTTTTGTCATTTTGTAAAGCACTCACTCTGCAAGTTCCTCTACAAAGACATTATAGGACACAGGAGATGAAATCAACTGCTGCTCCCTCATTATTTCTATTCCTTCTATTATTTCTGTTTACTCAGAATAAATGCTAGTCATGTTACAATATACAATACTTTTATATGCTCCATTAATCTGAAAAAAAAATCATTCAAGCTTTAGAGATTGTCTTTCATTTAATTCTCTCTGTTGGTAGTATTTTGTAGTTCAGTGTTTACTTCCTTAGTGAGACTTTTGTTGTCAGTGCTGTGGATAATGAGCTTATTCTGAGACATGTATGATGCGTTTTGTTGATGATAAAGAGTTTTGGAAAAAGTAGCTTCAGTTAGGGCTGGGCGGTATACCAGTTCATACCAAAAACTGGAATTTGTTTTTATGATATTAATTTTTCATATACTGCAAGACCTATATTTTAAAAAACGGAACAAGGCCCAGCAAAACACTATTCAACAGGGGACCTTTTCACAGCTGCACCACACGTGCTAAGGCCAGCTAAAAAAAAAATCCATTTACACCACCACCTTAGCAGAAAACAGAGTTACATGAATGATTACAGTTATGTTAAGAGATACATACTCAGATGCAGATAGCTCTCTATAAACATATGTGGGGAGAAGGACAAAGTGTTCACGTTTTTAGCTCAAAGATCATAGTCAATGTGCACAGAAGAAATTAAATTTTGGGAATTCCCCACCAAATCAAACTGAATCCCCCGGACTATCCTGGTGGGAAAGCACCCTTAATTAAACAAATAAAACAATAAAATGTTGATTATGTCGACTAATTGTTGCAGCCCTAGTACAAACTGATAAGTGATTTGCCCAGTGTTTCTTTTTATAGCACACTGAACACAAGAGTTTAAGCCACAAGAGGTATCAAAAGAAGAGTTTAAGCCACAAGAGTTATCAAAAGAAGAGTTTAAGCCACAAGAGTTATCAAAAGAACTGAAAGTCGTAACTCACTCCAAGTCCAATATGCCTGACAGTTTTGGGTCTGATTTAGTAGTGTGCCATGAGTCAGCATAGTTATTAGTTGAACCTTATTAAGTGGCTAAAATCAGTTGTTCTTCATGTCCCCGCTAGAAGCAGGATATCAGTGAGTTAGTGTCTGTGTTTCAAGCCAGTTCTCTGCACAGGGGTGGCACACAGTGCAGTCAGAGGCGATTATATCAGAACCTTATGCAACCACACTTCAGAAAATATGAACTATCCCTTTAAAAGTTAGCCACATCCAAAACTGAGTAATTTCAAGCATCTAGTGTTTTCTGTGGCCACAGCTGCATCACAGACACATTCAGGAGCTGAACAATAGACAAAAGCGCACTGACCATGCATCCTTTTTTATGAATGAAACTATGAATACTATTCATGAAAGATGAGTCATCAGTAGCAAAGTGGGCTTCAAGATGTGACTCAGTTCCCTTTGTGCTGATCTCACAAACAAAAGAGTGATGACAAAAATAAATCTTTGTCCAAGAATGACTCTTGACACCAAAGTCATTCAGATAAATTTGACATCAATATATATCAAGTGATAAAAAAAAGATTAGATAAGATTTTTTCCATATTGCCTTCATAGATTTAAAGCCAAATACAGTGAAAAGTGGTTCTAGGTAATAACAACTAAACCAGAGTCATTGGTTTAAATCACCAATTAACAGACGGGAGTTTGAATTTCCAGCAGTGAACAGAGTGTTTTTCTTCTGCACAAACTCCTGACTAAACAATTAGGAAAACGACAATGCCAGTGTTGCTATATTTAACTTCCCCACAAGGATTTGAAATGTGGCTGCTGAAGTCAGCCTGTCTACAATAAGGGCCAACAAACATTACCTCACTTAGTAGCCTCTGTCACACCCTCGACATGGGCAGAGTGGAAACAGAAGCGGGGTTAAGTACACGGAGAAAGGGCACAGATGGTTGGGGACAAATGAGAAACATATCGCTGGTGGGGCAGAAGAATAGAGGGCTTGTATTAACTGTCACAAACTCCAAACTGAAGCTTGTGTGCACTGGAAAATGAGTGCCAAGTGTCCAGCTCCAAAGACAGTTGCCATTTTTGACAGCTGGTCTGTGTGTTTGGAGAGACAAGAAAATCCCTGCACTCTCCTAAATGTAAAACCAACCTGAAATGAGTGGCTTGTGTTGGTCTGAGAGCACATCAATACTCCCATCAGAACTCAGACACTGTTGAAATGTGAACCTGGCCTCAATACAATAGAGGAGAATGGCCCTCATTCACAAACAACTTAAAATGTTTTCTTAAAACCTACATTACTGTTTAAACCAGGATTTTGAAATTCTTCAATATTTTTTCATCCAGTTTGATATTAGGTAATAACAGAAGCTACACAAAATCAAAATAACACAATGTGACTGTCGATGCTTGTGGAAAATGCTTTTTTTTTCTCTAAAGTGCCACAGCAAGGGGTGTCTTTCAAGTCATTTGATTTATAATGATATTTACAACTTATTTAAGATTACTGTTCTCTTTCAATGCATTTGTTTTATGTGTCACTATAGGAAATGCCCCTGTTTGACCACAACAGAAAAACAAATGTCTGTAGTAGGCTGACATCTCATTGGTATGTCATTCACACAGAATCCTGTTAACAACTGCTGTACTGGGTGCTTAGCTAAATCGTCGAGTGCACAGCTTGGTCACAGGCACTTAATTCCCTTGTAAAGTTGCACTGCTGCTTCTTGGTATGTTTAATGAGAAGTAGCATTAGTATCGCCAACGGGTAGAAATACCTGTCTGACAGTGTCAACACTATGTCATAGCAAGTAGGAATCACTCTCAACTGGTAGCTTTACACACAGAAGAGTAGATGTGCTTTTCACACTGCACAAGCTATTGATGCTAGCCCCCTTAGCTCCATACCTAAGCATGGCGGTGGCTGATAATGTTAACACTGAAGTTGGGAGGGACCTGAAATGTTGCTCCTGTGGCAGTAAGACCTCGAGCTGGGTGTAGTGTTAACGCATTCGGGCTGCGGTAGGTTCCAACATTGAGTATATGCACTGTGCTGCCTCCTCTTGGAAGCTACTTTGCTTGCTACTTTGCTTACTTTGCTTGCTTCATCAGTGGATGAAGACCCACTGATGAATGATGCAACTATGCCACAGCATGAAGCATGTCTGGAGGCTTGGCCGTCATACCTGAACCAAGCTGGGTGGACACAGAACCCACGCTATTTGGTACAGGTTTCCTGGTACAAGCTGCAATGGATGTGACATCAAGAGTTTAGCTGCTGTTCCTGCCAGGTTGGTAGGGATCAAAGGCGATGATGATGGTTGTGAGAGCTGACTCAGAGCTACTTCTGTTCAACGATGTGAAATAGGAGGATATTTTGGGCATGAGGCTGAGAAGGCCCCCAACACACACACACTGGATATCGAAATGCAGGAACTGCGTAAGTGAGCAGCCACCAGGCTCAACATCCCATGATCTGTCACCAAGGCAGAAGTGGCAAAACCCTGATAAGATGGCAAGAAACTACTGTAGGCGAAAAACAAGGAAAGCTTGTGCCACCTATTTTCCCAGAGTTGCTGTAGATAGCTCCTGTAGTCCACAGATAGCAGTAGTGCTGGGCGGTATACCGGTTCATTCTGAAAACTGGTATTTATCTTTTTATGATCATAACTGGTATACGAAAAATGGAAATTGGCACAGCAAAATGCTGTTTGACGGGACCCTTGCCACTGCTGCACCACACAAGTAACTGTGGTAGTAATTGCAGGAATGATCAATTTGCTCCATCACCTTAGCAGAAAACGCATCTTAGTGTAACAAGAATGTGTACATTAACGTTAACGTTACGTTGTGTTATGTTAACGGACACACACTCAGCTGCGCCACTTCCTCCATCGTGCTTGACCACTCGTGCAATACCAACACCATACAGACCATACAGTGAGAACAAGCTTCAGGGCAAGCCATGGGGCTCATGGTGCTTCAAAAGCAGGTACATTGGCTGAGGCTCACCATAACCTCCGCACAGAAAAGAAAAAGAGATGATGAGGTGCTGAAACTCTGGGGTTCCTAACCTGCCATCCCTTCAGCTCCACATAAATTCTATGAGGCAAGCTGCTTCTCTTCTGGCCACCAGCTTTCAGGATCCCCAAGTTACTGAAAGTACAGGTGGCCCCACAGAGAGCACAGGCTTACATGGTCGAGGAAGCAGCCCCTCCAATGCTAGACCCACTGAGATGCAACCTCCTTCACAGGCTGCCACATCTATGAGGAAGAAAAAGGAGCTGCCCTGATAGGCTAGCTTCTGGTGGTCAGCCTGGCCCGTTTGTCCCCCCTCTCATGCACAGAAAAAGAAATATCAGGCAGAAAAATTCAGCATCATAAATCAGGCATCTGCTGTACTGATTTCCAAAAAAAATGGCATGGATAGCACAAACGTACATATAGGTTGACCTCCAGGTAAGACAAAAGGAAAGAAACACAAAATGAACTTCAGTCATCTAGGTGAGATTATATCTAGACTGGCAAAACTATAGTGACTGGATTAAGTCTGTCAGACGTTTATCTAATTGAAGCTCTTTCAACACCCACTTTTCTTTTACAAACGGATACCAGCCATACCCGTATTTATGGTTTGGAGCACCAGCCAAACTGGTGGGCCAAACACAGCACAGGAGTGTTGTTAACAGTCACCTTCGATGACTCTTTCAGTCAATTTAAAGTGGATGGGTGGGACTGCTCCCAGATGGCCCTGTTAAATGCTTGGAGCTGGCCCTCCCTGCTTCATCCACGCAGTTACATGGGAAATGTGAGGCACACAAATAGATTGGGCAACCTTCCCATATGTGGTTAAGTTCATATGTGCACACACCCAATGTAGTCTACAAGAACATGGACACAGGCGCAATCACAACTGCCTGCAGATGAAGCAAACTCATAAACACCAAAACAGGCTGCTTCCTTTTCAAACTATGTTGATAAAACAGAGTTATATGACATATGAGGAGGTGATGACAACAGTTACCGAATGCGTAGTTTACACATCTCTCATATCGTGTACAGCGGAAAGTATAGTTAATAGTTTGGGAATCAAAGTTGGTTTGGGGTTTTTTTAAATAATTAAAACAAGCTCTCTGATCTTTCGGATTCTTAAATGTGAATATTGTCCGTTGTATTTGCTCCATGTAACAAAGAAATCATTAAAACTAAATCCTTTTTGAAGATGGACAAAACAAGACATTCAAGAACATCATTATTTCCAGGTTTGGTAAACACTGATCAAAACTTTTCAAGATTTTCTGGTATTTTTTCTCAACTAATTGAGAAAAATTAGATTTGAGAAGGTTAATCGTTAATCATATCTTGATCAAAATTTACAGGAATTAAGTAATATATCGTCAAATTGGCTGACAACTGGTTTCAAGGTACACCATGGTACTAAATAGCTGTCAAAAAAGAAATAAATAAGTAAATAACTTTCTGTTAGACTATATGAGCCATTTTTAATGACACATGAAAATAAACATGCTTGAATCACTTAGGTTGTGGTAGATGTTTAGTAACACAATGCTGGTGTCTTTGTTCTTATTTATCCCTGATTCCAGAGCTTCAACACCCCAGCTCAAATATTACTACAACTATAACTATTACTATATATTATTTAGCTACTCATTACTAATCTTAATTATTATCCTCATCCATGCTTCATCAGCAGCATGTCCTTTTCGGAGGGGGAATCCGGAATGTCACACCTTGGACGAGATAAAGATAAAAGTGATGATAATAACTGTCATTAATGTTAGAAATTTTTGAAATGCCCATGGCCTAGCTTGTTCTCTTTCCTCACTCTGTAAATGTGATGTTTTGTTATAATCTTAATCAAGTCCAAGTACAAAAAAAGAAAAAAAGTGTAACTGTTTATAAGCAGTTGTCATTTTTACTGTATATTCAGCAGGTGAAAGCAACCTGTTTAAAATCCTGACAGCACACGAAGTGGGACAAGCTGTTCAACTGCACAGGTGTGAGCATGTGCAAGGGCGGAAACACAACAAAGGCACAGTTATTCCTTCTTCCTGACCATCTGGTTTGTCTTTGCAGAGATACCATCAGTCACACCATGTCTGCATTTAAAATACCACACAACAGTTGGTGCTTTGGTTCAAGCACAAGCTGGGGAAAACTCGCTTTCCTTCAGCTGTTGTGAGGTGCTTTTCACAGACCTCACATGCATATTTATCTGAAATTTTACCACATCAATGACAATTGGATATCAAATTAATGATTTTTTTGTAGTTTCCATCCAGGAGGTGTAGACACTTTTTTTAACTCTGATACAAAACTTTGCCTCAGTAGATTTATTACTTTTGTCTTGAAGAAATAATCAGGGTCTCACGATATTGGACTTTTTACCGATATCTGATATGGTGATAGGATAGGAGCACCTAGGCTAATAACTAATACTGATAAATGCCAATTTAGCACTGGATGCTATTCAATACACTACACTACATGCAGCCTAGCTTAAAATGATGGTTTTAATGTAAAAATATCTAACTGATGCCAGTTAAGATTATACCCATTTGCTACAAAATGCATACTGACAAAATTAACAGGATCATGGGTTTGGAATTCAATCTGTCTGCATTGCCGGCCATTTTGTTGTTGTAAAATATAAAAAGAAACAATTATTTTCCCCTAAGTAGTACCAAAATAACCAGCCTGTCCCAACTGTTGCATTCTTTAGCACCCTTCTCTTGGGATACTAGAGTAACATTGTATGATACAGTCAGGGTGGAGCTAGCCTGGCCCCACCCATGACAGTCAGCTTATTGGGAGGCAGAAAAACATCATTCCATTGCAATAGGAGTAATTATCCAATGTAAGTCAATGCAAACACCTGTAGTCTATTCTCATTGAAAGCTTGAAGTCTTGTTAAGACATACAGCCACAAACAAGCAGCAAAAATAAAGAGCTACTGGATGTCCTCCATTGTTGTCTGTTGTGTTGCGTTCTGTGTTGTCATTCATTGTCGTAGCATGGGTACGACATTGTGCTACGAGGACAGCCTCAGTGAAAACGTGGCCAGCAGGGACACAAGGAAAAAACAATTTCAGCCACTTAACAAAAGGCTCACCTTAAAAAGTCTACCTTGGGCTAAGTCTGCAATCCCATTCATGCTCAAATTCAATAGAGAAAATCTAAAATCCAGAGAAAATCTCCAAGTATCACTGTGATATTTTGTGATGTTGATGTTTGAAATTCCCTAGTTCGTAACTCTCACATGTACCAAAGAGCTAAAACTGCCTTTTAACCTTGACACAATGTCAAACGAGAAGTGCGGAATAAGAAACTCAACGTTGGATGAACAAATGTATTCAGAACACACTTCTTGCTCCACATGTATTTATTTACTTTCCCTGATACTGGCTGTGCTGGTGATCAGTGATCATTTAATGGGATCCCAGAGGTCCAAGAAGAATTGGAAAAATCATTCAGAACAGTTAAAAAGCAAAAGACACAGACCACTGTTTACGAAGTGGGAAAAATAAAGAGTAAGTAAATGGGCTGCTTTACCTCTACTTTTAAAACAACCACAAACACTCAACAACACCCTCGAAAGTCCACTAGAAAAATAATGCTCCAAACTCATGTACAAGTACATGTACACTTTGCAAATGTCTCATATCAGTATATATATATATATATATATATAAGTAATGTGACACAAATGAGAGGGAGTGGCAGATCTTTTCAACTGTGGGTAAAACATTTACTTGATTCATTGCATCATATAAATGTGTCAACAAGAAAAAAAAAAGTGAATGGTTTTCACACGAGTAAACATTGAGGTTACATGCTAACACACACAGGTTTTGCACAGTTGTCCTTCTCAGGACACTGCATTGACTTCCATTCATTTGGACAACCTTGACCTCAAGAGAATCCACATCTTAGCACTAAGTTTTGTTTCAGTAGGACCATGTTTTGGTCTCCATGAAGACTACTGGTCCTGACAAAGTCAGTGCTAATGCCATAAAATAGAGGTCTCAACCCTGCGGGCTACAATTGACTTTATTTTACCCATCACCTAATATCAAGTTATACTGAGTAATTTCTGTGTGTGCTTTTTTAAATCATGGATTCCTTTTACATCATATTATATTCTATCTATAATATAATTTATAAACTCATAGTGCCCACCCCTCCTGAAAAGATGGACTTTTAGATGCTCAGTGGCCCCCAGGTCATTTGAGTTAGAGACCCCTGCCATAAAAGGTCCTAAAGAGGTACAAAACACCAGTGAACACATCCACACGCACGTCTGGCCTGGTGGCTCAGACCTCAGCCATTTATGTATGGCTCACTCACGCGTCAGCTTCATGTGTACCGGGAATGTTTTTAAAAGCCAGTGCAGGGCAGACTCCGCCCATCTATGAGGCTTCCTCCGGTATGTGACGGTGAACAAAATGAACGGACTCTCTATGTCGCGCCAGCTCCTTGCTGTGGTATGTGTCACTTTTACAAATGTGAAGTAGTAATATTAGCACAAAAACTATATAAATAAAGATAAACACAGCTAAGCTATGTTACTACTTACTTTTCCGTGTTTGTTTTGTGTAGTTTAAGTTTACCTATGCCGTTTATATATAGTCACACAGTGACGGACTAGGAGACGCGTTTGATTTGGTATTTCACGAGCTAAGCAGCGCCATGAGGATGAGTACAGCTAAAGGTAGCCGTGGAGCGAAGGACACACCATGCAAGTTTTATAGACAGGAAACTATCAGTGTTTACTCAGCTAACGCAGCCTTCTGGATAGTGGAGAGTGCCTATCACAGAAAGGAAAGCTAATACGTGGCTGTTAATTTTAACGCTGACTCTGACTCTCAGTGGTTATTGCTTTGAAAGTTGCAATTTAGTACTCACCGTCAGTGCGCCTAAAATATCAGCTACCGTCCAGTAAGTAGCGTAGTCCTGTCTCCTCCACGTAGAGACAAAAGTAGACGGCAGTTGGAATGTTTCCCCGCCCCACCCGCTGACGTCACCGGCGGGCGTTGATGTCCTTGTTTATGTGGAGTATTATCTGTGCCAAACCTTAAGACAAAACGAGACACAAAGTTCCTCACCAGAAAATGACTTTGTTACAAAGTTTTTTTTTTTAAATTTATTGTATTTATTTATTTATAGGTTGTATGATGCATCAGTGTTGCCTGCGCGCCCCCTGATGGCCTCCTCTAAGCAGTGGCATAGACATGACAGATACGGCTTACTTTCATGGAACATGGCTGCCAGCAGTAGGACCATATTAGTAGTGATTGTATCCACCTTAACAATTGGCTCTCCTAATAAAATCTACACCTGTGCTATTATATGAATATGTTTGTGGCTTTGTCTGTCTGTTAAACAGCTGTTTCTGACTCAAAGCACTAAGTTTGCAAATCGCTCACTTTCCTGCACTTACACTTTCAGTGTAAAAATAAAAAGTGACAGTGAGACAGTTACGTACTTGTAAACATTTGTGCATGAAAACTGTGTAACTCCAGGTATCAATGCAGTATTTTATGTATGTATTTTCCCTGCAATATTTTTCAACAGGGATTGCAGTAACAGTTTTAAACATGAAAGGTTGTTGGTGTTCACAGGGATGAACAACCATTTGTACTCACACCTACGGTAAATTTAGAGTGTCCAGTTAACCTACTCTGCATGTTTCTGGACTGTGGAAGGAAAATGGGGAACCGGAGAAAACCCACGTGTACACACACAGGAAGAACATGCAAACTCCATACAGAGAGGCCCTTAGCCGAACCAGGATTCAAACCAGCTACCTTCTTCCTGTGAGTCACCAGTGCTAGCCACTGGGCTGTGTGGCCAACTGTTTTACATATTTTACGTACTGTATATCACGCTTAAGTGGATACAAACTGTAAATCCTTGTGTCTCAACTGGCAACCATGTTTTCAGTGAGTGCCACAGCTGTTTCTGAAGCTGGTCCCTAGCACATGGGTGCGCATATCGCAGTCACTGCTGACTATGTGGCAGCACACTGTAAAGCTACACTTTAAAAAAGCTGGACTATCCCATTAAAGAGCCCCTGTTAAGTAAAACCTATATGAACTTACCCCTATCTTCAAGGTATATCTGTCTATCTGTCCGTCCATATGTTAATCTCTTCTCTTTCTTCTTCTTCCTCTTCTTTTAATACTAATGATAATATCCAGCAGGTTGTAGACCGAGATGTGCAATGCTAACCCCAAAGGGAAAAATGTTTCTGTCAACAGTTCAAAATTCTTTTACACAGTTTACACTTCTTTGTGTAGTTGTTTTTACGGTTCATTTGACAGGCTTCAAACTTGGCAAGTACTCTTGCCTATCAAAGGCAAGAAGTCTTTGATGACTTTAAACTCATGACTGTGAACCACTATCATTAATTTTGGACACGTATTGCAATAAAAAAAAATGTGTTGAAGGTTTTTGGACTGTGGTAATGAACTAGGTTAAAGAACTTTTAACTGCGGATTAAGAACTTCAAACTGAGATAAAGAGCTTCAAACTGTAGAGGGCAGCCTTACACCTCTCAGTGTACAGCCTGCTGGAACGTATTATTATAAGAAGATAAAGAACTACAATCAGGGCTGGGCCCAAGCCTTCATTGGGCACTAAGCAAAATTTGATTTTTGAGCCCTGTGTTAATGCTACTAATAAAGCAGTAAATTATATGATGTTTTGTGGAAATTCTTCACAGTTGTAGCCTGGCATTTTCTTACCCTTATATTGTGTTGATTTTCACTTAGTATTCAAAATATCACAATATAAAGAGGTGAATATGGTGTCAGTCTACTGAAAGGTAACAAATAAAACAATTAATTTACTGTAACCATGACCCACCATCTACAGAGTATAATATAATCAAAAGATTCAGAGAATCAGGAGGGATCTCTGTGAACAATTGACAAGGTCAAAGGTCAGAAATGGTTGGTCGTGATCTTCAGGCCCTGAGGCAGCCCTGCATTAAAAACAGACATGATTCTTTACTGGAAATCACTGCATGGGCTCAGGAACGCTTCCAGAAATCACTGTCTGTGAACACAGTTCACTGTTCAATCCACAAATGTAAGTTAAAGCTGGATCATGTAAAGAAGAAGAAGCCATATGTGAACATGATCCAGAAATGCCGCCATCTTCTCTGGACCAAAGCTCATTTAAAATGGTCTGAGGCAAAATGGAAAACTGTTCTGTGGTCAGATGAATCAAAATTTGAAATTCTTTTTGGAAACCATGGACATGTGTCCTGTGGACTAAAGAGGAGACGGACCATCCAGCTTGTTATCAGTGGACAGTTCAAAAGTCAGCATCTGTGATGGTATGGAGTTGTATTAGTGCCTATGGTGTGGGCAGCTTACACATCTGGAAAGACACCATCAATGCTGAAAAGTACACAGAGGGTTTAGAGCAACATATGCTCCATCTAGACAACGTCTCTTTCAGGGAAGACCTTGAATATTTCAGCAAGACAATGTTAAACCACATACTGCATCCATCACAACAGCATGGCTTCACAGGAGAAGAGTCCAGGTGCTGAACTGACCTGCCTGCAGTCCAGACCTTTCACCAATAGAAAACATTTGGTGCATCGTGAAATGAAAAATCCATCAACAAAGACCCAGGACTGTTGAGCAGCTAGAATCCTGCATCAGACAAGAATGGGACAACATTCCTTTCCTAAAACTCCAACAACTGGTCTCCTCACTTCCCAGATGTTTACAGTCAGTTGTTAAAAAAAGAGGAGATGCTACACAATGGTAAACATCATCCTGTTCCAACTTTATTGAGATGTGTTGCTGCCATCAAATTCAAAGTGAGTTCATATTTTTCATGAAATGGTAAAATGTCTCAGTTTCAACATCTGATATGATGTTTATGTGCTATTGGAAATAAAACTACTATATTTAAAAACAAAACAAAAATCTCAAACCTCATATCTGCTATTTACACACCATTAAATCAATCTCTTATGATGCCATAATCATCCTGCTTAACCTGGGTTTAATGCTGCATTTAAATGAGTAAATATTTAACAACAGAGATGCTTATTAATATTACTTTTACTGTTGTAGGCAAACAATGAGGTGAAACTCTGTAAATCAGTTAGTATATCCATCGCATGTGTGTTCATTTCCCCTTAATTATCAGTATAATTGTCTGGTAATGGTGACCTGCCAGTACAAGAAGGAAGCAGCTAGTGACTAATAAGGACCCCTGTGGCTTCGTGCTAGGGTTCAGTCCCCATTGAGTATACATGCTGATGTGTCACTTAATCCCAAATTGCCCTTTGTGGTTGTGTGAATGGGTGTGACGGATGTGCAGTTAGGGCTGAAACAATTACTCCATTAAACCATTATTAATCAATGACTAAATAAACCGTCAAATATTTTGATAATCAGTTATGAAAATAATTTTTAGTTGCAGCCCTACAAGCAATCGAAAAAGCGAGGTCAGCACAAGAAAAGTACTATATAAATAAATACTGTGTGTGGAAGAATTTGTGACTGCGGATTACAACAGCCCCTCCCTTTTAGGGACCTATGTTAGTTGGCCTTCTCTTGCATAGTTCTGTCCACTACCCAAATCACTCTCTTGTGTTCTCATCTTCTTCGTTGGTTTATGCATTGGCTTTGTGTGGACAGAGTTGTACTTGATTTACAATGTAAAATAAAATGAACTTTTGAGGAGTCCACACAGTGGCGTCCACACAGCGTCCACACAGTGGCAGATGCTCACAACATACATTATCCTGTTCCATTTCACTGCTTGCCTGGGAATATTAAACTCATCCTGTTCAAGGTTTTACAGCTACACTCCAGACTTAACCAACAAGGTACAGTGTGTTAGGTACCAGCACGTATGATTAAAGGGGAAAATAGGGCCTTAGTGCTAAGACAAGGAAAGGTAGGTGACCAGTTTTGGGTGACATGAAGATCCTATAAGTCTCAGAAAAGCTGGTCAGTATTTACCATTTTTTAATTATAGGCATTATTACAAATAAATACATTTTTGTTCCCAGAAACCATCCAAAAGTGTATTGACAGACTTAAAAGGCAAGGTACACCCTGGACAGGTAATAGGTCCTAAGTCCATCTCAGAGACAGTTTAGATCAAGGTCCTGTAGAGTGGCCCTGCCATGTTAACCTCTGCATGGTTTTGGACTGTGGGAGGAAACAGTCCAAAACCATGCCAAAAAACACAACATATATGACATCATAGTTTAAAAAAAAAAAAGAAAATTGGCCCAAAAAATATGGGATCCCGATTTCCAAAACTGGCATTGACTTCGGTCATAGAAAATGTCATACTAGTTGACCTATATAAATTGTTATAAATATTATTATGAAACACAAATTAAAGAAGAAGAGCAGTTTGAGTTTCAGATTTTAGGTTGTATTCTTTGATCCACACTCCGGAGCAGAAGGTGGCGGTAATGCACTTATCACGCATGTTTGCCAACCGAAGAAGAAGAAACCCAAAGCGAAAGCTATTCGCTCACAAACTGGACCTTACTTTGAGCGCCATAATCTTGTTCGGAATATCTTGGTGCAATGAAACGATAACGAGTTGAACGGATCTGGTGGTTCGCCTCCTTGGCGTCGTGTCTGCAGCGATGTTCAGGTAAAACTGGGAGCGAAAACGCAGATGTGTCCGGAGGGGTGTAACGACGAGCGCTCGTAGCAACTAGCTAGCTGTGCTGGCTAACAGCTAGCTGTAGGGTAGAGAATCTCTAAATAAATGTGTTTCCAGTATAGTTAGCTACTGGCACAAATTAAATATCTATAACAGGGATGTACATTGTTTTAAATCATGTAACTTTGAATCGTTTACATTATATGTTGTTGTAGTTACTGCTCTGTAAGAGAATTATGTTGTGAGTTGTACTCCACGTACAACGGTTTTTAGCACAGCTTCACTTGTTAATTAATTTGTTTACACCGAGTGAACTTATGCCTCGTTATACCTCCCTGTAGTTGCGACAGCCACCGTGTCTACCTTTTTGTGTCACAGGAAATAACATTACATAGTAATATTAATATAAGTATATACAAATATGAGTAATAAAAGTGCAATGCATTGATGTGGATATGTAAAGTTAGTCACAATAGAGATGCAAATACCCAGGTTGCTGGCTGTTTTCAGTTCTAAGAGCAGGATGTTCCATAGTTTGAGGTCTTACGATATCTTTTGGGTAATTGAATGTTAGGGCGTTTTTTGGGATATAAAAAGTTAAAAAGTCACCTTTGAAGGTGTGTATGGTGTGTATTAGTGCCCATGATATGGGCAACTTGCATATCTGTGAAGACACATTAATGTTGAAAGGTTTTGGAGCAACATTTGCTGCCATCCAAGCAAAGTCTTTTTTAGGGTTTGTCCCTGCTTATTTCAACAAGACAATGTCAAGACGCATTCTGAATTTGTTATAATAGTGTGGCTTCCTGGTGCATTATGACGCATAAAATAACACAACAGAGAGCCCGGACTACAGAGCACCTGATGTCTTACCAGGGATGTATGTTCAAAAATATGAAAAAAACACTGATAAATGGTGATCACCATTTTTCACCAAAATTTATATTATAAAAGATTAATTCTATATCAAAATAGAAATACAATCCAAAGGAACACAGTGCAAAATGAACATTGCATACAGTAAAAAAATTTATAAAACACTGCAAAATAGACATAAAATGCAATTTTAAAAGACATTAAAACTGTGCAACATTAACAGTAATCACAGTAATAGTCATTTTATTAATCACACTGATAACAGGTTTGTAGTGAGGCACACCAGTCTTCATCAGCCTCTCTAGAGTTTGGAATGGCATCATATTATTAGCAATGAAGAAGGATTTAGGTCACTGGATTTTTTTGATGAGGCCAAATAAGACGCCCGTTTTGCTTCCTTTAGTGTTTGCGTTACAGGTGTTGAATGTGATGGACCAGCAAGACCCTCTGTGTGGGGTAAAAAAAAAAAAAAGAATACAAAATGTCTATTAATTATGACTGTCATTGTTGCTTAATACTAAAGGTTTATTAAATTGTATCTTTTATTTAAAAATACTCTTTGTTGGCTCAACCACTTTGCAGACAGGGCTGCTGTCCTGCACTAACTGTCCCTTCTTTTAGTATCCGACTCTGGATTTTGTCCTCTTAGTTAGAGGGCAAAACAATAACTGTTACATTTTGAAGAGTAAATATCTTGTCTTTAAAATGTATTCAATTGACTATATGTCAAAAAAGGATTACGATCCACTGCTATATGTATCGGATCCAGTGCAGTGTATCCTTCATATAGTTCAGCTGTTGCGTAGCTTCAGTATCTTTTTAGGTTATAAGACTAATCTTTCTGAAAGTGTCTGCTTCCTAGTACAGCTTAATTTCTGATATTACTTGATAGAAACACGTCTGTCTGGCTCTCTTTAATTGTCTGCTGGTGAGAACACAGCAACCAGTGGAGGAGAGCTGTGTGTGTTTGTACACAGGCATTTATGAACACAATTTGCCATTTACACAGTCGTTCAATTCAATTTTATTTTTCATGTAGAGGAAATTGTAAAATATCAAGAGATATATTGTGTACTGAGATATATCTTAAAAATATTGCTATAATGGTTATAGGCCATATCACCCAGCCCTAGAATGAACAATTTAACCACACCCCCAGTGTGATGTCCTGCAGATGTGCCAGAGGGTAAAAAACACAGTCTTGTGGTTGTAGCCATTGTAGCATGACTACACGTTACCTCATCCTGCTAAACTGAAGCTGCTGCCAACTAATTGTAACCATGGCAACTGCTGATTCGGGTGACACCTCAACCAAACTCGAATTTCCTCCCCCTTCTCTGAAATCACTGGAGTGGAAATATTTAGCATTCGCCGTGAGTTTTGTCAACATTCCCGAAAAACCTTTGAGAAAACCACACTGTGTAAGCTATGTTATGTGCATGTACCAAAGCACAGGACAGCTCCACATGTATCATAAGGATGAAGACGTAACTACAGAAGCTAGTTGGTTAACACAGTATAACTAGTGCTATAGGCGTGTTTATAGTGTCAGGCTTGCAACCTTATTCAGTGGTGGAAAACCCTGGGTTTAAACATTTAATTAATGTACTGGAGCCACACTATGCAATTCCAAGCAGGTCACATCTTACTAAGGAGGTGTTTCTTTCCATGTATGATAATGTAATTGGAGGTCAGTGCAGATTTAGTGGCTTTAACAACAAATTGCTGGAGCTTCAGAGCAGCACAGAGCTACTTGACTTCTGTTCTTTTAATGCTTAGTTTACTATTGATTGGTTATTGTCCCATTCATATTGCTAATAAATTAAATTTAATTTAATTAAATTTGACAATAAGTTCTTAGTGTGGTACATTGCCAACAAATGATAAAGATTATATCAGAGTTATCATGATATAAAACAAAGTTAATGCATCTAATTTGCTTTTTATGTAAGTAAAATGTTGAGCTAATCTTTATTCAATTTTCAGAACAGATGCTCTAAAACAAATTGTGATATAAATTGAGATAGGACAATCACTCTATTGTAAATTTTATTCCCTAACGTTATGTTAAAAATTCCACATTTCCCTTTAATGACAACTGACCAGAAGATAAGGAGCTGGCCTGTATTTTAGTGGACATTGTAAGTGACACTCCATGCATATAGTAAATTTTGTACTACTTTATTGGACTGTAGATTTTGTATTGAGCTGTATAATGTGGAATGAGTTTTGAGTCCATTGTTGACGGCTTCCCTAAAAATGGATTTCCTATTCCTAATCGAGCAGCTAGCCAATTGTATCTGTCAAGTCTGTTTTGTATATACTCACATATTTTTGTTGTCATTTGATTGTAGCACCCCTCCAAACAAGCTGAACCTATTAGTCAACAAGCTGCACCAGTACTTGGCTCATTCCACTGTTGAGGACAGCAATGGAACAACCGCAGTGGATGCTGATGGTATAGCTTCTGATTAATCTACCCATGGGCAATGGGGAAAAATTCTCCTCAAGATCTGCTCCTTGCAAGCACTTTAACTCACTCATCTGTTATTTACAGGTGAAAAACACCACAGCTGTTCTCTGATGATGTCAAAAGGTCATACTGCAACAGAGGTAACGCTTGCATAAAACCCTTTTTGTTATTTTAATTTAAAAGTTTATTTGACAAAGTTAAGTTGTCTTGATGGCCTGTTTCGTGTACTTGGTATTCAGTTTTTACCTTACATTTAAATAAATGTGTAAGGGCATTAGGGTGAAGACACAAAATGCAAATTGGAGAGACAACTGTGTTGTTTAATAAAAGAAGATTTTTCTCTTTATTAAAATGGCCACTGATCACTTGTCAAACTAATAAAACTGTATTTCTTTAAAGGCAGGAGCAGATAACAGATACTCAAGGAGGTAAGTTAGCTTTTCTCTTAAAGCTGATTTAATATACCATGTAGTGCTGCAACTGATAATTTCGTCCATTGTTGATTAATCTGTCATTTATTTTTTTGATTCTGTTTAGGTCATAAAATATCAGATTATTGTTAAAAAACCTCAAACCTCAAAAATTGTGACGTCCTTAAACATCTAATTTTGTTCTCAAAAAATCAGTTTAATGTCAATGAAGAGCAAAGAAAATATATTCACAGAATTTATTTCTGTTTTGGTGAAAATTTTGTTCTATTAAAAAGAAAATAAAAAAATGAACACCGCATGGCTCAACTTTACTCAGTTAGGTATCAGGCACGTCCTCTTTCATTTCTTCATAGTATCTTCCTGACATGAGCGATCATAGCGATCATAGGTCATCATTAGTTTCTAACTAATGAGCAGTTGTTTTATACACGACACAAACACACAAGGTAGTGACGAGCAAAGCAGTTCTTTTCAGTGTACTGAACTAAAATACAGTGGAAGGGGTTGTGATTCTTCTCAGAGATTAACACGTTTTCTTTATAACCAATCTACAGTTTGGCATTGTTGGGTTTGATTCCTGTTTCGAACATTGTGCTTATGACCATTGCAGTGATGACACTCATGGCCAGTCAGTGGCTGCTAGTCTGTCAGTGTCACATTTTAGTGTTTTAGTACTTTTCCACTAACTGTATAGTTCCATTAAATTATGTCCCGATAGGATTAAATTGGAAGACTTTATTTAAGATGGCTCAGTGGGCCTCAGTACTGAGCACATGAACTGCAGGACATCTTCTCAGATTCTCTTGAGGAACTTGACATGGTTGATGCATATAGTCTGACCAATTCTTGAGACAGTGCATAGGGTCAAGATGCCCCTTTTGCATGCATCGTTTATAATTGCAAAATTTATAATTAGTATTAAACCTCCTGTTCAACTAAATGAATTGATCCAGAATCATCATTAAATGTCCAACTGTGGGAATTGTTACCAAACATCTGAGTTTTCAATTTTTTTTTTCTATTTCACTGATATTCCAGAAAACCTTCTGTCATCATAAAGCACTCTGGATTGGATCATTCTGGGGACTCGAATGCAAGTGAGGATGTGGAATTGCCAGTTAATGAAAATGGCCACCTTGATATCACTAGGCTGCCCAAAGGTACGTCATCAATTTCTCACAGTAATCACTCTGCTGCTTTGATGTGAAATAGGATGATTTGATCTGCTAATTGAGGTGCCTATAATTGGGGGTTGACCAGTTATCCTGGCTAATTATTGCTGCATTTTGCAAAGTAGCAGCATTTTATTTTCAATCACAATATTATAAACTAATTAGAAAGTGCTATTACTGTTAATTAGAAATGGCTGTGCCGTTAATTTTTGCACATACACTTAGCTCATAAGAGGGTAGTTCCAAAATAGGACAGTTTACACATAATTGTATTTATATTATTTTATTTATTTTTTTTAAAATTTAAATTTCAGGTAAAAGTATTAAACAAAGTTTTGTGTTGGAGTTTGTAAAATTCAAAATTAGGACAGACATATTGGTTCTTCATTATACTATAATTACTATACTAATTATAGTAACAATTGGTATCAGTATTGCCCTGAAAAACCAATATCGGTCGACACCTTCTGATAATTTCTGATATTGACTGATGACCTGTTGTTTTTCAGTACAGTGTTGTGGAATGAAGGTTGCCTCATATCCAAGAGGGGTGGGCCTCTTTGTTTCCTAGGGTGCAAGGAGTCTTAACATTGACCTAATTATAATTACATATTTAAGAATGGTGTAACATTTGATCATTTCTAATTGGACTGAATATCATTGTGTTTTGTTTCCACAGGCACTGTGTTGGTCAGACCTGAACCTGTTGATAATGGAAGAGATTACTTCAGGGGTCCAGAGTTTCGCAGCCGTAAATCTGGAGTGCTACGGAAAGAGTTCTCGAGAAGACGTAGAGGTCAGTCAGGACTTGTTTTATTTGCTCATAACCTTGTAATTACTAAGGCAGACATTTTTATTCAATGTACTTTAATTTCACACAGGAACAATGGTTCCATTTTTTTTAACAAAAGAAACAAAAAAAAACTCCTCAGTTTATTTTTCCAGTGGTTGTTAAGACAAAAATTGCTTTGGTGTAAAAAGCGAGCACGAACTCAGGCCATGATGATTAGTCATGTCAGGCACCACCGAGTTGTCAGTCACGTCTGTCAGTCCAGTAACAGGAAAAAGACTGGGTAGAAGAAACATCAGTTCTTTATAATTCCAGCCATTTTGTCGGTAATAACAGTAAATGTGTTTTCTTGAAGGAGAAGAGCACATGGGAATTGTCAGTTGCACAGCGTGTGGCCGACAAGTTAACCACTTCAAGAAAGATACTTTCTACCGTCATCCAGTTCTAAAAGTACTCATTTGCAAGGTGAGTCTGCTTAGCATATTGTATACTTTTACTCATTCTGAAAGTATGACTGGAGATAAGGTTTAGTGAAAGTCACATCAAAAGGTAAAACTGCACATTAATATGGGTAGTGTGCAATACCTAAGAAAAAATAAGAAAAACAGCACTAAGACAATCAGTGTTCTCATTTAAAACAGTAATAGAATAGAACAAACTCCCAACAGCTAAAATATGCCCGCATGTTTGCACAGAAACAACAACCAGACATGCCAGCCTTAATTTAATCACTTGTTGTGTTTCCCATCACCAGATAAAAAATTCTATATCACTGCATTTCACAGGGGACTGAGGTTGGGCTGGGGGTTAAACAGGGTATAGTCAACCTTTAATTACTACATTGTACAAATACAGTACAAATACATTGTTACTGTATATTTTTACACTATTTTACTGTACTTTACTATGTAATGTACCTTTTTTATTATTAGAGATGCACTGAAATTTTTCGTCCGAAAATGGCCAAAATATTCATTTTCAGTTTTCGACCCAAAGACTTTTAACACCTAAACATTGTGGTTGAGGATGTTGTGATGATGATGCAACCAGTGTTGCCAACTTAGCGAGTCTGTCGCTATATTTAGCGAGTATTCAGATGCCTCTAAGGACTCCTTTACTTAAAACTTTTGGTGTTGTTAGAGACTTTAGCCATAATCTGGTACAAAGCATATCTTCCTCTGTGATTAATGCTGCTGTAAATGGTCCAATAAACTAAACCAAAAAAAGCAGATAAATGTTGAAATTGAGTAAAATGAGTAAAACCAGCTGAATGTCACAAAGCAATAAGAAGGGGTGAATTCTTAAAAAGTAGATGGTGTATGCCCAATTCATGAGAAGAAAATCAAATGTGTGGGTAGATGCAACATAGAAACTCTGCCATTAAATGTTTTGTTTTGTCAGTCTTGCTACAAGTATTATCTAAGTGATGACATCAGCAAGGATGGAGATGGAATGGATGAGCAGTGCAGGTAGGATTTTTGTTAATATTGGGGTTGATCTTTTTTTCTTATTTATATTTCATCACACAAACTTCTGAATGCATTGATATCACTGTGATAACATGAATAAAATATAAGTAGGCTGATAACTGTGTAAAAAGTTCCTATAAATCAGTGTATGTGTAGTTAATCAAATGCGTCTGTCCCTAACTCATGGAGTTAATATAAGTTTCACTGTGTTTCACTGCTGCTATACAATGGCCATTGCTTGTTTTTCCTGGTCAGAGGCATGTGCAGACATTAAAAGAAAGCAGCTAATGGGACAGAGCTAATCTGAAGCTGGACTATAGGCAGACTAATTCATTGGTCTTTTGATTGTTTAGGGCCAACTTTTTATATATCCATTTAATATATCATTATTTTATTAATTTATTATTTTATAATTAAGTATTGTTTGAAAATCACTGAATACTAATTAATTAATTAGACAGTTTGATGCTTTTTTTGTCTTTAGGAGCTTGATAAATATTTTTAAGTGCACTCAATTTTTTTGTACAATTTTTGTTACACTGTTTTATTTTATCTGATGAAGGGAGAAAAAAACATAAAACACCTAAGGCATATGGGCCCAAAAATGTCATTATTATATGAGCCATCAGTTGTATTAATTTCTAAAGATTTGCATCTCTGTCAACCACAGAGAAACTCAAAGTAGGATTAATACACCTATTAATGGATTATCATCTACAGTTAGGAATAAAAATCAGAAAAAGGCATTTACCAGCAACGATAAAAGTGTGGTAAACCACTATGCCAGTGGACTGACATCATCTTCCTTTTTAGTGCATCTTAATTAAATTAATTTTTTAATTCTAAGTCTTTCTGATTCAAAATCTTGCTGTGTCATGTGGAAAGATTGGTTGTCATATATCTGGGAAAAGCAAAGTAAACAAGCAAATCCAAGAAAAAGATTTATATTTATTTTAGCTAAACTCATACAAGTGTCTTTGTGTCTTGAAAAAGTTATGTGAGGATATGACATACAGTACAGTACCTTGGCTCATTTGTAATCACTATAGCCTTTGTTTTCTGCAACACTGTAAGGGTGCAGGTCTTTAAAAATTAAACAGACTGAAGCAACATAAGGTTTTGGACATTTTGAACCCCTCTAATTTTGATATTTTTGAAACAAACATTTTCTTCAACTTACTTTGCTCCTAGCTTTTTTTCCCCAAACATTTCTTTTGTCTCTTTCTTCATGCAGATGGTGTGCCGAAGGAGGCAACTTGATCTGCTGTGACTTCTGCAGTAATGCCTTCTGCAAGAAGTGTATTCTGAGAAATTTGGGAAGGAAGGAGCTGTCAGGCATCTTGGAGAGCAAGTGGTACTGCTATGTGTGTAGTCCAGAGCCACTTTTGAATCTGGTGATGGCCTGTGACAATGTCCTTGAGAATATGGATCGTCTGTGTCAGCAGCAGCGTAGAACAAATCGAGTAGAGCCGGAGAAATCTGAACTCTATGACATGTTGCCTCACTTACCACAAAACATTGCTTTGGATAAATGGGATCACACGGGAATGGACGGTAGTGTGGTGTTCAACTACAGCATGTTACAGATTTCGAAGGAATTGACAAAAAAGGCCAAACATTTAGTGGACTCAACAAACATGTTAAACCGCACATTTGTTAGTTTCATTCATACCGCAACAGCAAACAAACAAATGCCTAACATTCGCCAATTGTACCTAAAGTCTTTCTTGTCGGTAGTAAAAGGCTTGCGAAAATCGCTTGCTGTGTTTGAAGATACCATTAAAGAAGAATTCATGGACTTGGATGTATTAAGCTGTTGGGAAAAGTACCTTAGTGATGACTTTGACTCTCAACCTGTAGCACATGCAGAGTTGGACATCTCTGATGAGACACGCTTGAATGACTTGCAGAAATTGGCAGCTGAACTTGTGGAAGATGATGATTCTGACCCTAAGTGTTTCATAGATGGAAGTGTGCAGGACTGCCCGGGGGCGGATGTGGATTCAGATTCACATGATTCCACACAGGGGACACAAAAGACTGATCAGAAGCCCACTGAAACTGAGGTCAACATGACTAAAAAACTAATAGTCAAACTTACACCTGTGCCTGTGGAGAAAGAGGCCTCCTCTAATGCCCCAGAGATGGACAACACAAATAACTCAAGGGATAAAAAGTTCAAGGGAAAAGATGAACTAGAGCACAACGAGACCAGTATTATTACATGTGCTAAAATTGACCGGAAGGTAAGCAATGACAGCACCAGTGCATCCCGACTCCTCGAAGAGGAACTAAGCAACAGACGATCTCCCCGCGTCAAGACGACACCTTTGCGTCGACCAAGTGATGTCAAGGTCCAAACATCTATTTCACCAGCAGACACTGAAAGTGATTCTGACCCAGAGGAAACCATCACCACAGCACCAGCCAAAAATACTGAAGAGCAAAGTCTTAGCACAGCAAGAGACGACTCAGACTCAGATGAAGTTCCCCCAGCTCTGCTTGAGAGAGCAGCTATGACTCAGAGCTCTGATGAAGCCCAGAGTGATGAGGATGATGCTAAAGCATCAACAAAGGTAGCCAAGAAATGTCTCTTCTGGCTCAATAAGAACACTCCAATCTCTCCCAAGAAAATGTGCCACAAACGCAAGATGCTGGACCGCTCCCACGAGTCTGACTCTAGTGACAGGAGAGTCAAAGCTAGAAGAGGTAGTGGGACAGATCTCTCCAGTGATGAGCAAGACTCGCAGCAGGAAATGCAATGCATAAACAAGTTGAGTTCAAGAGGAAAGTGTCACCTCATCAAAAGAGAAGAGGAAGGATTGGTGAGAAAGGGGGGAAGACTAAGGGCTGCGAAGTCTAAGCCTAATTATCGTCAGGAAGTAATGGAATCATCATCCTCATCAAGTGAAGATGAACGTGACGATGACTCTGGGAGCGACGGGAGTGACCAGAAGATGAAGCCAATCACTGATGATGTGGCTTTACTGGGAGCAGCAGCGTTCCACCAATCTTCAGGTGAGTCTTATTTATTTTTTTATCAACATCTGGGCTGGATGATATGTGGATGTTCACATTAGGGCTGCACAAATTAGAAAAGATAGAAGCCTTTGTTTAGTTATGTATTGACATTCAATAAACAATGAGATGAAGATTAATCATAAATATTCATGGACGAATACTCTGCTGCAGCAGAGCTGTGTTACCTGGTTCATGGAGGGCTAGTGACACTGTGTTCACATGTGCTGAAGTTTCAGCCTGGTTTTTACATTTTGTGAAGGATTTCAGTCATTGTTTACCTGGGTTAGCTTTCACTCTGTGTGTCTGTCTGCACTAACACGTGAGATACCGAACTGGGCAGGAAGAAAGAAGAGGAGAGAAATGACGGGGAAACACATGTACAAACACTTGAAATAAAACATGCGTTGCACCAAATGAATGGTGTAGGAAACACTGATGAATGTGTGACAGCTTACACTCCCCACTGCGGGGGTGCACAGCTGTTTTAATTCTAAAAGTGAAGATGGCGGATGGATATTGTGCCAAAACAGTCGGAGACAGGCTAACTGGAGAGCATTTTTCCGGATCCTTACAGATCCAGAGAGATGGCGGAAGTGAATCACTGCCATGAAACGTGATCGCAGCAAGCAAAAGGAGATGGAGCCATGGGAACCCACAAGCCCAAGATTTTTAATGTTTAGCTCCTAGTAAATTAAAGTTAACACTGCAATTATTTGCATTACACTGCCCGTTGCTAATGCTAATGTTATTCTAATATGATGCTTACCTTTCCAGTAACAACAATAATTAAGAAGCATCAAATATATTAAGTCTGTCAAGTTTTCTGATATTTTGATTGATCTCTTTGCATTTGAAGTGCACAGTGAACTCTGACAGTTGACTCGGTCTTGTTCATTTTTGCTCATGACGTCCTGAACTCTATCCAGTGTCATTTTTCTTTATGTTGGTTTTATACCATGGATACTATTTTTCTGTTCAAACAACACATTAAGTTTAGTTAATCAGTTTCTCTGTGCCACCTTTTGTCTTCACAGGAGATGAGGAGCAGTCAGGGCCCTTGTGGGCAGCAGATGATGATGATGATCCCGAAAATAGGTATGGTTCAAAAAGCTCAGGTTTAGACTTTGAAAAAATTGTTGAAACTGATTCAAACACTGATAGTTGTGCAAAACCAAGAAACACCCTTCTCATTAAGACTCGTTTTCAGCGGATTAGGACACGACCAAAACGTAGCTGCAGTAGATCTCCAGCGATCAAGTACACATTCTAGAGCTGCACTATTAGGCACAAGCACATAATATATTAGGAAGCATTTTGGTTGCACATTGTCTAGGTGTGCAACCGTTATACACGTAAATGCAACTGCTGTAAGTCATTAATACTCTAACATGAGGTGTGTGTGGTGATAATTTTCGAATATTTCCCGGTCATTATATTTTAGTTCGAACTTGGCTGTGTCCCACAGCATACCAGTGAGGGTAGCCAAGTGCCTTGCATTAATTCTTTCTTACTGTTTTCTGGGTATAGGCATATGGCCAGCAAGCTCTGGTGGCCAGTTTTAAATTCCTGTACAGATTCTTCTTCATTGTTTTCTTGACTAATTTCTTGGACTATTGACTCTATACTGACTCTATATTCTCTTGATATTGTTCCGTTTTGTCCTGAGCTGTCCTGTGATGTGCATAATAGCGTGTCAAGAATGTATGCAGTTGCATTCACCCACACACAACTTTACTGCTCCTTTTCTCTCTGGTGCTCAACGACGCACCCAAGGTTCGCTCAATATGAACACACACTCTCAACGATGCTGCTCTGTCTTTGTTGCTGGAGCCCTGATCCTTGCGCTTAGAAAAAGAAATACTGCTCTAAATTGTGAAATACAATAAATATTTGGTCATACCGTCCAGCACTATCCCTAAAATTATTTTGTTATAGCAGCAGATAAATACTGTGCAAAGTATAAAAGTAAAATATGAAAGAGATTAAATAAAAAATATACAGTATTAGAATAATATATACAACCAATTTCCAAAAATTTGGTTCACTGTGTAAAATGTAAAATAAAACAGCATACAATGATTTGCAAGTCCTATAAACGCATACTTTATTATATTATTTAACCTTTTGTTACTAATCACAGTTAGTTGTGTTCATTGAGGAAAGAAACTGCTAGCAAGATTCTACGGATACATTAAAGTGTTATCTGATTAATATTCTGCTCCACAGGTAATCCTATATGGGTTATAGTTATGGTGTGACAATTAAATTTTGCTCTTATTATGAAATTGTGAAAGGAATTGTCTTTTTGAGTTTTCTTCTCAAACCTTTATTTGTTTATTTATTTTATTTACTTCACCAGACAAGTGTTGATATCAAGAATGGGATTTGTTACTATAAAATCTCACTGTCTGATGTCTTCCTTAAAGTACTGAAATGACAGTATCATGAAAACCTTTAAATCTAAGGATGTGTCATAGAGCAATTCTTACAGTCTAACAATTATATGAAAGTTTTAAAACTAATACAGAAAACACATCAGATCTCACTCTAAATGGCCATAAACAATTGTCAAGATGTTATTATTTTTCAGTGACTGTCAATTTTCATGCAAATTATGGACAACAAAATTTTAATATGATTTTAAAATTGTGCTTTACAGTGGTACATGTAAAGCTTTAACAGCCAGGCTCTGGAATTAGATTTTGGTCGCCATCATGATAATAAATTTTGTTATGACATCATTCTGTAACCTGGTCTCTTATCTAGTCTCTCTTCTTTGGTTGTATATTACAACCAATTAGTGATTTATTCTCCTTTGGGCAATGGGGAATGTTTATGTATTGTGAACAAACACTTTAATTGCATTTCCTACTTTAGAGTTTTTTTTAATCTACTTGCAAAAATGCCCTTAATTGCTACAAAATAGTGCTGTTGGCACACATCTTGTGCAAGACATGTATAGAGTTGCCTCCTTTTTGGCAATTGATAAATGATAAGTTAATTGTTAACTGATGCCATTCAAGTTCTCTTCAGATCATTTGGCTGCTTTTAATAGCCCTGCTCATTCCCACTGCAGGTGATTCTTGAAAGCAGGACTAAAGTTTATTCTTTTGTCTAATCGATAACATTTTAATGAATAAAGACAAATGGGACTTGAAGCATGACCTTATGTGGTAATACTGGAATGTTGGAATGATGGAAATTTTCTATCCTTTTTCATGTCTTTTAGATACTATCTTTCAGAGATGCACACATTTTTGTACTTTCACAAGCCCAGTCAGACATTATCTGAAGATTATTCTAGGGAGCTGGCAGGGGAATCTCTGGAGAAATATCTGCACTGACTACTTTCTCTGCCAGCTGTGTGAACACACACGGTTTATCAGATGAGATTGTTAGATACCAATAAGCATTCTAAATTTTGCCTTGACAAACAGTGCAGGTTTTGGGTAAAATAAAATTTGGAGTTAATCTGACATGCAGCTGTTCAATCAACTGTCATTAGCATGCATAAATTACACACTATATGGTGACATTAGATAGGTGTTTATCAGAAGCTGCTTGTCTTGTACGTTTTACCCCAATTTCTATACACAGAGTATACATTAACTGCTGACCATTTTCTAAAGCAGATTCTAGTAGGCCAACTTAAATCTTTAGCTAGCAATCCACACAGGACAAACTACTGCATTTGGTTTACTGTGTATTACTGCACAAACAGTCCAGAGAAACAACCTGTGTACATCTTGACTCCATATATTTCTTATATATACACAGTGTATATATATATATATATATATATATATACATACACATACACACTGTATATATATCTCGATGTTACTAATAAGCCATATTGCCTTATGGTAATATCAGTTTGATTTATGTTGTGATAAATATATATATATCAAATGATATTTAAAAAGTATATTGTGAAAAGATTTTTCCCTTATTACCTAACACTATTTAGGCATTAAATAACATTTAATATTGTACAGCAAATGTCTCAACCTGTGGTCTGCTTGTTAATATCAAGTTATAATGAAGTATTTCAGAATGTTTTATTTTTTAGCAAGGTTCATTTTGTGTCATAACTACATTTTCTTGGTGAACTATACATATTAACACAAATGTCCATCCCAAGTGCATAAAGAATAAATGGTGGTAAAATATTTATTTTTATTATAGACTAATGTGTCTATAATTAGTTCCTTGATTAACTGATTAGCTGTTTGGTCCATATAATTTCAGGGAATCTAAAATATTGATTAGTTTTTTCCAAATGTCAAAATGTTGATGCTCACATCTGTCTTGCTTGGTCCATCATCATTATTATTAAGTTTTAATTATTGAAAACAGAAAATATTTACATTTAAGAAGCTAAAAACCCCAGAGAGCTTTAATAATTCAATTACCTTTTTTTAATTATAAAAAACACTCAAACCAGTTGACTGATTATCAAAATAGCTGATGGTTAATTTAGTAATATATAAATCATTGGAGCTCTAAAATACTTAACAGGCCAGTGTGTGTAGGATGTAGGAAGAGTATATATCTGAGAATTGAGAGTGGGCTGTGAAACAAACAAACAACCATTGTAATGCAAGAAGCGAGCATATTCTCACTGTGCCTTTAATGACATAAATGTTTCTCATGTTTTTTCCAGGTCGGATTTTCTGACAGTACCGCAGTGATTGCAGTGCTGTTAGACAACAAATACTTAAATCTGGAATACTGTAAACTTCTATCAGACTCAACGCGTTTTGTTGTTGTTTGTTTTTTCATAGCTATAGTGATAGCATTAGAAAATGGTCAGCAGAAATGTTAAGTTGACACAGTCTTTTGTAGTTAATGTGCTAAAACATGAAAAATTCTGTTATTACTTTGAAATGGACGCAGCATGTTTTTAAACTAGTCATTAATGCCAAATTCTGGTGTGGTAGTTTGTGAATTCTTTCTAGTGTTTCTCTGCTGGCTACCCACCTCAAACCTGTCACATGTGACTGAAAGCTCAGATTTTTACATCTCTTCTCTGGCATTACTTGACTCAGACTATACTACAGTACAGTTTTTAATAGTGAACTATCATTGGATGTTGGATTTACTGCTCAGCCTGTGCTCTCAATGCATGTTGAGAAAGGTGTGAAAGGTTTCTAGAGCCAAACCCAGGTCCCATGTATGCTGCTGGAGCCAGTTATTTGATTACAGCTACAGTGTTCTACAGAGCATATTAAATACAGGCAGATGTAGAAGGAGTTAAACAGTGTTTTCTTTTGTTGTTGTTATTTAATGAAATGTTTATCATGAACTAAATCAGTTTATGTACATAATTGTTCCAGTGGACTACAAGGCCCTAGACAAGGTTTTTGCTCACATGTCACTGGCACAAGAGTAATGCACCAAATATGTGTCTGGCCACACCTAATTTAATAAGTCCAACACACCCACTGGTGTGCAGGTGCATTTGCAACAAACTGGGGGTGTAAAAATGACAACTGTGTTGGTTGGAAACTGGCAGTGACAGCTGTACTATGCTGCATGCTGGGTGTAAGATGTTGCTTTAAGTATTGAACAACTTGTGTTCAATTCCCATGCGTTTCCCCTCCATCACTAAGACTAAGAATATTAATTATGGATGAGCCGATACAATACTCTTGTAATTGGTATCACTCTGATTCTGTTCAAAATCACTGGATCAGATATAAATGTAAAATCCAGTACATTCCAGAAATCCTACAATGTGCATGCTTCACTATGCACAGACAAACGTCACTAAAAAACAGCAACAGCATTTTAGACGAGTGATGATGTTGGTTTACTTATATTTTCTTTTATGGGGAAAAAAAACTTCAATGGTTAACAGTTGGAGAATTATTTCTTGAAAGTAGTTTGAAATGGCTAGCACAAATGTGTTAACAGCTTCATATTTTAAAAGGTCTAAAATGATTGTATTGGACTGGCATCAGTAGATACGTGTATGTGATACCAGTGGTATTGTGCCATCCCTAATGTAAATTAGCAGAGGAATGTGTTTCTTCTTAGTAAGCCTTTAGCTCCGCCACTATGTTACGTTAACACATTAATCATTTCACAACTGACAAATGAAGAACTTGAAAGGAAAAACCCCTCCCCATTCTCCAAAGAATGTCATTGTATATATATTTTTTCCTGTAAAGAATACATGTAATAAATTCTTCCTGTAAAGAAGGTGTCTGCCTCATTTGTTTCATATTTTATGTGCTGTCATTTTGAAATCTGTCTTCCGTTAATTTGACGTATCAGATGGCATGTATACTGAAGGTATTTGTTTTGCATTATACTCGTAATAACAATATCCAGCTGAAGATGATGTTGCCTATCATGCAATGAACTTCAGGTACCTTTTCCTTCTTCTCTGCTTTTAAAAGAATCGCTAAGAAAATGCTTTTGGCCCAAATCAAAGCCAACTACTCCTCGGGTGATGATATCTCTTCAGATGAAGAAACGCTGGAGGAGGAGTCTGAATCAGAGGCTGATAAAGAGATCAAACAAAGCAATGAGGAAAATGGAGCCGATGGAAGTGGTAAGTATTTGTTTAAGTAGCTATGTTATTTTGTATCTCCTCTGACAATAATTACTTTCACAGGGGAGGAGTTGACCTCTGAATCGTCTGCGACCACATCCACTGAGCCAAACTTCAGGCACTGTCTGCTCCAACACAAGCTTACCTTAGATGAGGGAGTATCAGGTGACAAGAGTATAAAGGAAATCACTGTAGGAAAGCAGAAGAGCAAGAAAAGAGCAAAGAGCTGTAAGGACATCTCCAAAATTATGAAACCAAACTAGCTAAATGGATGTTTATGATGCTCTAATGTCTGAATTTTGATTCATGTCTAGCTGACAGTGAGAGCAGAGGTGAGAGTATAGAGTCGAATCTGGAAGACCTTGGACTGAGCGAGGAGCTGAGTCAGTCAGAGGATGAGACTAATGAAGTGGACAACAGGTACATTATATCAAAAAATATTCACGTGTAACATGTAATGGAATCCATGAATATCAAGGTATAGTTGAGATTTTTTTTAAGGATGGTTCTCTGAGGTACTGACAGCACTGACTTCCCCGAGTGCAGTCCATGCTCAGAGGACACTTGGTCTGTCCCTGAAAACATGGAACAAGATTAAAATGGATTTTGGCCACTTAAAAGACTTGCTTAATAGAATATTGTCTTCAATATTGTAGCATTTTAGTCATTAGCCTTTAATGACTAGAAACTGGACTCACTTTCCCATACCAGAGGCCATAGAGAAAATTATGTGTCTATTTTTTTTTTTTTTTTAAATCCTTTGTTCAGATTTACCTTAGGTATGGGAGAGTGAACAGTTTCCCATCAGAGGGCCGTTGGTGAGATAATGCGGTAAAAGTATTTCTAAGATATACATTTTATTAGTTGAGCCCTTTAAGTGGCTACAATCACTTTTTCCTTGTGCTGGCAGACATATGCGTACTGTAGATTTTCAATTATTCAGGTCATAGTTATCCTAAGAACATGGAGTCAGTAGCAACTAGACTTGGAATTTATCTTGAAGATGTTTCACCTCTTATCCAAGAAGCTTCCTCAGTGGCAGCCATGTTTTCATTATGAGTGTCAGTATCAGTTTTGCAAGCCTGGATCAAATTTTAATGTAGCAAATGTGGACATGAATTAATGGTGCTGTACATAATACAAAAAAGTACAACATCTGGTATTGAATTGTAAAAACTGGTCAACATTATTGTAATATGCTTTACTAATTATCTCTTTTTTTCTCTGGTTCTCTTTTCTACCTTGAGATTATCCTCTGAAGTGGAGTCACCTCTTGGTTCAGAACAGAATGAAAAAGTTCCCTGCATTTGGTTGTCTGACTCCGACAGTGAAAAGGTTCCGGTCTAACTATTATTCATTGATTCCTCTTTGTGCTTGTATAATCTGTCAACTTCTTGGGTGAGGTAAGGAACATTGCCTCTGCTTTCGGATAATAATACTGCATATCTGATCTTTCTGATCCTGAGCAGAGTGATGGAAGTGAGAAGACTAACAGTCAAAGCACCCCAAAAAGACGCAAAAAGATCCGCAAAATCATTGAAGATGAGAACCTCCTCCCTGAGACCCAGGAAGCACTGAGAGAAGAGGAGGAGAGATGTGAACGGCTGAGAAACAGGGATCAACACTTGGAAGAGAGGAGAGAGGTATAGATGGTACAGCGGAACCATCAGACCTCACTGATGCCGAACATGTACTTTACAGCTAACACTGTTATAATGTAACATTTGCTCTAAGTCCTTTTAGGAAATTTTCTTTGTTTATGGGAATCAGTGGACAGTTGGAAGCTCGGGGTGAAAGTTAAAAGGGTGCACAGTAGGTGCCAGTGGGACGAGTACGCTTAAGGCAGGCATGTCCTAAGTGTGACCTGGGGCCATGGCAGCTTGGCCCTGGGGACTGAATTTCATATGGACCTCCACACATTATTACATAATTAAGCCAGTTCAAGTTGTATGCACGCCACTGATGGGGTTTATGAAAAGGAGGAGCAAACACACAACATGCTGGCTTTGTTTTCCAGATCATCGTTGTAGGGGATGAGCTGTCGCAAGTGGTTTGTCCCGTCACCACAAAACTGGTCCTGGATCAGGATGAAGAGACCAAGGAGGCTCTTGTTCAGGTGCACACTAACCTAGTGCGAAGACTAAAGCCTCACCAGGTGGACGGTTAGTTTGTACTCTCTCCTCGTTTATTTTTTAATCATCACCTACTGTCTTTAGAACATTAAACACAGTTCTCCATTTTGAGTTGGTTAGTGATCAGTCCACTTGCTAATAAGGTGCACAGGAAGCATTAACTAATTAAATAATATTAGTTAATGATTAGTTAATCATTAGGTCATTAGATGTTAGGGTACTTTGAATGCTTTTTGAAGATCTTAAGGGTCTTTGGCCTTCATATTTATCTGAGTCATAACCTATGAGCCTCCTAGAACAGAGGAGTGGCAGCTTTTTGTTTCCTATGGACTACGTATGTGGAACAGCCTCCCAAAAGACCCACGGACAGCACAGAATGTTCATCTATTTGACCATGCTTTTTGTCTTTTAATGTCTTTTAGAGGGGGTGTGATTGATTTCATTGTACAAACCACTTTGTGCTACATTTATACTTGTTTGAAAAGTGCTTTATAAATAAAGTCGGATTGATTGACTGATTAGTTAATGATAATTTAACCATTAACCACTGATTAGTTAAGGTAATGATCAGGTATCAGGATCACTATTTAAACTTTTTTGAGTACCCCATTGTTAAGTGTTACCGTACAATTTTTTTGTAATGGTATTGTGCTGCTGTGTTCCATTTATAGTCGGAACTTGGTATTTCCAAAGTCATGGACAGTTCTTTACACAGCAAAGCCCTCTGAATTTGGATTTACAACTCATAAACTCATGTACCCCAATTTAGGATGGTTGCCTCCATACAAACACTGTGACTTTTAATGTTACTAGCACAGACATTCAGCCATATGTGTAGTACTGTTTAATTATCTATATCTATAGACGTGATACACAAATCCTGTGCTGCTAAATCTGCGTAAAGGTTTTTATTGATTGCCAACAGTTTTGCTAGCCTGGCGTTCCATAATTTTGTCTGACGTCTGTCTGGAACACCGTGAACCCGGAGCTGACATCGCTTCCACCTATAAATAATATAAATAAATAGTATAAATGGAAAGCAGCATCAGTCTCAGCTATTAAATCTCAAATTAATTCTGTTAAGTAGTCATGCATTTTCACAGTGGAGTCTTGTCTTTGTATTCATATTCATATTCATATTCATATTCATACTCATATTATTTATTTATTTATTTTAACAGGTGTCCAGTTCATTTGGGACAACTGTTGTGAATCAGTGAAGAAGGCCAACTCTTCTCCAGGATCAGGCTGTATACTGGCTCACTGCATGGGCCTGGGAAAGACTCTGCAGGTGAATACAAGCACATATCCACCCACTGCATTCTTTTGTGCACCCAGATGTGGTTATGCTCTTCTGCTCACTGCATTTACCTCACCTACCAGATAAGCCCAAAAGACCAACATCCACTTGATGATCCAAAGTGATAGTTCATCATATTTTATGCTCCATTTTAGCCTTGACTTTTTGCTTTCTTTCTCCATTTCTTTTTTTATGTACTTTTTTGTACGCACCAGGGAACCAGCTTGAGACCAGGATGCTCACTCTCAGTGAAAACATGGATGCCACCCTGGACATAAGTCAGGGCATCAATTTTAAAATTTACTGATTTTATCTATGGACTTTGGTGCCAAGAGTGAGCGGTTAACACAAAAGTGGCACAAATCATAATTTCCTATCAGATTTGTTGAGGCTTTAAATTTTGGGCTAACATCTGTTTTTCCTCATGTTTTCAATGGCTGCCATGTTTTTAGGGAAGGAGAGTATCTGTATCTCAGGCTGATTTTTAGCGCACAGTGCAATTAGCGCTGACTTTGTTTCAGTGCCTTATACAAGTATGGAATCCCCTTAGCTTTATTGGTCTTTAAGTGTGCTTTAACGCCTTTTGGCAGTTGTATATATTTTTTTTTCATATTTGTGTGTTGTTATAGGTAGTAACATTTCTCCACACAGTGCTGCTGTCAAAGAACCTGAAAATGAGAACAGCCCTGGTGGTGTGTCCTCTCAACACAATTCTCAACTGGGTCAGCGAGTTCAAGAAATGGCAAGAAAACATGGGACAAGACAGAGTCAAGGTTTTGACAAATAAAATGTCATAAATCAGCAGGATTAAATCATTGTGTGTATCAGCTGTACTGTATGCGGTTATTTTTCTGAACCTGCTTACTTTACAGGTTGCTCAGTTGGCAACACTAAAGTATTTTCCAGAACGACTTCAAGCTTTACAGACATGGCAGAAAGATGGAGGTGTCATGATAATGGGGTATGAGATATACCGCATCATGTCATTAGCAAATAAAGTTGAGAGAGAGGAGTGGAAGACAGAGTTAAAGAGGATACTGGTGGATCCAGGTACATTAACTTCATAATGTCATATTATTAAAATTTTTCTCTGTTATCTCTGTTTCTCCACTTATCGACAGATTTGCAAACATAATAGTTTTCTCTCCTGTGTCTTTTTTTTCAGGCCCAGATTTTGTGATATGTGACGAAGGGCACATTCTACGCAATGATGCGTCCAATATCTCCAAAGCTTTGAATGCCATCAAGACTCGCCGAAGAGTGGTGCTGACTGGAACTCCACTGCAAAACAACCTGGTTGAATGTAAGTCTGCACATTCATGCTGTATGTATTTAGTACAGACAGCACCATGTGATGGATGACCTGTGTGCCAATTTGTTCAAACACTGAGAAATGTGTTTCTGTTGAGTGACTAAATAATGGGAAGGTTGAACTAATATGGTTTTTAATCTTCTTATACATACTTGTTTGTTTCACTGTTGTTGCTGCCAGTAGGTGCAATGACTGGCTTTTAATCATGGCCCAATTGGCCCTAAAAAGAAGATGAAAATAAATAGAAATGGGGCAGAAGCCTGCTGCGTGGCTAGTGGGAACACAAAATGTGAAAATGTATAACTATAATTCCTGAAAAATTAATGAAGCTGTCCTACATCTCCAGATCACATTTTTCCCAGGTCTTGATGCACACCAAGTTTTGGCAAGTTTTAGTGCATGGAAAGTCCTTCAAAAGTGCACTCAGACTCAAAGAAAAAAAAGATGAAAAGAATAGGCAGATCAGATACAACAGGGCTTTTGCACCAGTCAGTAATCGAGCCCTAAAAATAATACTAAAAGTTAGACAGGTAGCGAAGTTAGACCTTCGCTACCTTGATATGTTGGACCTATCAAGGTAGCAAAAGTGCTGTACAGATTTTGGATATATAAAACTAACTAAAGGACAAAAGAAAGGAAGGACAGAAAACTGGGGTAGGATTACTTGTGGTCATGCCTCTGGTTATTGAAGGCCTTTGTCAGCATGAGAGTTTGAGTTTTTTGGAAATGGCCAGGGATGAGGACCTCTGCCTGGAGACAGTGCAGAAGGTGGAGGCTGCCAGCCACACTGGATGTCCTGTCACCATAGGTTTTCAGGTTGGCCAGGAAGGTTGATGTGGTGTATAAAAATACAGAATCAGAAGTCACTAATAAATCCAAACTGCAGAACTAGTAAATAAGCTCATGATTTTAACTAACATTTCTTTTTTTTAACTCAAGCTTGTCATATTTTCCACACAGACCACTGCATGGTCAGTTTCATCAAGAAGAACCTCCTGGGCTCATTGAGCGAATTCCGGAACCGCTTCATCAACCCCATTCAGAACGGCCAGTGTGCTGACTCTACACCAAAAGATGTGCGGATCATGAAGAAGAGAGCACATGTACTTCATGCCATGTTGGCTGGATGTGTTCAGGTAAATAAAAAAAAAAAGAAAACCACTGTCTCGCACATTCTTTTACACACCCAGCATGTTTCACACTCACAACTGTGTGTTCATCTTTTATTCACAGAGAAGAGATTACTCTGAGTTGTCCCAGTTTCTACCTCCCAAACATGAGTACGTGCTGGCAGTGAGGATTTCTCCTCTTCAGTTTAAATTGTACCAGTACTACCTCGATCATGTCACAGGTAAGAATCTCTTTTAAATTCAGTCTTTTTATTATTCAAAGTCATTCATAAATGATTGTTTCCATCCTTGGTTTGGTCGATATTACTCCTATATCTTTACACTTTCAAAAAAATAAAATAAAAGTAAACATATAAAAGAAAATGTCACAATAATACATTGAAGTAAGAAAGAAGTATTTAAAAATAACAGCTAGTGTTTGAGCTTGGAGAGCCTTTATGCTGTAGATTCTTATGACATGAATATGGGCCAAATGTGGGTGAGTGGCAGAGCAAGTCGGCTCAAAGTGGAAGGCTGAGGGTTTGATTCCTGCCTCATGCTGTTATGTCCCTGGACAAGACAGTTTGACAGTTGACAGTAAACAGTTTGTTGGCAAATCATAAAAATTAGGAAGCTATTTTACCAAGGGGAGGAATGTCCAAAATCAGACAAAATATTCTTAAAATTAAAATGTATTTATTTTAATTAAAAGATAACCACTAATATTATTATGTTTATTTATACCCAAGTGACTAAAATCAACTTAACTGTAACTTAAATTAAGCTCACTTTCTCAATCACATGCATTTATTTCATGTTTTCACTGTCAAATGCCTTGTTTGTTGAGCAGTTTTGGACACAAACATTTTTTTGTTCATCTCTTGTTCATCTCAAGTACACATTCAGCAACCTTGTGTATATTCTGCCAAAAACAATGCATTGCCCCCTGTAAAGTAGCCATCTTATTTCTATCCACTGTGATATAAAGGAAAGGAAAGGAAAGGATCTTATAATCAGATTTTTACACCTCAAAAGTCTTCTGTCTTCTTCTAAACACTAAATTTAAGAGTGTGAAAGTGACATTAAAAAAGTCAAATTAACACTAATTCAGGCCAAGATACAATTAGGATTTGTGTTAAATACTGTGGATTTCACAAGCATTAGTGAATGTATCACAGCAGAGTAAAAAACTAGCTGGAGCCACAGCGAAGGAGAAGGAAGTGCTTTGCTAACAAACCAGTGGCACGGTGTCCCCACCAGACTTGAAACCAAACCTACACCCTTGTTAATGTTGCCAGACTCTTACATTAACAATCCAAACCATTTATTGATGCAAACAAACACTTCTTTATGGCTATAACTCAGAATGGCACTGTTGCCCTGTCAAATCACACTGCAAACAGTTGTGCCTGCCACCCGAGCCGTACTACTGGACCAATTATGAAACCTTTTGAAAGTACCATTCACACCCACATTTATAATCACAGGGCCCGAAGAATACTTCCTTTTTGAATTAACTCCACAGTGAAGCGATGAATAATCTGAAAAGCTCCCAGGTGTATCAGTATTTACACGGCAATAAGGTCAGTGGCATTTTGTTAAAGAAAGTGGGACACATTCATTCATTCATTCTACATTTTTGTCATCCACAAGAAGGTCACAGGGGCACTGGTGGGGGAAAAGGGGCCACACAGACACAAACAACCACTGACTCTCACACTACCTATGGTCAACTTAGGGTGTCCAATTAACTCTTTGCATGTTTTTAAACTGTGGGAGGAAACCAGAGAACCCGGAAAAAAACCCACCCACACAAAGGGAGAACATGCAAACTCCCTGAAGAAAGGCCCTTGTTTTGGCTGGTTTCCGACTTGAGTCTTTTTGCCTTAAAGAGAAGAGTGCTAACCACTAAGAGTGCTAACACTTTAAAGGAAGAAATAGAGCCAAGGAAGTGTCTTACTGTCCCACATCACCAAGCCTGGGTTTTAGTTTCAACATTAGGTGAAATACAAATTGCAGGAGGATCATCCATTGCAGTAACAGAGTGATCATGAAGCCATGCAGCTGCCGCTACCGTGTTTTTCCACTGGAAAGAACTAGCTCACTTGCTGCTTTTTCTTCTGCCCCAGAAGTTACACCTATAATCATTTTTCCAGTAGTGCTCCAGGAATAAGGTGGATAATAGTGATTATTTAAGTTCAAAGTTCATTTTTCCATCCTAACCTGCTTGTTGCCCAATTTACAATGCCATCAGATATTTTTCCTCTGTTTTAAACTGTTTTTTTGAATACATAATTATAGGGCTGCAACCAAAGATTATTATTAAAAATTGATTTATCTATTGATTATTTTCTCAATTATTGATTTATTGTTGTTTCCCAAACCTGTAAATGATGATGTTCTCAAAAGTCTTGTTTTGTCTGTAAACCAAAATTGTTCCGTTTTACGGATTACTTTGTTATATGGTGCAAAGAAACCAGAAAAGATTCACATTAAAGAAGGTGAAAATCAATTAATTGTTTCAGCCCTACATCTCTTCATATTTTCATTGGTTAGTGTATCCATGGGCTTTTCTTACAGTTATAACATAAGTTGTCAAGTCATTTGTCTGGACTAATTTCTTGAATTAAAATGTTGTCTGTTAAAACAGTTTCAGTAGTTTTGCATCTCAGTGGCTGCAAATTTTATGACTTTTATAAAAGAATCTAAATGTTTGTTGTTTTTTTATTTTTGTTGTGTATAAAAATTATGTGATTCTACACAGTTTGCTTGTATTTCATGTTATCTACATTGATTCAATTTTTTTCAAATTTGATTTACACTTAAGTAATGAAGTCAATCAATGTGTGTTTTCAGGTGTGGGCCCCATGACTAACACAGCAAAGATGAAGGTTGGAGCAAATCTGTTCAAAGACTTCCAGGTGCTCAGTCGAATCTGGACTCATCCCTGGTGCCTTCAGCTTAACCACATAAGCAAAGTAAAAAAGGTACCGCAGACATATCTGGACTTCTTTTTACTATTTTTCTTCTTTTCATTCTTCTTTCAGCTTCTTTTGCCTCCATCGTGTCCAATCCCTTGAGTTACACCAATTTTCATCATGTCCTCCTCCTTTTACAACATCCATGAACCTTCTCTGTGGTCTTCCTCTTTTCCTCCTGCCCGGCAGCTCAGCTCCATCTTCAACATCCTTTGTCCAATATAATCACTATACCTCCTCTACACATGACTGTCTTAGTTTAATTCCAAACTGTCGACCTAAACTGTCCCCCAAATATGTTCATTTGTAATCCTGTCAATCCTGGCCACTCCCAATGGAAATCTCAGTATCTTCAGCTCTGCCAACTCCAGCTTCTGTCTCTTAGACGGTGCCACTGTCTCCGAAACATCATAGCAGCATAATCATAGCAGCAAAAGTGAAAGGCTCAATACCGTTCTGTCACACCTCAAATCTGATATGTCTCCAACCACTCCACCCTGTCTGCATTTTCTTCTTCCCCTCTCTTGTGCATTGTCCATTGCTTTGGTGATTGTTGACTCCAGGTATTTAAACTCATCCACTTTCAGTCCCTCTACTCCTGTCTTCTTTTTATGATGAGGTATCTTAAATGTTTTAAGTGTTAACAATTTATTGGACTTTCACAACAGGGATATTTTGAAAAGAAGAACCAGGAAAAAGCAGCAGCTATGGCAAATGAAGAAGCCACTGTAGCTGAGTGGTAAGGCTGCCTATTATGTTCTGGTGTAAGAAAATGCATCAACTTGAGATAAATTTTCTAATTTGCTTTTTCCCCTGTTTTTAGTGCAACAGCAGGAAGCAATCCAAGCACAACAGTGATTACTGATGATTCATCCAAAGATGTTCCTGCAGTAGATGGTAAAAACCCTAGCTCCATGTGTCACTAATCTCACCTCATCTCCTTTTCATCATTTCACTCTACCCATCTCAATCACATACAGTGTCCCATACTTTGCTTTGGACACTGCACAGTGTCCATAAAGCAATTTTTGTTTTTGCTTTATATGGTTATATTTACATTTGTATATCTGAACAGGTTGCTGTTCTCCAAGTTGAATTCTCATTTGAGGTTTTCAAAATTGATGATATTTTTTCCCTCTAAGAAAGTACATACAGCTTACCTTAAGTACTTTCTATCTCTTTATGTCTAAACCTGGGGGTCTGTAAAGGCTACCCCCAAAGTTTGCCATTTCCTCCCAATTCATATGTATTTGTGCCATATTTTCATGGTTTCCAGGACAATACAGTTTTCCCCTTTTTGATCTGCATAATATTTTCCAATCAGCTTTTCAATGGTGCAGCATAACTATATTCTCTAATATTAAGCAGCGGTAGCCCACCACATTGCTTGTCAATTTGGAGTGTCATAATCTACCTACCCTCCTCCTCCTCCTACCCATGGGAAAAACTGGGATTTCAGCTTAACCCATGTAGAGAACAAAGAATCTGGCATTCTGACTGTATACAACAACTTTGACACAGAGAGGAGCTCAGGAGTCCGTGTACGCTACAAACTAACTCTCCCTTTAATATGCAACTTCTGTTTTTTTCTGTATAGGAGAGATGGCAACAACCAGCTCAAGGTCTCAAAGTCCAAGTGAAGACTGGTACAAGACAATGTTATCTGAGAGAGATGCCACAATACTGCAGCATTCGGGGAAGATGGTGCTCCTGTTGGAAATTCTCAGAATGGCTGAAGAGCTGGGGGATAAAGTGTAATACTTTGTTTTCTGACAACTACATACACCCACTATAATGCTTAGTGGTCATCACAACTAACCAAATCTGTTTTGCACATTTCAAGGCTTGTGTTCAGTCAGTCCTTAATCTCTTTAGACCTGATTGAGGAGTTCCTCAAGGCTTCTCACCAGGCCAGAGACCCAGCATCATTTAAAGGTATTGGTCTGTTTATGTAAAGAACATTTTAATAAGTGAAGGAAATATTATTTGTTTTGCTTTTAATTTTGTGTTTTGTGCTTAATTGTTTTAACAGAAGGCAGCTGGATTAAAAATGTTGATTACTATCGTCTCGATGGTGCCGTCTCTGCTAAACTTCGTACAAAATGGGCAGATAAGTTCAACGATGCTACCAATGTCCGGTACAGATGATCCTACTGTTTTTTTACTCTGATTATACTGGGATAATAATGTTTTAATAGTGTATTAGGTATCGCTTTAATAGATAGTCCATTATTGACTCTCTACTAGTAATAAACATTTATTCAGTATCATGTCAACAGATTATCAGTTGACACTTCTTTATATCTACTGTTCTCAACTTAAAGTTTTTCACTTTAATGAGATGGACCTGACACGTTTACAGATGCAAGTATAGTTTCCCTACTGATAGTCGGATGATTGTCAAGTATAGGATAGTTGATTAAGCAACTCATCTATAATATGATGTTTACTTAGTAATAAACATATTGTCAACAGATGATCAAATAAGAATTGAGCATACTTGTTTTCATATTTTGACATGATCCTGTTAACTTTTAAGTGACAGACTAATCAGAAGTAGATAGTCAACTAACAAAATACTGACACAATCTAAAGAGAACTCTTAAATGATGGTTTATTTGTATATTTTAGGTTAGAAACTCTTTAAGCTCAATTTATAGTCTCCTGGCAGTTAGTGTGTGTGTATACACATATATATACATATATATGTATATGTATATATATGTGTATACACACACACTACCAGTCAAAACTCAAAATGAGAAGTTTGGACACACCTTCTCATTTAATGGCTTTTCTTTATTTTCATGACCGTTTACATTGTATATTCTTACTAAAGGCATCAAAACTATAAATGAACACATATGAAATTATGTATACATAATATATATACACAAAAACATGGAGGGTGGAACCAAAGATCTCAGATTTGGACTCATCAGACCTAAACACAGATTTCCACTGGTCTAATGTCCATTCCTTGTATATCTTGGCCCCCTTGTATAACTGCTTGTTGCTTTTCCTCAGTAGTGGTTTCTTAGCAGCTATTTGACCATAAAGGCCTGATTCCCACTGTTCCTCTGAACAGTTGTGTGGCATTTATCTGGGCTCTAATCTGAGGTGCTGTTAACTTGTGATTTCTGAGGCTGGTGACTCGGATGAACTTATCCTCAGCAGCAGAAGTGAATCTTGGTCTACCTTTCCTGGGGCGGTCCTCATGTGAGCCAGTTTCGTCGTAGCGCTTGGTGGTTTTTGTGACTGCACTTGGGGACACATTTAAACTTTTTGCAATTTTACGGACTGAATGACCTTCAGTTCTTAAAGTAATGATGGACTGTCTTACTTATCTGATTGGTTCTTGCCATAATATGAATTCTAACAGTTGTCAAATAGGGCTGTCAGCTGTGTACCAACCTGACTTCTGCACAACACAACTGATGGCCCCAACCCCATTAGTAAGGCAAGAAATTCCATACATAAACCCTGACAAGGCACACCTGTGAAGTGAAAACCATTTCAGGTGAATACACCATGAAGCTCATTGATTATTTCACACTTTTTTGTTTACTACTTAATTCCATATGTGTTCATTCATAGTTTTAATGCCTTCAGTGAGAATCTACAATGTAAATAGTCATGAAAATAAAGAAAAAACAGCAAATGAGAAGGTGTGTCCAAACTTTTGACTGGTAGTATATATATAAAAAACACATATAAAAAACAGTATTACAGTAAGTAAAATATATCTCCCTAATTTTAAAGGCTATTGCATTGATAACGATGAAAGTGTTTCCTCTATCATTATATTAGGGGGTGCCGTGCCCCCCAACAGCACTCCCCACCCCCTTGAAGGACAAGTTATTTAATTAAATTTTATTTTCTTTATAGTGCCAGATCACAACAGACATCATGCAAGATTACCCTCTATAGAACATGTTTATACCTTGTCTTTTTATTAAACAAACTAAATAATGTTATTTATCATATTTACACAATGGCATGTAATTTCTGTTTCTACAGGGTTGCATGATTACAATTCTCCTTTTGCACAGATGAGCACATTCCATTGGAAACTACATCCAACCCCAATTCCAAAAAAAGTTGTGATGCTGTGTTAAGTGTAAAAAATTTGCACATCTCATAAACCCATATTTTATTCCCAATAGAACATAAACAACATATCAGGTGTTGAAACTGAGACATTTTACAGAGGCAGCAAAAGGCTGGAAAAGTAAATGGCACAGATCTAAAACAACTATCTATCCAGCTTGTTATCAGTAGACAGTTCAAAAGTCAGCATCTCTGATGGAGTTGTATTAGTGCCTATGGTGTGGGCAGCTTACACATCAATACTGAAAAGTACAGGTTTTTTGAGCAACATATGCTCCATCTAGACAACGTCTCTTTCAGGGAAGACCTTGAATATTTCAGCAAGACAATGTTAAACCACATACTACAACAATCACAACAGCATGGCATGGAGATGAAAAACGCAGCAACAAAGGCCCAGGACTGTTGAGCAGCTAGAATCCTGCATCAGACAAGAATGGGACAACATTCCTTTCCTAAAACTCCAACAACTGGTCTCCTCACTTCCCAGATGTTTACAGTCAGTTGTTAAAAGAAGAGGAGATGCTACACAATGGTAAACACCACCCTGTGATGGACTGGTGACCTGTCCAGGGTGTACCCCGCCTCTCGCCCTATGTCAGCTGGAGTTAGGCACCAGCGCCCCCCCGACACTCAGTGGAGGATAAAAGCAGTAGAAAATCAGAGTGTAAAATGTAAAATGTTTCAGTTTCAACACCTGATATGTTGTTTATGTTCTATTGGGAATAAATTATGGGTTTATGAGATGTGCAAATATTTGCATGTTTTATTTACAGGCCCAAGGTTGGTGTAGTGGTTAGCACACTTGCCCTTGCAGCTAGAGGTCCTGGGCTCACAACCCAGTTGGAACAAGGGGCCCTCTGCAGGGAGCCTGCATGTTCTCCCCGTGGCGTGTGGGTGCTCATCGGGTACCCTCCCACCGTCCAAAAACATGCAGATTTGAGGATTAGGCCAATCGGACACTCTAAATTGCCCTTAGGTGTGGATGTGGGAGTGAATGGTTGTCTGTCTCTATGTGGCCCTGTGATGGACTGGCGACCTGTCCAGGGTGTACCCTGCCTCTCGCCCCATGCCAGCTGGCACCAGTTAGACATTTCATTTTAAGCCTAATTATTTGTGTTATAGCATTATTTGACCATATTTGTAGTTAATTTAATTGTTTCTAACACACGTAAATATCCTTTATTTAATGTTAAAAAGCCAAAGAAATAAACCAGGTATTGTCTGAAATTAAAGATAATCAGTTTATTGTCTGAATCATGTAATACAGACCATAAACAGTACATATTTTATTTTGGAGTGTATTATAGTATATTGTCACTCTCCTTTGAGGAACAAAAAACATCTCAAAAGACTTTTTGTGAATCCAGTAAAAAACAACCTGTAGACTAAAAATATCCAGATATATTTATAAGCCATATCGCCCAGTCTTACAGTAATATTGATTTGATTTATATTGTGATGTATATAAATCAAAGCACAACAATTGAATATCAAATGTGGTAATGTTAATTATGTCAATCTCCCTGTCAGCGGACGATTGTTTCTCATCTCAACACGAGCCGGCTCGCTTGGCATCAACCTCGTGGCTGCAAACAGGGTCATCATCTTTGACGCCTCATGGAACCCGTCCTATGACATACAGAGCATATACAGGGTGTACCGCTTTGGTCAGCTAAAGCAAGTGTTTGTGTATCGCTTCTTGGCTCAGGTAAGCTTAGTGGTCTTCACTGACGTAAGAGTTGAGATTGTGACTGTATGAGATACTAAAATTGACACCATTTCACAAGTCACCTAATAAGATCTAAACCTGCTCAAGTCTATGACATCTTAAGAATATGTATGCTGATTTATAAAACTGTTGGATAGACTTTTCTGATTAAAAAATAAAGCTTGTAAACCGCTCACTCTCCTGCACCAAAGTCCATAGACAAAATCTTTTTTTTTTTTTTCACACTCACAGAAACTAGGGTTGTCACTTTCTCCAAAAATTAAATTCGAACGAATATATAGTATAGTCACCCAGAAAATACCCCCTACCACACCCACCACCCACACACATGCGAGCACACGCCACTATAATAGCTACATTAATAACAGTGCTGCTAGTGTTAGAGTATTAATGACATACATCAGTCAGTCAGTAGAGAGTGCTGACATTGTCATTTGTTACGGTAGGAAATCTATGCCCCCTGCATATGTCATAATAACAGTGTGAAGGCGAACTTCTAATCCCACGTTCGAATATCCATTCAAACTTAGAACAAAAACAGCCTTAGTAGGAGACATAGGAGCTGCTTCCTCATGTGGTCCCTGTGTGTTTTGATGTGAAATCAATGATTTTCTTCATGGACATAAGTGGTTTACAAAGCGAAACAAATTCCAGTCCAAAAACACTCATTTAAATCTAATGAAGTGAAGGCAGCAAACAGGTGTTGATTTTATTAGATAAGCCTTTTGTTAAGCGGCAAAAATAGTTTTTCTTCCTTCCATCCTCACTGGCAGCCATGTTTTCAGTGGCAGCGATAGACATTTTTCTTACGGAATGATCAAATTAATAATTCAACATGATGCAATGTCTGTTTCTGTAGGATCTCCTAATACCTGACTGACAAAAAAGTGGGTTAAAAATATTAAAAAATTGATGATAAATATTGATGATTCATTTTCATGTCCAGGGCACCATGGAGGAAAAGATCTATGATCGTCAGGTGACCAAGCAGTCCTTGTCCTACCGGGTGGTGGATCAGCAGCAGATCGAGAGGCACTTCACGCTCTTTGAACTCAGCGAACTTTACACATTTGAACCAGACCTGCTGAATGACCCCCACTCCAAAAAAAGCAAGAGACCCATGTCTGTTTTGCCAAAGGTGACATCACCATCCTTATTATCCTTGTTTTATATAAAGGCGTGCATGTGTGGAATAAAGTCTTTTACGTCTGATTGTCAGGATGAGGTCCTAGCACAGCTGTTACAAACCTGTAAAGACCAGATTGTGTCTTTCCATGAGCATGAATCTCTGCTGGACCATAAGCAAGAGGAGGAACTCAGTGAAGCAGACCGCAAAGCAGCCTGGGCTGAATATGAGGCTGAGGTAAAAAAAAAACAAAAAAACCCAGCAATTTTCAGAGCATGAGTGATCATGAGCAGCAGCATGACGGGCCTACAATAACACACTGCCTCTTATTAGAATGCTTGTGTGTGTTTTTTTCTTCAGTCAAACACACCCAGCCTTCCAGTCAACTCTAGCCAGGACTCATTGGATAGGCAGACCAATGAACAACTATTGGTAAAAAAATAACCAGTTTTCTAAATGTTTTTTCCTCCAAATTGCCCGTTTGTTGCTTATACAACTTCCTCTACATCTTTGCAGACGTTGCTGAACAAGTGCAGAGCAAATGTATCTGAGGCTTTTCTGGCTCTGCAAAAGATGAGGTCTCACACTATTGAGGACTACATGGCACGCGTGGTGAGTGACATTTAAACTGATTGGAAAACTGTGTAAAATATGTACAAGAGCAGATACTGCAGTTGCAGTTGAAAACATTGCAGGGGTGCAGACAGATTTTAAGAAAACACTTGAGGGCCTGCTTTACACTTTGTTCATATGCAAATGCACACAAAACCGTAACAGCTCCTCTGGCTCGTGACATGGGGTAAAGTGTTTTGCCCAGAAACTTACTTGTAGCAGAGCAGCTAATTGAACCCTTGACCTTCCAGTTGAAAGATGACTCGCTCTACCTCCAGCCACTGTCACCCCAAATAATAAGCACAGTCACATTTGCACCGAAAGTGCAACTACACTGTATTTTTACTTTGGTCACCCTAACATTTCCAGAGTTTGTCATAGTACATAGATCAATTCCTGGTGACAGAATCAACACTGACCCATCACAAACTTTTCTCCTCCAACCAGGGTTCCCATTGGTCGTTGAAATTATACAAAGTTTGTTAATTTTATTTTTTTTTTCCCCAAGGCCCTTGAAAGTTTTTGAAAATCATCCCTTAATAGATATGGGTCATTGAAGTGCTTCAGTTTTGTGCAAGAAAGAAGTTGATATTGAGGTAAATGTCTCCCACCACCCATGTGCCCTCGTGTGTTGCACTACCTACTGTTCCATGCGCCCTGCTTCGCTTCATGTAACTAGACTAAACTAGACTAGGCCTAAGCAGAACAAACATATAGCTGCAATGACCAAAGTGTATCTGTATGCAATACGCAAGACAGAGGCAGAGCTCAGAGGCAGAATGGGCCAATCAAATCACACAAGTCACACAAGGGAGGTGGGACTTAGAGAGTGGCCCAATCAAATTATATAAAACCAGGCTCTTAGGGGATCTTAGAGACGTCATCTTTTTGTTGCTTAGTAATGACAGGCACATCAGGAGCTTGACCCTCACAAAATCCTCAGGTTAAAACACCTCGGGCTTTTTCTATGTCTTTCATGCATTTTGGAACAGCACGTGAACAGTTCCTTGTGTGGCCTCTGTTACAGATAGGATGTTGTATTTTAACATTACACTGAATTGTGATTGTGCTACCTAGTGCTCTAAGTATGCCAGTTAATTATGTTGTTTACAGTATTTACTTGTTTCTTTGGGTCACAAGACCAACTAACATTAGTGTGTCCTGATTGCTGAATAAAGATGTTTTTTTTCGCATGCCTGTAGGATTGTGTTCAGATATAATGGACAAATGGCCATGAGCTCAGACAGGACTGGAGTTGTTGCTCCATACGATCATCTTCTATCAGTGGATAGTAGGGTTGGGCAATAAGGAAAGATTTTCCCATTGGCAGCATCATAACTGGTGATTGCAGATATGTTCACCAGGGTGGGGGCGGAGCTATACACAATCACCTCAGCATTAGCAGGCTTGAATTAAGCTTGTTTGAAAAAAGGAGTATTTTGGTTTTGGACTAAATGCAAAAGCAAAGTCAGTGGACATGAATGAAGCTATTTGCCATCTTTGCAAACGTGTAGTGTCGACCAGTCTCTGCGAGCAAATACACCTTAACCTCTGAGAGCTGACGTCCTGTGTGACATAGGGCTGTAGCTTTTTCCAGAAATTAAGTTCAAACTAATTTTTAATGACCCATAATTCATTCAGTTCATATAACCCCATCCTCCCCTGTAAGCTTACACTTCACTCCCCCCACTGCCATCACTACTCTCTCAGTACTTTACGATTTTCTTTTCTTTATGAACTATTTTAATAATAGTTACATTGTTATAAACAGTGATGGTAGTGTTGGTATTAACAACCCGCAGCAGTCAGTCAATGGAGTGGGATGAAAAACACTCTGCTCCAGACAGCTTTCCTCTGCAGAGAGAGAACTACAGTAAGTCTCCCTCATGTACAGTAGACTTTCCTGTTGTCATCACTGCTACAGCTGAAGTTTTAAACAGAAATACGGGACTGACTTTGCCATCACTGATCTACTGTGGCGTGCTGTGGAATTCATGCTCCAAACTTTGACAGCGCGCTGGTCAAAAATCCATTTGGAAGACGATGCAGCTCCTGTAAACACTTGCCTACGCCTTCAAATATTTTGAAGCCTATTGATTGAAAATGAGTGTCCGACTACTATGGCATTCGCTTAAGCACCACATAGTAAAAGTGCAGTGTCTCTCTCTCTCTCAGCGCACCCATCAGACCATTAAATTAGCAGAGTGACAAAAATCAGCCCCAAAAAAGCAAACATAGTATGTGCAGGCTACATCAAATCTAGGTTTGTAGGTTCTGAATATAACAATAGCTTGTTACCAACCCTGTCTGTTGGTAAACCCAGAATATGACACAGTATCAACATCATCTTGCCTCGCTGTTTATTATCTAACCAGTGAAGCACCATGCACAGTAGACCACACTACACCACAGTATCATACAATAGTATTCTTTATAGTATAGTCGTTTAATATTTTAAATAGAGTTAGTATTAATTGAATAAAGTCTGCCATTAATTTTGTTTATTTTATGTTGCCCTATATTCACTACAGAACAGTGTTTTGGTGAAGCAATGTCACCATTTAATGTGTGTGTGTGTAAACACGCTATGTTTGTAATTCTAATGAAGACACACATTTCACCTTATTCCTGTTTGCAATCATTTACATAAGAATGAATGTATATGGTAAATGACAGAAAAAAAAACAACAAATTGTGAAGAAAAAAAAAACCAGTGCAAAAGGTTAGTCTGTTTAATTGTTTGTGTTTAATTATGTTGCAGCGGCTTCAGTATCCACAGCTGTTAGACACCGAGATCAAGACCAAGGCGGAGGATTGGAGACGGTGTGACATCAATGAGCAGCAGCGCAGACAGGCCTTTTATCAAGACGTTCTCTCACAGCAACAATCAGTAGGTCACTTGTTTTTATTAAAGCAGGGGTGTATGGAACAATGGAAAACCACACTTGACCATGACTATTATATCTATATTGTGACATGAGATCAAGATATGGTCCTAGATTTTGGATATCATCATATCATGGTAAACTGTGATGACTTTTCCTGGTTTTAAAGGCTGTTGCATCGTCAATCAGCAGTGAAATATACTTAATATAAATAAACACCATACATGGAATTGACAAACGTATATTTTAAAAAGCCACTTAATGTCACTTCTTTAATTTGTGTTATAGCAGAATTTGACTGTTTCGGTTTATAGTCAATTCCATTGTTTCTGACAGACGTAAATATCCTTTATTTAACATTAAAAAGCCAAATAAACCAGGGATTATCTGAAATGAAATATAATAAGTCTATTTTAAGATTATGTAATACAGATCATAAAACATTTAGATATTTTAGATATATTTAGAGTGTATTGATGTTGTATTGTCACTCTGAAAAAAATGTTTATGTCTCATGCTTGTGTCTCATGCTTGTGTCTCACGCTTGTGTCTCACGCTTGTGTCTCATGCTTGTGTCTCCTGTTTGTGTCTCACGTTTGTGTCTCACGCTTGTGTCTCACGCTTGTGTCTCACGCTTGTGTCTCATGTTTGTGTCTCATGTTTGTGTC